>CM027084.1:10214013-10526513 GCA_015343265.1 Pao palembangensis
TTGCCTCATGCCTTTATTCTTCTGATTCTATTTGGCTGATGTATTTTTCTTCAATAAATTCTGGGCGACATTTTTTTGGAAAAAGACAACCTCTGGTGCTCTGCGTCACTTTTTTGACATGGACACGCAGGCAGGTGCCTTCTGATTCTCCATCGGACTGAAGCAGGAGAAAATCCTGCAACAGATGCATGAGGTATAATTTACACACACAGAATAGAATTAACGTTGCTCGTGATATGAAGCTAAATGTAAATGTAGGCCTGTTCAAAGGCAAAAAAAATTTTTTTAGCTATTTTTCATTCACTGGTTGTAACATGAGCGTTGCTGAAGCTGGCAGCACATCTCCTAGCAACAAGTGATTCTTCAATCACCCAGAGCAAAACACTCAAAAAAAAACAAAGACAAAGTAAAAAAAAGTTTTTAGATTGTATTAGCGTTTGGAAAAAGTTATCTATCCATCCATCCATCCATCTTCTTCCGCTTATCCGGGGTCGGGTCGCGGGGGCAGCAGCCTAAGCAGGGAAACCCAGACTTCCCTCTCCCCAGCTACTTCGTCCAGCTCTTCCGGGGGGATCCCGAGGCGCTCCCAGGCCAGCCGAGAGACATAGTCCCTCCAGCGTGTCCTGGGTCTTCCCGGGGGCCTCCTACCGGAGGGATGTGCCCTGAACACCTCACCAGGGAGGCGTCCGGGAGGCATCCTCACTAGGTGCCCGAGCCATCTCATCTGACTCCTCTCAATGCGGAGGACCAGCGGCTCTACTCCGAGCTCCTCCCGGATGGCAGAGCTTCTCACCCTATCTCTAAGGGAGAGCCCAGCCACCCTGCGGAGGAAACTCATTTCGGCCGCTTGTACCCGCGATCTCGTTCTTTCGGTCACTACCCAAAGCTCATGACCATAGGTGAGGGTAGGAACGAAGATCGACTGGTAAATCGAGAGCTTCGCCTTTCGGCTCAGCTCTCTCTTCACCACAACGGACCGGTGCAGAGTCCGCATTACTGCAGACGCCGCACCGATCCGCCTGTCGATCTCCCGCTCCATTCTTCCCCCACTCGCGAACAAGACCCCAAGGTACTTGAACTCCTCCACTTGGGGGAGGATCTCCTCCCCGACCCGGAGAAGGCACTCCACCTTTTTCCGGCTGAGAACCATGGCCTCAGACTTGGAGGAGCTGATCTTCATCCCGGACGCTTCGCACTCGGTTGCGAACCGATCCAGCGAGAGCTGGAGGTCACGGACTGATGAACCCACAGGACCACATCATCTGCAAAAAGCAGAGACCCGATCCTGAGGCCACCAAACCGGACCCCCTCAACACCACGGCTGCGCCTAGAATTTCTGTCCATAAAAGTTATAAACAGAATCGGTGACAAAGGGCAGCCCTGGCGGAGTCCAACCCTCACCGGAAACGAGTTCGACTTACTACCGGCGATGCGGACCAAACTCTGACACCGGTCATACAGGGAGCGGACGGCCCGTATCAGGGGGCCCGACACCCCATACTCCCGGAGAACCCCCCACAGGATTCCCCGAGGCACGCGGTCGAATGCCTTCTCCAGATCCACAAAACACATGTAGACTGGTTGGGCAAACTCCCACGCACCCTCTAGGACCCTGCCGAGGGTGTAGAGCTGGTCCACAGTTCCACGTCCAGGACGAAAACCGCACTGCTCCTCCTGAATCCGAGGATCAACTATCCGGCGGACCCTCCTCTCTAGTACCCCTGAATAGACTTTCCCAGGGAGGCTGAGGAGTGTGATCCCCCTATAGTTGGAACACACCCTCCGGTCCCCCTTCTTAAAAAGAGGGACCACCACCCCGGTCTGCCAATCCAGTGGTACCTCCCCCGATGTCCACGCGACGTTGCAGAGTCGTGTCAACCACGACAGCCCTACAACGTCCAGGGCCCGAAGGAACTCCGGACGGATCTCATCCACCCCCGGGGCCCTGCCACCGAGGAGTTTCTCAACAACCTCGGCTACTTCGACCCCGGAGATAAGAGAACCCGCCTCCGATTCCCCAGGCCCTGCTTCCTCACTGGAAGGCGTGTTGGTGGGATTGAGAAGGTCTTCGAAGTATTCCTTCCACCGATCCACAACGTCCCGAGTTGAGGTCAGCAGCACACCATCCCCACCATATACAGTGTTGACAATGCACTGCTTTCCCCTCCTCAGGCGCCGGATGGTGGTCCAGAACCTTTTCGAAGCCGTCCGGAAGTCGTTTTCCATGGCCTCCCCGAACTCCTCCCACGCCCGGATCTTTGCCTCGGCGACCGCCGCAGCTGCACCCCGCTTGGCTCGCCGGTACCTGTCTGCTGCCTCGGGAGTCCCACAGGCCAAAAAGGCCCGGTACGACTCCTTCTTCAGCTTGACGGCATCCCTCACCACCGGTGTCCACCAGCGGGTTCGGGTGTTGCCGCCACGACAGGCACCGACCACCTTGCGGCCACGGCACCGGACAGCCGCCTCAACAATGGAGGCACGGAACATGGTCCACTCGGACTCAATGTCCCCCACCTCCTCCGGGACATGGGTGAAGCTCTCCCGGAGGTGGGAGTTGAAGCTCCGCCTGACAGGAGATTCTGCCAGGCGTTCCCAGCAGACCCTCACAATACGTTTGGGCCTGCCGGTCCTGTCCGGCATCCTCCCCCACCAACGAAGCCAACTCACCACCAGGTGGTGATCAGTTGACAGCTCCGCCCCTCTCTTCACCCGAGTGTCCAGAACATACGGCCGCAAGTCCGAGGACACGACTACAAAGTCGATCATCGAACTGCGGCCCAGGGTGTCCTGGTGCCAAGTGCACATATGGACACCCTTATGTCTGAACATGGTGTTCATTATGGACAATCTGTGCCGAGCACAGAAGTCCAACAACAGAACACCACTCGGGTTCAGATCAGGGGGGCCATTCCTCCCAATCACGCCCCTCCAGGTCTCACTGTCACTGCCGACGTGAGCATTGAAGTCACCCAGGAGGATGAGGGAGCCCCCAGAAGCAGCACTCTCCAGTACTCCCTCTAGGGAGTCCAAAAAGGGTGGATACGCTGAACTGCCGTTGGGGCCATAGGCACAAACAACAGTCAGGATCCGTCCCCCCACCCGAAGGCGGAGGGAGACTACCCTCTCGCCCACCGGGGTAAACTCCAATATACAGGCACTAAGCCGGGGGGCGACAAGAATCGCCACCCCTGCCCGCCGCCTCTCTCCGTCGGCAACTCCAGAGTAGAAGAGAGTCCAACCCCTCTCGAGAAGGCTGGTTCCAGAGCCCTTGCTATGCGTTGAGGTGAGGCCAACTATATCTAGTCGGAACTTCTCGACCTCACGCACCAGCTCAGGCTCCTTCCCCATCAGAGAGGTGACATTCCACGTCCCTAGAGCTAGCTTCTGCAGCCGGGGATCGGACCGCCAAGGTCCCCGCCTTCGGCTGCCACCCAACTCACACAGCACCCGACCCCTTTGGCCCCTCCTGCAGGTGGTGAGCCCACTGGAAGAGGGTCCCACGTCGTTCCTTCGGGCTATGCCCGGCCGGACCCCATGGGCAAAGGCCCGGCCACCAGGCGCTCGCCAGCGTGCCCCACCCCCAGGCCTGGCTCCAGGAGGGGGCCCCGGTGACCCGCGTCCGGGCAAGGGAGACTTGGTACCAAATATTTCTTTCATCATAAGGGGTTTTTGTGGGCTGCACTTTGTCTGGTCCCTCACCTAGGACCTGTTTGCCATGGGAGGCCCTACCAGGGGCATAAAGCCCCAGACAACTGAGCTCCCAGGATCATAGGGACACGCAAACCCCTCCACCACGATAAGGTGGCAGCCCAGGAAAAAGTTATAAAGCAAAAAGTGAATTCAACATAATAATAACAATAATAGACAGTCTACATAACTGTACATGTCGGCAATAGCATTTTTATATATTTTGGTGCTCTGGTGACGTGAGCCATTAGCTTGGATGCTATCTTTGTTAAATACTTCTGCTACAGAATGAGGAGGTCTTTTAACCTCAGCAGTACATTTTTCTGTCTGTCTGTTACCAACCAACCATCCATCCATCCATCCATCCATCCATCCATCTATCCATCCATCTTCTTCCGCTTATCCGGGGTCGGGTCGCGGGGGCAGCAGCCCAAGCAGGGAAGCCCAGACTTCCCTCTCCCCAGCTAATTCATCCAGCTCTTCCGGGGGGAGCCGGGGGGCAACTCCAGAGTGGAAGAGACTCCTACCCCACTTGAGGAGGCTGGTTCCGGAGCCCTTGCTATGTGTCGAGGTGAGGCCGACTATATCTAGTCGGAACTTCTCAACCTCGCGCACCAGCTCAGGCTCCTTCCCCATCAGAGAGGCGACTTTCCATGTCAATAGAGCTAGCTTCTGTAGCCGGGGATCAGATCACCAAGGTCCCTGTCTTCGGCTGACACCCAACACACAATGCAGCCGACTTCTATGGCCCCTTCTGCAGGTGGTGAGCCCACAGGAAGGGGGTCCCATGTTGCCTCTTCGGGCTGTGCCTGGCCAGACCCCATGGGCAAAGGTTGGGCCACCAGGCGCTCACCATCGTGCCCTGCCGGGGCCCAGGGCCCCGGTGACCCACGTCTGGGCAAGGGAAACATGGAACCACTGGTATTCATCTTCATAAGAGGTCTTGGGCTACACTTTTTTTGGTCCCTCACCTAGGACCTATTTGCCATGGGTGGCCTTACGAGGGGCATAACGCTCCAGACAACTGAGCTCCTAGGATCATTGGGACATGCAAACCGCTCCACCATGATAAGGTGGTAGCCCAAGGAGGGGTGTCTGTTACCAAAATAACTCAAAAAATTTTGAGTTTTTTTTACCAAAATATCTTCTTTCACTGTTACTGTTATTTCTTTGTGTTCCAGCAATGCTGCACATTCTATCGGCCATGGAAGATTTCCCACATTTGTGAAAAACAAGAGTGATGTCCACTCACTAAGCCCTGGTGTATATTGTGCTGTTCGGCACACAAGGGTAAACTTGAAGAAACAGCAGAATGACAAATATTTTGCTTCTGCAATTGTTTGTTCTAGTGCCACAAAAGGAGGCGTGTTGTTTCAAAAATCTAGACATAACAGCTTTCGATCTGTTTACCTAAAAATCTTTCACTTGGGGTTCTGTCAAAACTGTCAAGTACACGTTTATGTAAGAAAGAGGCATTTTATTCTCTGCATCGTCTGTGACATTTTATCACATGGTGCATTCTCATCAGACAAAATCTTAGTCAAACTTACCACCACTACAACGGCTACAGTCACTTGGCAACAGACAAGCTGAATATTTCTCCACCCACACTTTCAATTCTGTGCCAACATGAGCGAACAGGGTGCCCATCTTGGTCTTACTGGTCAAATCTTCCTCCTGCTGCAGGTTGTTGCTTTGACTCTCACTTCTACCAAACTTCCATTACTGGCCTTTAGTGTAGTTGGATCTCATACACTGCTGTACAACAGCTGTGCAGCCTTCCCACCATCGTCCTGTGTTAACATAAAGATACAACATGTAACAAGACTGGGTTGCTTCTCTTATCTGCTGCGGCAGCCCGAGGGTGCTGCTCCCAGCCCAGGGAATGAGGGACAGCAGACGTAGAAGACTGCAGAAGTTCATTTCTGAAAGCCAGAACAATGACCGAATTAAAACAATAGGCCTATTTTCTTTTTCACCTCTGTCTCTGCCGCTTCCACTTTCTTCTTTCCCTCTATCATTTTTCAATCTCTGTCTCCCAGTTTTTGTGAGCGATACACCCATTTCACACAGATTACACGCTCTAAGAATCCTAAATGGGTCTCCTTTCATGACAAACAGATCAATTTCTATAGACTGGAAAGTTGCTGGTCTTGAAAAGTGTTCAACTCTCTTTAAGACAAGGCGAGCAATGGAAGAAACTCGCTCTTCTTCACTCTTTGAGCCTCCTGAGTTGTGATTTTTGGGTCAACATCGTGGGTCCTTTCTGTCATTGCTGATATCCATCCCAGGTGAATTTCATTCAAGCTCTCATCTGGTAAAAGTGAAAAGTAACATTTGTCAAAGAGGCAAGAATGCTCTGAGCCCCTGAGTTGGTGACATCAAGACCTGCATGTTTTACAGTCTGAAGGCTGCTATTCTAAGGGGAACCAGGCACAAGCTGCCACTGCAGCCATTGGCATCCGAACGTTTATCCCGTTAACGTGCCCAGAGTCAGAAACACGCGAGCAAAATGTCTGTTTTCACCTGCAGTGTGCATTCCAAGCTGATTTTCTCCAATGCGCCATGCAGTCACGTCAACAGAGCACTTTGATCGCAGCAGGATCTCGAGGTGAGACTCGCATTTACCACTCATTCACAAAAAGCACAATACAGCGAGCCTCCACCTGCACGCTCCTTCTCTGCGGCACACAGAAGCCCAGGCTCAAGGACGTTTGAGCAACTTCTTTTATATATGAAATGTTGTAGAAATGAAAGCTTAAATAAGTGCAGATGACTTGTCTTTACATTATGGTAAATAATTTATAAGGGTTCTGGGTGGTTAAATCTGCTAATAAAATATTTTTGGGTTGTTTCTTTCTGTCTCTCTCTCTCTCTCTCTGTCCAAATAAATTCATGTCAAGTCAATTCTTGTGGATCTGACACACACACACACACACACACAAACCCTGTCAGCTGTGGGTTTTTCTCTCTGTTGTAATTCTTTGGCCTTCGTGACTGAGGTTTTAATAATGGAAATACAGTTCCTGGAGCTCTCTGTGACATCATTTACGAGTCTACTTAATCTCAAATTGGCAGCTACAACAGCGTTACAGAGAGCAATGACTGGTCACCCCGATGGGTGGGACGATAAGTGGAAGGACACATTGAGCTTTATTTACCTCCCAGCCCACAGCCGAGCTGCTCCGCTTGCAGAGTCCTTAGCTCCTGTTTTCAAATGTTTGCAGGTTCAAAACGTCACACTTGCCAGAGGAAGACTCAGACAGGAAGCAGAAAGTTTCTCACTCACTCAGGAGAAGTAGGTGAAGTCACCACAGAGCTCCAATCAGGCCCAGTGATGACGCTCTGCCATGTTTGTCCAGACTTAGATGAGTTTGATTAATCAGGAAGCAGAACAGCAAGCACACACATTTCATTCCTCAAAGCACAATCACCCTCGGCTGGAGAGAAATAGTCCCTGTAACAATACGAACATTCACGATATTTCCGCTTTTCCTGCTGTGAGGAGGCTTTTACTTGAAGAGTTTCTTTTTTTAGACGTGTGGTGAATTCAACAAACATCCAATCTGTTTCCTCGCAAACACAAAAACATCTCTTCCGAGGTCCCAAAAGGTGAATCTCATCTTTCCAGCATATCTGTTGAATATTGTAACCAGATACAGACCAGATCAAGATAGGTTGGTTTTTATCTGCAGCATGTCTCCAATGGCTCCAACATGGCATATCTGCAGGATTTCATGGGAGGAATGTGGAGCGAAGGCAGAGGTCAAAGGCTTATTTCATTACAGAGTTAACACCAGTATATTTAGAAGACCTGCTCTCCGATCAATTCTGTGCTGAGGCGAGAAGCAATTTTGAGCCTTTTTTAAATGCAGGAACAAATCATCGATATCTCATATTGCTCATGGTAATAATTTGCATTTGACCTGCTGTGTGCAACAGCGCATCTGAACCTAGATGATCACGCATGTTATATCAGCAGTGAGACGTGTGCAGGAAATAATAAATCTAATGTGGAAAATCAGGCAGTGAAATTATTATTACTAATTCAGTTCAGTTCAGTTTATTTTATATAGCACCTTTTACAATAAAATTGTTTCTGGGTGCTTTACAGAGGCAGAAACCCAGAGCCTGAACCCCCAGGTAAGCACAGTGGCAAGGAAAAACTTCCTTTTAATAGGAAGAAACCTTGAGCAGGTTTCTAGTAGGAGCATGAATATACTTGTAATTACATCATTACATTATATGTTAGCAGAGAATTAGAACATAATCAAACATGATTTTGGTTTTGTGGCTGTTTATTCAGTGTATGTAAATATAAACAACACACACAGCAAAGCTGAATGATGATAAAGGCAGAGCACGTGATGGCGGCAGAAATCTGCCTCATATTCTCCCATCAAGTCTGGTTGTGGGAAGTTTTTATTAACCTCGCTGTTAGTCCGTGACCATGTTTTTATGAGGTATCATATCAGAAAAGAGGGATAGCAATGAAAAAGTTAGAAGTAAGAATTGCTCAAATTCACAAAAGTAAGGTCTCTGCGCTTACTTGAGGTACTTAACGAAACAGGATATCAGATTTTACGGCCCTTTTAGGAAATACGTTTGGACATATGGACCATAGAAGTGGTGACGGTTTGTTCCCCTCACTGTCTCTCATGGTGCCAAACCATCTCTGTCTCAGACCAGTGCCAGCTGGCAGACAAACAGCACGAGCTGATTTTTTTCCACTCGGCTTTTTCTGCTTGACATTCAGCGGAAGAATGCATTAGGAACATGTTTTTATCAACCTTTAAGTGGAAACCAGGCTACCGATGCCTTTATTTGACTGATTTTCTCTCAGTGTTTGTTGTGAAAACTCCACTGTGGAGCCGGGGCCAGTGCCAGGGGGCATCACCCGTATTTGGGGGGGGGGGGCGCTCTGGGGGGCCCTGGGGGTCCAGCGTTGACGTCTCATCCATCTTTCCTTTATATCAAGGGTAAAATCTTAACACAATCTTTATTAAGGCAACATGAGACATCAACATTGCTCAAATGTAGGAGTAAACAGTGCCACATGAATCTGAGCGGCCCCAAATGTTCCATGCATGGATGTTATCGCTGCAGTGATCACCATTCTCCAATGATTTTCTGTCTGGCCGTAGTGAATAATACGCCCTCCATTATCTCCTGAAACTCAAGAGCTTGACCATAAACGACAATTTGGCCAGCCAATACCGTAATTTCATACAGAGGCATAGGAGGAGAGCAGATGCTTGAGGAGATATGTCACTTTTTATTCCCATGACACAGACGTCATCCAATCTGTTCGGCGGCAACGGCCGTCCTCAGGAGGAATGGTCAGCCGGCGCTTTGATCTGCTCCTTTTGATGTCGGAGGAGGACAAAGGCATCCGTTCAAGGACAAAAGGAGAGGATGGAGCGAGAAGGCATGAGGTAGGTGGGGCACGAGGGCGGGCGTGGTGGGGTGAGCGTGCACACGTGCAAGAGACGAAAGGAAATGCTACAGTTGGGATGAAAGCATTCCCACTGTGAGGAAAGAAGACTCGGGGACCGCCGGCAGCCTTTGAACATTCACCTGCGCCTGTCTGTGCTGAGGTTTGATTCCAGTACACTTCCATTACAGCTGGAGTTAATAGCTGCGTCACAGTCTATTAACTGCATTCATCTTTGCTCTGATATATAACAGGACATTAGCATTGAACAAAGACAGATGACTGTGGCTCCGCTTTGCCTTGGGGACTGCATACAGGACACACATTCAACATTCAGTGCGGCGAACTGCAGCTTACGTCCTGATATACCATACACTGTATGATGAAGAAATAAACAGCAGCAACCCACACATTCATCTTTCTCTCCTCTCCGCACCGGCACTGTAGTGACAAGCTGCAGACTAGTGTGATAAATTGTAATTTACCGAACAGATTTTAATCTAGGCAAATATCTGCGGGATCACAACGTGCGATTGTAAGCGTAACTCCAGTTGACAGTGATACGCTGCACCACTACACATGACTGAGTGTGTGGACTACGGCTTCATTTGCAGCTCAGTTTTTGTGCTGCTGTTCGCACCTGACAGTTTTTAAATTATGGAATTATTCTACTCAGCTGTGTAATCCAGACATAGTTTAGTTGAAAAGGTGTCGGAAAGTTGTAAACAGAAGACTCAAGTTTGCTCAGAATAAAGAAATCAATATTTATTAAAAAAAAAAAAAAAAAAAAGGGGGGGTCTCAATTTCTACCGCAAAGGTTCTGTTCTATTCGCTATCATCATTTTAGTCTTTCTATATGAATGTAATGAAACTCTTTGATTAAAATGTTTCCTCTGAGGGTAAAGACTCTCTCTCTATCTGTCTCTCTGTCTGTCTTTCTCACTCTCTCTCTTTCTCTTGCAGTAGTAGCAGCAGTGTGCACACACCACATGTGTGTTTGTGTGAGACAAAGGCAGACACAGACAAAGAGCCACTTGCACATTGAGTTAATTTCATAAGGGGATTATTCATGGTCTCTGCAGTGCCTTCAAATGAGCTGCTCCACTCCCGGCCCACTCTGGCTGCCAAGCATTAACCTATTTAGGGCCACTTTTAGGCCTCGGCATCCCCCCTATAGTATTTCACAGTTTATGAGGCCTAATCAATATGGAGCGGAGCACCCACATGAAAAAAGTGATTGAGGGGAGGATGCATGCATCGAAGAAAGACCCTGCCTCTTCAACAAGAGACACCACTCTTCAGATTAATATAATCTAATACACAACCGGAAGAGCCCGTAGTTTCAGTCCTGACAGTTCTGTGTCCCTGCCTTTGGCCACGCCCCCTCATAATGATTTATCAAAGCTAATTATCCTCAGACACAAAGGAGGAAAAAAAAGTCACACACGTCAGAGTATCCAAAAATTACATTGTCATTTACCTGTTAATGAAGACAAGTCTGTAGCCGCGGTTTGCCCCTCTTTAATTCATATTAATTCTCTGCCAGCCCCCATTATGGCCGTTATTAAACCGCATCCGGAAGCCAAACAAGGCTTTTGACCTGGGCAGAAGTGGAAATAAATCTCTGTCTAGGTGCCTTTCATGGCCGTGAGACTGCAAACTGGATTAGAAACTCAATTCAAACTCTGCTACTCCAAATGATGATAATAAATATGGAAGTGGAAGGTATGCATCTTCTATATTTGGCCAGGCCATACATTATTTGCCTGATTTTCATGTTATTATTTGAATTACCAGGCCGATAACACATGACAGAAACTACTAACTGCCAGAACTACTTAATTATCTGATTCATGCCATCACGGTATTGAAATAAGGCTGCGTGCATGTCTTCTGCCAAACATGCACACTTCATACATATGTATGCATTGGGGTGTCTGATGCATGTTTGTGTCTGTGCGGTTTTAACATCAGCAGGAGGGGAAGCATCCATTTTCCTAACCTCTGGAGTCACCGTGTGCAGCGCGCCACAGCAGCAGAAGTGATCTATTATAAGATTGCCTGATCAATAAAGTTGTTGAAGAGAAGGTCATGGATAATGTCCACATCACAGACTCTGCACCAAGACACTCTAATGGAAATTTATGTGCACGCAACAGTTAATGAGACTGAAACGGTGCCATTTTAGTCGATTTAACCAAACTGACCGCCCTGAGTAATAACAGTGGTGACAGTAAGTATTAAAAAAAATACTCTTAGTGATGAATACTCAGTGTCACCCTGAGAGTGACTGGCCACTAATGCTCGATTCTTCAGTAGGCTAAAAAACGGCTAACAAAGACAAATCTTTCCACACTCAGTCCGATAGATTTACAATTATTTCGTGACTGCAGATGATGAACTCTAATTACAACACTGAGAGTGCCACTGTTATTATAAATTATATCCAAATTCACACAGGCAGAGTTGGTGCATGTCTTCAGCATTCTTGTCACTTTTATGTTAAAATATTTAGTGTTTTCCTACTTTAACGTCACAGTACAGTGGTTTGTTTCACACACACACACACACACACACACACACACACACACACACACAACCTCTCAGTCTTATTTTACTTTAGTTAAAGGGTATCTGCTGGATGATTTCCCTTAAAAAAAAACATCTCATTACTTCCTGTCTTCAGCATCCAATTTCCTTGCTGTGGTATGGCCCTCCAGCAGGTTAATGGGTCTGCTGGTACCGCTGTGGTAAATTGGTAGCTTTTCAGTGGTTAAAGAACTAATCCCAGTGGCTGATTGTGTCCCATTACTGGTCCTAATCCTCAGTTTTGAGCTACAAACAAGCAGGCCAGGCCACACTTTCAGGGCGGAGATGACGAGGGAGGAACGGGATCTAATGAAGCAGCCGATTCTGAGAAACTGCAACGATATCACCAGAGTGAAATACAAGACATTGATTATTGTCCGAGTTGCTACATTTAAATCGATGCTTTACCATTTAGTTGAATGGTTTTCCTGATCGCCCAGAAGTATGGGAAGTGTGCGACTGCAATGGCTGTTTACAAAAGGAACATAACAGTCAGGAGACGAGGAAAGAATGAGAAAGAAGTCACGTCAGCAATGTTTGTTTAAACAAATAGCAGAATCCTCTGGAACCAGATGATGTCAACAATAACAAGGATATTTCAGAGTATTTTACATCAGATATCCTCATCAACGTCCACAATAAACAGAACTGTTTTTTCCTATAGGCTTGAATGTGATTGTAAACGGTTGTTGGTCTCATTGTTAACCCTGTGAATCATCCAGGGTGTACCGCCATTGTCTGGTGAGATGCTTATTTCCTGTCGTTCTGAAGGACAAATGAGAGGACTGATGCAAACCAGTGATGAAAAAAGAGGGACCAGAAACAAAACAGACACCCAGATGGAAGTTTTAGACAAAGCCAACAGTAAACAGACACTACATTTGAATAATATATCAAGAAAAGAATGAAGCTGTTCATTCGGTGAACATGACCTAAACAAACCTTTGGCGAAGCAGTGTTTGAATAACCACTGCTTTTCCTTCACCCAACCTGACCCCTAGACTGTGGCTCTAAATATTAATAGAGGCAACACACACAGGAAGAAGCTCTGCTGCACATTACCTTAGACAAAAATCCATCTGCTGTTCCCCCTCGCTGCAATAAGCGCTTTACAAAGCATTTTTCAGCTAATAAAAACATATATATAATAATGATGCGCCACGTGCATTTCAGCCCTTGCTGTGGCCAGTTTCTCTTGTTCTAATAATCACAGCAGCACCGAGAATTTTCACCTCGAATGTCCAGCCGTATCAGCAGTAAACTTACACCGGTTACTGACTTTTTTGTTTGTTGAAGGTGAAAATGGTGGAGAGAATTGTTTCACCGTGTTAAAGAAAGGCCGAGTTAATCATCTGCTTAAATAAGTGCCCCTTATCTTACCCTTGGTTTTTCCCCTCATTTTTCCCCTCAGTGGTGCTGGCTGCTCTCTGTCACACACAGACAGGCAGAAATGTGCAAAGCCAAAAAAACAGGTTTTCACGGGAAGTCGAGCAGACAAGTTGTCCGACAGACAGGTGGTCACGCCTGTTCAGCCTCCGACGTGAAACAGTCGTGTTTTCGGGTTTTTCAAAAAGGGGAACTTATGATTGTACATTAACTCAGACAGCTCGATGCATTCAGGTGGTCAAGGCTAGGAAACTGTGCGGATGCACACACCTGTCAGGAAGACAGGAGGGGAATACAAATAACATCCAGTCAGGTCTGGGTACAGCCCGACAAACACAGGCAGCAAGGCAGATTAGGCACTCTCCACTGACCACAAGACCTGGACGAGCCAGCGGAGCCACACAGAAGGAATGGATCATTTAACACACCCTGGGTGTGTGAGACAGCCAGAAGGACAATCAGAAGAGATGCAGAAAGATTGGTTTTATTTTTTTCGCCCTCCCCAGAGTTTATGAGTTAAATGCATGAGATATAAGACCTTGATTCCCCAATGGTTTACACCATCATGTAGTTTCTGGGCTTAGTGGTAGGTTCAAGATTTGTCGGGAGGACAAACGGTTGCTTACAAGTGACATAGACACATGTCAGATATTCACCAAGGAGTGAGACGGGAAGAGCTGGCATTCAAACTGCTGCAACGACAATCAGTGTAACGGCTGAGAAAGGAAAAAAAATAGCTCTTCTGTCATAATAAAAATTGTAGCATTGGCGTGAACAATTTCAGCTCTGCTTTACACTTGGAGTCAATTATACCACGACACACTCAAATGGGATAAATGAGCCCACAGATGAGAAGGACATCAGTATTGAGATGGGAAAGGAGGGCTGGATCTGTTGTAGCAACCAAGACCTTCCTCAGATCAGTGCAGTGTGTGACTGCACCCAATACGAGATTAGCTTTGAAAGCTTTGAAAGCACCAAAAGGAAATCCTGCTTCTATGTTAGGAAATGGCCTCAGATTCACTAGTCTGGTATCAGAGAGGGAAACCAGGCTGCAAATGTGTTTATTTCTGCTCCAAATGGAGCCATTTTCAACCATGTGTCAAGTGAGTTTTACTCCGTTTTAGGCTTACCACCTGGTGGTCATGAGTGGAACTGCGTGCTTTAGATTTTTCCCATCATGCTTCCACTTCTTAATCGAGGTTATACAGCCATCATGTGCAGACCGCTGCTCAATCTTCACCTCCGCAGTGAAGAACACTTGATCTTGATGAACCTTAGCTGAAGTTAGAGTTGAACCTGTCTAAAATCCTGTCATCTGATTGGAGGGCCACTTTGCCACCACTGGGACAAAGATCACCTTGACCTCTGTAATGTCACATGAAGGTAAGGTTGGACCCCTCTGGAACACACAAGCCTTGATTGTAACATATGCAATCAGACCAGCTGTGGTTATTAACAGGGACTGTATTTTATATAATCCAGGGTGACTCTATCTACTGCGTGCATGTCATGAATCCATAAGTGTCACCAATTTAGGCTGGAGACGGGAAAGCGAAGGGAAGGTGACCCCGTCCGTCTTCTTAATCATCAGCTGGTGTGGATGAGGTCAAGTATGGAAATTGGTTTGGCTCTATAGTGAATCTATTATCATATCTCCTTGCACCCCCTCCCCGACCCTCCTTTGTTTCTCATCTCTGTTAGATGTTGTTTTACATCTCCCTTGCTCTTCTCGTTCATCTGTCTCCTCTTTGTCATTTGCTCTTTATTCCTCACGCTCGCTTTTCATACTCCCCTGTTCTGTGTTGTAAAAATACTGCCTCAGCATCTTGATAATGAGATTTATTTGAACGGCTCTTCTTCAAGCCAGGAACTCAGAGTTGTTGGAGGTGTTTCCATCAGGGTCGACTCTGCCGGAAAACAGGCTGCAGTAACAAAGCTGTTCTGTCATTTACACTGAAGAATGACAGTTAAAAAACGAACAGAGTTCAGAAGTGCCATACAAACAGTCAACCAGTAACAGAAGGGGACAAGATCTTGGATGTTTGTTCTGCTAAAGCCGCACACAAGGACTGAGAGAGGAGAACAGAGGAAATCTGTGTAGATTCTCACTCATCCAGGTCATAGTTATCCAAAGTTAGATCTCTCTGTGTGCAACTGGACTGAAAGGTTTCCTTGAAGACGTTTCGCCCTCTCTCCAGAAGGCTTCTTCAGTTCTAAACTTGTTGGGGGCAGAGCTTGAAAAGAACAGAGGAACTTTGATTGGTTCCTGCCTCTGCAGCGCACAGGAGGAAAAACATTCAAACACACTCTGACAAACTTCTACTCGATCCTCATCTTCACTGGTTTTTTCACCACGCAGCACCGGCAGAGCATTTTCTGCGAAGGCCTCTCCGTATCCACCACATTCAGAGATTTACCGTATTATCTTGCACCAGCCGTGGGGGCTTGCTAAAATCTCCAAACGAAGTGGGACGACTTCTGAAAATCCATCATCCTATCAAGAAGAGGCTGGAAACGGCACCTTTCACCCCGCACAGATCAGAGCGCTGCGGGGTCAGTGTTTTTATGTGAAAGCTGTTTGTTGACCCTGCTTTAACAGGTCAGGCTTTGCTTTGATTCTGTTTAATTTGCTGTCTATGGCAATTTTCTTATTACTGATTTGAATTGTTAAATTTAACACAACATTATAAAAATGTTCACGTTTGGCGAAAACTTTATCATCCCATTAATGAGTTTTATTCATCACAATGACCTATCTGTTAACACATCTTGGCGATATCTGTGCAATTACAGAGCAACTGAAAAAAAGAAAAGTGACCTTTGGAGATCAGATTATGTCGACGCAGCGTGTTTCCTTCAGCTGTCTGAGGCATCGCCTCAGAGTTCTGTTCGTTCACTGTGTGAAATATTGTGATTTATAACATGAATCCACAGTCAAATTAGAATAAAACAAATACATCCCAAATGCAAACAAGGCATGCGTTCATGAGACCAAAAGAGCCACAACTCATAGACTCCAGGATTCAATTTGGCACAAGGGGCTCGAGCATACCACCTAAACTCTCTGTGATTTAAACATTTCCAGTTTTTATGTTAAAATATGGCTTCTTGACGACTCCTGATGATGTGATGTTTTTAGTTTTAAGCTAGTGAGGAAAAATGAGGAAAATGAGCAGGACTGGTTTTTCGCTTATTTTCAGGATAACATGCCTATTTCAGTCCATATTATCCTTTCGTAGCATAGGGCCATCAGAACAATAGGATGGAAAATGGGAATTTATATCTGGAAATTGCAGCTCTGCAAGAAGAAAAAAAAGTTGTCTAAGTAGGCTGAACCTTGATAGAGTTAAGACAAATTCACAAACAGCATAAACGCCGAACATGAGGCCATAATGAGAGAGAAAAGGGAAATAAACGAGGTTAACCACATCGCTGCTGGAGGGGAGAAGCCCTGTACGGCACATTTATCAAGTAGGTGCAGAGAGAAAACTGCCGGGTGACTGAGGACTGTAGAAGAAGTGGCCTCCAGATTTATTTAGAGAAAAACTTGTTTTCCAAAACTGGACTGATGGTTGAGGTTGATGGTCCTGAAACTTTAAAAACAAGGTCAAGACAGACACCAGCTGAGAGACTTTAGAGTCCCTCCCTCAGCAACCTTCATCTGTCGTTCAGCTACAGCAAGTTCAATACAACATAAATCCTTATTTGCTTACTTCACACAAAATGATATTGAAAAAAACAGATCTGGGATAAGTTATAGTTTGATACATGTCGTCTCTCTGGCCTGCCGCCACCGCCGGCTTCACTGCCAACTCAGATTACAGTAGTGAGTGATTGCAGAAAATTATATCCAGATCAATTCATTCATGCCAAAACTATATTATAAATGCTTCATTATCCACATTGTGTGATCCAAAGCGTTTTATGTGCTAACGTGCTAGTGCTGAGGCTAACACATGTTGCCAGAACGTATAAAGAGAATGTGATTTTTCTTGTTTTTTCTGACTCTGATTGAATGAGTTGCTTGCTGAGTAGATATCAATAGTTTGAAATGAGTCGCTGCACAGTAATTAGAGATTCAGAGAGATGAAAAGGGAAGATTTGCTCTTTGACATGGGTCACCCACAGAGACACACAGATACTATCTAAATATCATCAGACGCAGCAGCAGAGTCTCATGGCAGAAAGTAAACAGGAATTCATTATTGTCGCCTACTTTCGTCTCATTTTAACTAGACAAAGGAAAGTAACTCCTCTGAAGAAGGGAAATAGGAAAGCAGGAGTTAAAAGCTATAGCCGAGTAAAGTGCGCCACCATTTCCTCTCTTACTGTAAACAAGAAGTGCTCGCTAGAGTGAGCAGAGGCCAGGATTCATTCGTTGGGAGCAGAATTCTGTGATCAAATGAGACGATTCCTTTACTATACGTGACAAACTGGGGGACTGAAAACTATCAGCTGTTTCATCTCTCCTGCTCAGAGCGAGAGGCCGAGGCTATCGGCGCGCACATCAGTAATTACAGCAGGTTGTCAACAATTTATCACAGCCGCACCCATGGGCTCCCGTGCAGGGGCTAGGTGCCAGGATTGCACACGTGCACGCTTACGTGCACGAACGCACTGGAAGATGCCCACGTGTGCTGAGGCTCAAAGAAACAGGTGTCAGTGTGCCGGTACATTAGCTCTCTGTGTCCTTCATGATAACAGTGAGCGCCTCCAAGAAGGGATGGCTTTCTCTGTCTCACACACACACACACACACACACTTATTCTATTACTAAATTGTTTTGAAGACGGGGCTGTAAATTGGTTTCTATAAATATCATGTGGGTTCTTTTATTCCATTAGTTTTCATTAGGCAGATAAATAAACTTCTCTCTTCGTGGCAACATTAGCATAAAAAAAGAAGCAAACTAATTATGTTTTACTGAGGTGATGTTTTTAAAACATGCTCTGGTGTATTGGCAGGTTATACATATTTATGTGTACGCACATCAGTGAAACAAGCAGGTCATCTCAATACGGCAATTCTGCTATGGATGTAAACCAACATGGCGATCCATCATCAAACAGCTAAGGTCACACTGTAAGTCACTGTTGTGGCCGTTTACACTTCGCGGCATCCACACATTCAATTGCGAACTGACACGTGCGCACAAATCCTCCACCGTCCTGTTAAATATGATTTATGGAATGTGACAACCGCATCAGTGTTTTTAATTATTAACAGAGACGAGCCCGTTGGAGTCTTCTCTCAATCCCCCTCACAAAGGTAATGGGGTTATTTGCTGTGGAGGAGGCCCTTAAACTTTGATTCATTTGACAACAGTCCCTTGTGTCCTGTGGAAAAGCAACGGCGGCTTGATAAGAAGGCTATTCTCAGCGATCTGCTGACTTTGACCCGCCTTACAGGAAGGCGTGTGTGCTTGTACGCACAGTTGCAGTTGCACACACACACATTTTCATGCTACAACTTCTCTTATTAAGACACATACACTATCACAGGAGTTGAAGGTCAAGGGGTGACCTCTTTATAAAGTGCACTTGGGTTCAGCTGAATAAAAAACACATTAAGGGGTTAACCGAAAAGGTCGAGAGTGGTCCCGCCTGCTTTGTATATCTTTCCATTAAACTGAATGTCAACATCCAATCACCAGTTCATGTTTATTCAGATCTAGAAATGCGACCTCAGATGCAAAGTCACGTTTGCGCCTTGCTTAAGATTCAAAGCATATTTCGTGCTGTACCGCGGTAACCGAGGTGACTGGGGTACACCGCTTCGATCTGTGCTAATTACAGTCCTACTGTGCTGGTGCGCTGCATGCCAGAACCTTTTAGGCGCTCTTCATCCAGGACCTGCTGAGCTCAGAACTAAATGGCGTAATAGCTGGAAATCAGACCTCTCTGCTCTGTGGATTAAATGATTGGACGTCACACCAGAACATCCCATCATTTAGCTCAGATACTATTCTTCTGTCTCCAAAGAGGGAAACTATAAAGGAAAACAGTGTTAATTTGCCTTTAGCTGTTAGCAAGTGGCAATCTTTTCACAAAAAGAAGGTATTAGGGTGATTGGAGATATTAAACTGTCCATTGTAAGTGTGTGTGTGTGTGTGTGTGTGTGTGTTAATAGTGTGTGGCCTTTACAGAGCGTATTCTTGCCTCTCCCTGCTGCAATTGACTCTCTGCATCCCTGTTGAAAAATGGAAGCTCACTATTAACTCTTGAACCAACTCTCCCTGTTTATTTACTAGTTCTTGTTCTTTCAGCCCCCACTGATGCTAAAATCACACGCTGACCTCACCATAATGAGGTCAAACGGACAAATAAGATGCTGACCAGAGGTAGCGGAACCAATCAGCTCCTTGGTGTGAGGATTAATACTGTGGGACGACAGAGGGAGGGTTTAGTGGGATCCATTTTCAGGGGTGAGGGGAAAGAGTGGCAGCGGCTGTAGACATGGGGCAGAAGGGTGGCAGCCATTCGAGCCCCGACAACCTGAGTCAAACTTGATGGTACCGAACTATGACTTACTTTGTTTGTTCATGAATATTTCAGTCACATTAGCAGCCCTCACCTCGCGCTGATACATTCCGGTAGATCTGCGCCGCCTAAAAATCTCATTATCAGTGTGTTAATAATGGTACGCAGACAGAGTCAACCGTGAAAAAGCAACCAGGAAATCCATCTGTGCCTGTCTATGATCATGGCGTATTCTATTTGTTTATCCCTCCAAATACATCAGCAAACCAAATTAAAACTCATATCTTCATGCTCCCAGGCTTCCTACAATGATTTCCAATCAGGAGACGAATGGCTCAGTGTAGTGTGACTATCAATCTGTTACATTTGTAAACATGTAGGGCTGCATCACCGGCACAGGAAAGTACAGTAAGGACTGGAGTCAATACCCCGTGTGTAGGTATTTATTATTGGTGCTGTGCTGCAAGCAAATAGCACCCAAAAATATAGATTTGACAACAGGCGTAATGGATTTGTAACAGATAATAGGTCTGTAACTTATGAGCCAGATTCAGAATATGATCCGCTGCTGCTGGGTGTCGTGTAAAAGGAGCGGGTGAATTTGAGAGCCAAGGGTCACATCCACAACATTTTCTGGTAAATGGATTTTTATTCGGCCTCGTCGGTGAGGTTTGTAATTTATTCATCAGGGTAGGTGATCTAACTTCAGGTGTATGTGATACCCTGCTCCCGCAGAGGTCATCTTTCAATGGAACTATTGCTGAAACTGGCGTAAAATGGAGTCACATTTTAACTCACTTGGAGGTTCTGCAGCACAGATTTATACTAAAAGAGCTACTGCAGAGTTTATCCATGCTCAGGAATGAGTCTTTTATTAATTTATTGTTGGCCGTCTCTGAAATCTGAGTTTAATATTCTGCATCACTTTAGCCCCAGAGGAGGTGATAATTATTTCTGCATTTTCCATTAGCACAGCTGATCGCTTGTTTTATTAATGATCATCATTGTCTGCGTTGAAAGTGTGCTGGAGCTCCAACTCATTGATCAAAATATAATTTTTCATTTTAGCCCTGGATAAAATATAGTGAAGCATTAGTTTCCTCTGGTCTTTAACTTCCCCCTTTGGGCCAAGTTGTGATATTGGCCCCTCCTGTTTCCTTTACATTTGCTGACTCTACACACACAGAGTCTATGTTATTTAAGACAACCTGCCATTAACAGAGCAAGAATTAACAAAAGAGCATCGCTGCCCACCATTGTGTAATCTAAATTTAATGTATTCAGAGTCATATTTCCCCACCAAACACTTTAGAGCTGTAACCAGCCCAGACTTGGCTCTCACATCATCTTTAAAAAAACAAAAAAGAAAAAAAAAAGGGATCCATTTAGTGTCACTGGATCCGCTGGAATGTTCTCTGCATCAAAGAATAAAAAGCTTTCTCTACCTGAAGATGAGTCATGATGTGTGGTCATTTGTTAGCGCTTCTGTCAGCATACGTGGCAATTTAACACTGTAGGAAGACACCTAATATCCACCATCATAGCTCTTTCTACACATTTCACTTTAGTGACGCGAACCTCTGGTGTGACCGCTGCTCCCGCCTCGCCAACCCTTCTCAAGCCTCTCCAATCCTCTCCAACCCTCCTCGATCTTCTCTCCTGCTCAGTTGAAAGTCCACACTGCCGCAAATCTTAGACTTTACTTTTAGTACGACAGGAATTAGTAGATTAATATGGACAACTGGCATTCTGGAGAGCCCTGAAACATTTAAAAAAAAGAGGATATTTCATAGGTTGACACCTCTGATCTACAGATTCACATTACTGTTGCCAACGTGACAGATGATAAATGTCAAATCTGTGCTTCTGGGCCACCATTAAGTCATTTTTACTGTCACTAAATGTCTCTCTGCACTACTTGGTAAAGACCTAACCCAGTTTTCTCCCTCAAATGAATCACGCAATTGTCATTTTCTCAGTTCAGGCACTCACGGACTTCCTGTTACTAAATTTAGATCAGAGCTGGCCTCATATGCAAAACTTTTCTGCAGGGACAAATAGGATTTGTGCAAGAAGCAAATGGGGATTCTTGCGATTGTAGGGTAATGGAAGATACAATATCCTTCCACATATTAGGCTGACAGAGGGATCTACTTTCACTGAAACTCTTAACACCCTTGTTCGGAGCCCATTTGGAGGTGTAAATCCAGCACACTTCACTCCTAGAAGTCAAATTTACCCAAACTCCCTCGGTAATTTCTCCGATTCATTACCCAGCAAGCTGATGCGTTGTTTGCAGCAGCAGCGCAGCTGCGTTGGCCGCAAAACACACACGCACACACAATCAAGCAGTGGCAGACGCGGGAGAATTTATCCGGCAAAAGAGATTTGATCTGATTTCCTGTTGTGCTGCGATGTAAAGTGGTGGAAAACAATATTGTGTTCATTAGTTTATGTGCATTAGCAATGGAATCTAATGGTTTATGCAAGCGAGTCCAACAGCAGAGGGCTCGCATGATTTAGGATGATGCTCATTTTATGGAAATCAAAGCAAGAAATAAGAATAGACAGTGAAAAGCGAAGATGCTTCTCCACCTCCTCCTGGCGCTCCTTCCTGCGGTTGTTTGCAGAGGCAGACCTGTCTCTTCTCTTCGATCTTTCTTTCACCTTTCCTCCAGCCCCTTCTCTTGTTGCTGTCAGAACACATTAGGGCGTTGTTAACAAGTGACTTAAATTAGAATCCCCCCAGTCCCATACAGGTGTGGGTAATGAGGTGGGAAGACAGAAGATTGGGACTCCTCCTCCATTCTTTTGCTCAACAAAAGAGGACAACGCTGCAGCTGGTGTGAGCAGCGTGCGGAATATTCGGTACAACAAGGTTAGGCGTTGGTAATATCCCACAGATGAGTCTAAGTAAGGGACTCTGTTTTCTACATAAATCTGTAAACACTTGGCTGACGCTGCAGACTTCCAGCCAACTTTCATTTGTGATGCATTATTTGGGATTTATGAAATCTAGCAGTGAGATGTGCTAGCACAGACAAGCTTAATGAAATGGAAATTGAAGTCGTAAGTTCATGAAATGCAGTCGTGAGCTCTCTTCAGGAGACCATCATTTTGATCTGCTGCCGTTGATGGGCTGTGATCTGTTATCGTCCCCGTGGCCTGGCCTCTCACAGACGGGCTAAGTAGGTGGTCTCCCTCCACTGGAGGTGGAAATGAATCTGGCCTCAGAACCCTGCTCCTTTCTGCTCACGCTAACACCTTGTTTGTCACCCCGTCTACCTATCTGGGCCATCTCACCTCATTTGACATGATGAGTGTGAGCGTGTGTGTGTCTGCGCCTGCAAATGTGTGTTTGTCGGTGAATCGAGATTTTTTGCGAGAAAAAAAGAAGGAAAGATCAATTGCTGCGCGGCTTTATTGGAGCCAGGTACCTTCGATTCCTTCTCCCGTCTGACTTGATGCTTTCAAGCAGCAGAGTCAGCGAAACAGTCAGGGACGCGTATTTTTCTTGCTCTTCATCGCTGTCCGTCAAGCCGCCGTGACTTATCAGGATCAACGGAGGCCTTGACAGAATGACAGAGTCACAAATTACAGCCATCTGCCTTGCACAAAAGTTTTGGGGAAACTAATCAGATTACCTTGGCTCCTCGCTGCCTCAGCGTGTTTCGGGTGCATGTGCTATGACTGCCTGAGCTACAGGAAGGACTCGTACTTGGATATATAACAACATATACAAGCTCTTGTCTCTCTCCGCAGCTTCCTCTCTCTCTGTCCTCCCTTTTATGAAGCCATTTTCGCGAGGATCGCTGCGTTAGGGTAATAACGTTAAGTCAACTCTGGGGCTATTGTATCGCAGGTGGGTGGTGGCAACGAGCAAGTCCAGGAGCAAAGAGAATTTGCTGAGAATCAAACTCAACCCGTCGTCCAAGCGCAGAAACGAATAAGATAAGATAAGAATGAATTCTTGGCAAGGTTCAAGAAAGCAGCTTTTATCCTTTCAGTTTCTGTTTCTGGCAGCTGAGTTGAGCGGGAGACTCATCTGGTAAATTTGGGCTCCGAATATGTAATCAAAGCCAAAACACAGCCAGTTGCACTCCTGGCTCATATGTTAGGAAGCTGGCTAACTGGCTGACTTCCAGCCTGCTAAACTGACTGTTTTCCTCCAGATACAACAAACATGTCAAAGAGTTTTGATCTTCAAAGGTAAAAGCAATAAAATAAAAAAAAAGTGTTTTTGGACCCCGCACAAAGGTTACTTACTTAAATAGTGAAGTCTCGTGCTCTCCGTTGTGCACATATCTGTGATCACTAAAAGGTGAGGTAAGTGACGTGCTACAGGATGAGCTGTCTTGCCAGCTCATCTCCATGGGAACTGATCGGACAGACTGGATGAGCGCCAGCGTGTTGTTGTGGCGCTCACGGGCAGCACCTGCTTCTTTGTCTCCACTTTAACCCCTTCATCGAGCCGGCCTCCTTCCTGACGCCAAACTCCTCCGCTACATGGAGAAGTGAATCTGTGTCTGCCTTGCTCCCAAGCACATCTTTTCCCCGTCCCTCCACTCCCCTTCTCTCCATCCTCTCCCTCCTGCACTCGACTGCAATCCGCTGCCCACTCCAGCAGCTGTCAAGGTGAAGCGCTTTTTACACGGTGAGGCTCCAGTGCACTCGTCCAATTTCACTTTGGAGTGAAGCTGGGCTGAACATGTCAATCCTGATATTACCAAACAAATTAAATCACGCAGGTGGGTGCAGAGGGGAGGGAGAGTGCTGAGGCAGCCGGGGGGGGGGGGGGGGGTGAGCCGCTCTCTGTCCGCCCTGATCAGGACACCCTGAAAGGAGAATCTCTAATTGGCTCAGATCGGCGAGACGAGCTGGTGGGAGAAGGCCTGGCCATAAAATAACTATGATGGGTGGGCAATTGAAGGCGCTATTAGAGATGAAGCGGGCAGAGGAGCTGCAGGCGGGGTAAGTCACGGTGCAAGAAAAATATCCGCCTGGTTCAGGCGATCCAAGCTCACATTTGTAGACATGGTTTTTATGTTCGGACCATATTCAAGGACTGCAGCGATGGCTCACATGTAGGCAGAAGCTGCTCTTTGGGTCGAAACATCCAGCCTGACTTGTTATTTCAGCATCTTAACTAAAACGTTGTCTCACTGAAGCTGAGTGTGATGACTGGGAGACAAAAAAAGAAAATAATTTTGACAACGGGTAAATCCTGATGGTTCCTTTTGGCATTTTAAGAGATTTATATGAAGCTGCTGTATGCAAATGAGCGAGCCTTTCTTAACGGGGGTTTGCTTTTGCTTCTATGGGATGGCTGCAGGTAATGTAATTTATAATTTCATAGTTAATCATGTAGCTTTTCTCCCATCTGCTCTTAATCAAACTCATCATTGTGAAACATTGACCCACAGATTGCTGCTGGGTGTGTAGATCCTGACGCTCAGCAGCTCTCCTTTTCTGTCAGCGACGGTTTATTCGTTCACACGGAGTAAAACGGAATCGATGATGAGCAGAGACTGACAGCTGGCACCTCGGTGGGGAACATCATCTCTCACGTTACAGCATCCATACTCAGAGATCACAGCGGGTCAAGAAAAACTTTGACCAAAGATGAGATTTCAGTACCAAACATGGCTGTATTACGACAAATTATTATTCATATATGTAGAAATGTACAGAGAAGCTTCTGACTGACCAGTAGTTCAGTCCAAATCTTAATTCCATAAACTCGAAATGTGCAAGATAATGATTGTTTGTATGAGTGAAAAAAAGAGATGAGCTGAAGAGACCAGAGCAAACAGAATGATTTATTCCCCATGTGGAGGCAGGAGGGGCCCCAGCAGCCCAGAAACAGGCAGCAGGAAGAACTGGGTTTCTTAACCATCAGCAGAAGCAGCCTGCATGGACCACAACCCAGCAAATGCTGCATCAGGGGCCGGCGCCAAACCAGACAAACAAAGCGCAGGAAGCAACTGTGAGTCCAGTTACACTCTTAAAAGCAGCAGCGCCAAACTCTAAGACAGCATGGCTTACGGGTGCCAGGCTGCAAATAAGCCAATTCAGACAACCCGACAGAAGCCAGGCGTCCAGAAGAAGGGAGAGCACAAGTCCAAGCCGTGGCCACCGGCCTTGATACGGTGCCAGACAGCACCAGCTGGTAAACAAGGTGCCAGGATATCATTTCACACCTCTGGGCAGACAGAAAACTCCCGAGCTGTCGCATCGAGTCACGCACAGAACACACGTATTTGGGTTTGGGTTTTACCGAACACGCACAGATCTGCAGGTGCACAAAGCGAAGCAGAACTTGCTAACGCGCAGTCGTTCAAAGCTGGGGCAATTAAAATCACAACAGCAGATTTTAAGCACCGAACTAATGATCTCAACTCCTCTGAGTGGAAATGCCATTAGATCTCCTAATGGAGCTCCTGACAAAACAAACACTCAGATAGAGCCTGAGCTGCTTCTCGGACTAGAGATCAGCACACAATCGGTATTTGATTAATACTGTTTGTTTACACGAAAGTACGAAGAGGCGCCCCCTCCCCCCCCCACTGTGCAACAATGCCAGATATGAATAACTGTGTAATTGGATGCTGATTGTGGGATTGTGAAGAGGAAAGAAGTGGATGTTCTCTCTGCACTCTTGTTCCACCATATCCGCTGCCCTCTAGAGAAATGTGCCGGCTTAGTTGTCGTATAAAGCAAACAGACATTTTCTGAATAATTCTGCTTCATCTGCTCCTCCATTGAAGTCCCCATCAGGGATCACTGGGAGGGGTGGGGTGGGGGGAAGGTTTCATCACCAGGCTCTGCCAGGACCCGTTCCTGCTTTGGTCTCTCCTCTGAGATTTCTCCTGACAATGATCCAGGTTCTTTGCGCCTCTGCTAGCAAGTTAAGGAGGCGTGGGGGCGTTGGGGAGGCTTTCCCCTCAGCCGAAAAGTGAAAGAGGAGGAAGAGGAAATGGAGGTGGGGGTCCCCATGCAGCCCGCTCTTTGGGTCTTGTCATATCTGTCTGTCTGTGGTCACAAGCGAGTAAGTCAGAGCCCAGAAGGTAAAGTTATGACATATCTCTTGAGGGATGGGGGCACCAGTTTCCATCTGTGTTCTGCTGTCACGGCTTTTTATATTTCACCTAATCTCACATCAGAACAGGCACCCGAGGCGTGAAATGGACGTCACCTCCGGCTCCAAATGCAGCCGTTCAATAGGAACCCGGAGAAACTGCGACAGAGGTGCGTTTGTCTCTGACAAAGGAGATCCTTCCATCACACTCGGGGCCGCTGTTGAACAGCATTAACTGTCTGTCTGCAGGGGAAGTGATGAAGCCGATACAGCTTTAGTGAGGCTGGAATTCCCTAAAATCTCCGTATTATGATCACTCATGTTCCCAATGAACCAACTGTTTCCACAGTAAAAACAGCAAATTAGCTCATTATCAGTAAAACTGATATTTCTGCTGTGTATTTTTCTTTAATGTGCAGTGAACTGAGTTTAGTTGGGCACCTTTCCACTCTCAGTTTAAATTCAGAATCTTTTAACTTTTTGAAGGATTCATTTTTCCGTCCACCATTTTCCAGACATCGATGTAGCCCACACCATGAATCCCGAGTGCTCCAGTGTGTGTGCACATCCTCTGAGCACCATCTGATATTTCCTCACACTATCACAGCTTCGAATTTGGGTTGTTGGTCCCAACAAATAAACGGCTTTACTTGAGTGGGTCCGTATCCCAGTCGATCAGGATGGCCAAACGGTTATCTCCCGAGAGGCCTAGAAATGATTTAAGAAGAGAGCCAGAGTGAGAGAGTGGGATTATATGGACGAGGAAACATTTTTAGAATACAAGGAGCTCAAGTCTGTCAGTGCAGTGAAGAGGATGAGATGGATGGATGGGCTGGGTGTCAAAACAGTTTTGAGTGGTCCAAAGATTTAAATCTATAAAATTGAACATTTTATTTAAATTTTATAGACGTGTATTATGTCTTTTAATGACAAATACTGACGATGAATCATTAAAGATGAAATTAGGCTGATCTCACACAGAACATACTTTCTGATGAATAAATGTGCTAACACCAAAGCCAGCATGATCATGTGTTAATGAGTACAAACATGTCATCTATGTGCTTTTGTGCCATTGTGCTTGATCCAACAGAATCAAATTTGTGCTCCTGCGTGTGCAGGAATAACATTTTCCACATTTATTTCAAGAGTTGCACTCATTTCCTGGAAGCGCACCACATTGCACCTCGTAAAACTGCAGCAGACTTTGAAAACACTTGGAAAACCTGTTTACCAAAAGGGTAAAATTATGAGCACAGAAAATCTGAAAAGTACCAGCTACTAATGTGATAATAATAATAAGTAATATGAGCCAGCAAAGAAGAGATGTACATGTTGAGAGGAAGATGACGCTGTGTGTGTGTGTGTGTGTGTGTGTGTGTGTGTGTGTGTGTGTGTGGGGGTGTGTAGAGCAGGCTGAGAGACCTAACCTTTGTTTATGGGTGCAAGCAGAACGCTTGACAACGTACATAAGTCAAGCATGACCGGCCCTCTTGGAGTGCACAAATGAATCGAAAGCTGTGGGGAGGAGTGGAATGCCTCTATAAACCTCCACAGGCATCTCTAACCACTGGGAGGAATGACCACAAGGTTGCCATACCTCCACCTTTGGATGCTGTAATGTCTCTCTATAAATGTCAGCTCACCACAAGAGTGATATCAGCAGGCTGCGTCAGATGGGCTCGTCTGGAATCATTTCACAGCGTGAGTTATGGCCGCAATAACATCCACAAGTGTGTCCTTCAGGGTGATTATGAGTGCGACAGTGATGCAGTAGATGTGAGCAGCAGACGGGGGATTAGCGGATATTTTAGTGGTATAAAAAAAAAAAAATGTCAGTTTGGTTTATGTTCTTTTTAGTTAAATAAAGAACATGTCCCTTTATTTACTAAGAAGAAAGAAGACAGATCTATTTTTTTTTTTTTTTTTTTAAAAAAGCATTTTATTAAAACAAAATGCTTATTTACAGATCAAGAGGTAATAGTTCTATTGGAAAAGATATTTTAACTTTGGAAAAGGGATTCATATGCACAATACAGTTTGTAAAGCTGTCAAATTATGAAAAGAAAATAAATGTACAAATAAATGGATTTTAGAACAGTCAGACACATGAATACAGTCCATAGTTCTGCACTGATGGAACAGATTAACCCTCTTAGAAAAGAAATACACAGCTAAAGAGTACAGAACCTCTTCTTTGCAAAAAAGGGGGTAAATAGCCCATAATAATAAGTATTTGTACTGAGGCATGAAGATGAGAATCTGGTGGCACAGTCCCCATCTGCTAAAAATAAATATAAGGGTTTTTGTAAAACACTGGTGAGTCCTCACTGGACTTTTCAAGCGACATCAGAGGTATGAAGGGCCACACAGCTAACCACCGCTACGAAGCATCTTCCTCTCAACCCCTGCTCTTCTTCAGATCACCGCTGCCTTCTCAGAGCCAGGGGTGCCAGGCAGGGTCCATGCGGCACAGGTTGTCCAGACTATTCGCTGCGGCCACCAGGGTGTTGACTTTGCTCTCTCCACCCTCAAACTGGGCCAGGTTGTGGAGGCGGGTCATGATGGCTGTGACGGCCTTCTGGACCAGGGACACCAGCTGCTGGGAGTCCATATTCTCTGGTTGGCCGGCTGGGGACAGGGGCATGGACGTGTCCTCCTGGGTTTTCTTGTGCCAGGCAATAATCTCATCCCGCAGGACTGCCTTCAGGATGCCATCCACCTGTCAGAGAAGGGAAATAGAGATGCGCACAGCAGAACCTATGAGAAATTGTCTTTATTCTATCTTTATCTGTGCATAAGAAAGCTCTGAGTGCATCCACTGACAAAAATCCAACATGGCTGAAAGGAAATGAAAAACAGAAGTAGAAAGTTTAGTTGTTTTTACTGAGTGGAGGACTTCAGGTTAGTTCTGAAAGGTACAAGTTCTGCATTTCCTTTTTAAAGTTAGGGATGAGAGAGAGGATGGGAGACCGCGACAGGATTCAACACCATTTGTGTTTCTATTTTTACAGATAATTTCAGTGCATAATGTAGCGTGGACGACCCGGGAAGATTTCCTTTGACGTCACATTCTTCCAGCGGTTGAATTTTTAATGAGCTACACTAAGCTGCTACGATGCCACGCTACTTACAAAACTGATGCAGCTCAGACAAGCGCGTACTGTTCTAAAATGCACCGTGCATTGTGGGCCGAAGAGAGCTGCTTCATGGAACAAGGAATTTAAGGTTTTTTTCCCCCAGTGCCTTAAATTATGCAAAATAAGTTCTTCATACCCTGACCGGTAGTTTTGTTTATACACACAGCCAAAATAACTCCTAATCTCGGATCGAGTGCAATCAAATGCGATCAAATAGATCAACTGCTGATCGCAAACACACATAAAACAAAGCACTATAATGCAATTACGGCTGCGCAAATCATTCATGAGAATGACCTCTCAATATTTTAGGAGCTCATTATGGTAAAACAGAACTGACAAATACATAACCAGAGAAACCACCATAGGGCCACAATGGCAGCAATCATCGCCAAACTGGACCCACAGTTCCGGTTCCTGACTTAAACTGTTTGTATGGTTTCAAGCTTCGGTGTATGCGAGTGGATAATTGTTAGGTGTTTGGCCGGTTTCTTTGGAAAACTTAGCCCACAAACTTGGCACCAAACCGCAGCCGGCTCGCTGCCTTGGCTGTTTTGTTTGTCTGCATTTTGACTCCGCTCATTTCGCATCATTTGGGCTCAGAAAGCGGATGCGATCTATACATAGGTCTCACACATCTGTCATTACTGCCCCTCCTGCTGTGGCTGCAGTCAGTCCTTTTGCTCCTGCTTTCCCTGAATTGGTCTGTTTGCTTGGGCCTCGAATCCGTGTGTGGAGGAAATTATAGAGTGCATAATGAAACAGTGGTGTTAAACATTTACCTGCAAAAATGTTGGGTTTGGTGCCACATACTGATTTTATATTCTTCTGCTTGTTATAATAAAGTCCTTACCTTTTGGAATTTATTCTTTTATTGGGCTTTTTGGGTGATCTGTTTAGTTTCTGAAGCCCTCTGTATTTATAGGAAAGAAATATGTGATGGGGTTTTGCCGTACAACTGAGCTGCTCTGACGAACTACAGGCATCATCACTATAAATCCTTGATGATATATTAGATTGCATCTGATTACCTGTTACTCTAGCAACCCAAAGCAGGTGGAGAAATATTCTGTCTGTGTCTATCCAGAGTAGATAAAAAAGGCTGCCTTTATCAAGGTGGGCCAGCTGGTGTGTGTTGTGCTTTATTCGCCCTTCAGGCTTGTGTGTAACTGCAGCTCTGCGTTATTGTCAAAGTCATGTTGTGTTAAAACCGAATCAGTGACTGTAGGGAGTTCTGGGTAACAGCTGAAAAAAAGGGTGCAGATGTGACTACATTTGAAATGTTTGTGTCATAAAGAGAAAAAGAGTCATGACAAAGTTACCTTAAAGTTTGGCTGCGCAAAGCACCGCGCCACCGCAATCATGGAGGCGGTGAGAGGCCCGGAGACGCCAATGGTGGTGAGGAACTCAGAGATGTTTGGCGTCAGGCGGAACGGAACCGGCCGATTGGCGTCCAGTTCTCCGGTGGCGTCATTGATGTCGAAGCGGAAGTAAGAGACGTTCAGCTTCCCCGTGTCCTGGAGGGTATAAGGGCAAAGATTAAATCGCAGGTTATTCCCCAGAAAACTGCTCTCATCTAGAGAAGCAAGAGGAGTCACAAAACAAGCTCAGTCTGTATGAAATGGCTGCAGGTATTGATCTTCCTGCCCCACACACTATAACACATCAAACTATCAGCGATGGAACATCTATAATCCCCAATTCAGTCCTAGTCTCTTCTCCACTGTTGCTCCCTGCTGACTTAATATATATACAGCCAGGTTTTCATCCATAAGCCTGCATTTATGGGCAAGAGGAATGCTACACAAGCAAGAAAAGATAAGCTCCCTCATATGAAAAGGTGAGTGGCTCTGACAGCTTTATAACTGAGCATTTCATTCCATCGCATACTCCCTCTCCTCCTCTCCCATCTCTTTAATTCCTCCCCTCCTCTCTCTCCCTCTGAGTCATTTGCTCCTCTGGGCCCCAGGAGGGCCACGAGGCACTGGGCTGAGAAGCCAGCAACCCCCAAGAGGCCCAGATAAGCCCTCAGACAGTTAGCTATAAAGGCAGTGCTCAGAATATGAGATCACCAGAGTAGCAGCCGGTGATGGCTTCATTTTGCGTCTGGATGACGCAACATCAGTGTGTTGCATGCAGAGAGTCGGGGCTGTGAAATTTACCGCGAGAACAAGCGATTCAGATCCAGATCTGAATCTGAAACTCACTTGAAAAAACTTAAGGTCTCTATTTAGGTAAGGTGGAGCACAATGCCACATCTGTGATGCCCTGTCCTTGCATTCACTCTCTTCCTGTGTTTGTGTGTACACTCGCCGTACCCTAATCCTCCTGTGTCTAATGGGATCTGCGGAGTGGAACAGGCAGAGAGGGGCTTAATACCATTGCTTAGCTGCCCGAAGGAACGCCTGTCAGCAAAGGCCGATTAGGATCAGAGGGGCGGTCTGGTTGACTGACACAATCATCTTTAATAATGACTTTGAGAAAGCTGTCTGAGGATCCTGAGCACCATTCTGATGTGTGTATGTGGGGCGAGGGAAGGGGGGGACGACAGGGCACACACAAACGCTCTCTTTAAATTGAAATGTCTTTGATGGCTGGAGCATAGAGAGACTGAATATAAAGCTCTGTCAAAACATCCTTTGCATTGACGGGGGCAGCTTGACTGATAGGACTAGCATGAATGTCACACTAAAGGTAAGTCATACCGCTAAATATAGAGAGGGTGATGGTGATCTCTTAATGCATCGATGAGCGTGTGTAGCTATTGAATTATCCCCTGTCACAAGGATTCCTTGTGTCCTTGAAGGACGGTCTCATATGTTTCCTGCATCTCTTACCTGTGCTATCTGCAGCATCTCAGGATTGAGCCTGTTCAGATGCAGCATGAACTCAGCCAGGCCTATGAGTGCCAGCTGGATTGTAAACATCTTCCTGAAGGTCCAGTAATCAGTGGCATTGGGGAACGTGTGGAGAGCCCACTCCTTCAGCATGCTTCGAGGCACCATGTTCCCCTGAACTTCTTTCAGGATGTCCCGTAGAACCTGCAGAAGGCGGCGCAAGGCAGACTTTTAAAATTCCATTTCAACTGAAGACTGCATTCTCCTTACAAATATATAATACTAACTTTATCTGAAACATCAAGGATTACTGTAGTATTATGCACCAGGACATATATGACTGTCTTCCTACCTGGTGACTGGCTTGCGTCCCTCGGGCCTGTACGGTTGCCAAACGATCGTAATATCTAGAAATAGGGTTGTCGTGTTCAATGCCCTTTTTGGTGCAGCGCTGTTTGTAGATTTCCACCAGTGACAGAGATGAAGGGTTGTCCTCTACCAGCCTCATCTGAGGTGACACTGCCACCACTCGGGGCACTGGAGATAGGAAGGAAGGTGAGGACAGAATACGGTGGGGAAAAGAGTGGAAACAGCACAAGGGTGGAAGTAAGATTAAAAATAGAAGTCAGAGGAAAAAAAAAAAAAAGATAGTGGACCAGAAAGTGAGAAAGGAGAAAAGAAAAAAAAAAAAAAACACGTCAGTAAACATCTGGCTACACTCGCTAACAAACAAATCCTTTTTACCACAGTGCAAATGATATATCTTAAAGTTTAAAATAGTCCAGAGCCATGAAAACAGCCACAGACTGTTTGCCATCACTCAGCACCAGCAGGGTCATTCAAGGTAAGCTGTTACCGAGTTTACTCAGGCTAAAAATCTACATACATACTGTACCCTGGCAACCCAAACCTAATCAATACCTGCCATTTTAGCTGAAAGGGAATTCATTTGACTGTGCGGCTGAATTCCCCATCTGTATCTGTGTGTTAAACAAACCAATCAATGCATAAATGGAGCTGGCAAACATCTGGGTGGAGGCAAACCATAGGGGAATGACAGGAGAGGAAACAGCACTCAAAAGCTAATCGAAATCGTGAGACATAGCAGATGAAAGGAGAGGGCCACCGTCTGGGTCAGTCCACTGGAGACACGCCTGAACAGATCTGTAAAGTAGAACCCTATAAAGCACAGATATGCCACATCAGTATATCCCACCAGTGAAGAAGAGGTGTCTCTTTGTGGTCTCCTTTCTCTTCTCCAGACAGGGGTTGAGCAGGCGCAGGAGCTGCAGGACCCTCTCTTCTCGGCGAGACTCGGTCAGGCAAGCATCGTTCATCACCAAGTAAGGGTAGATCTTGCCATTGTGTCCGCGTATATAGAGACGTCTGGCTGCTGTATTGTGTTTCTGAACAATCTCCACTCTGGGCATGAACCTGGAGACAAAATTGAAATTACTGAATATTCACCAAAACCCTTAAATGTTGATTAACAAGAAATGACCATATATTTAGCAGATAAAAGTGTGGCAGCTCATGATTTCTCAGTTCGGGTCATGTAGAAGGGCGTTACCTTGCAATCTTGATATAGTAGTGCGTTGGTTTGGGCATGAGGAACTCTCCTGGGATCTCCACTTCAGCCGTCTGTGCAGAGAAGTTGCTGAGGAACCGACACTTCTCCTCGATGAGGAAGAACTTTGGCAGCTGCTTGGTCTTGGCCTCCAGAATCTTAATCCACTTCTTTAGCTTGGAAATCAGATTGTGTAGCTTCATGGAGCCTGGCACACTGAAGTCAAAGTCTAACACGGAGAAACAAGAATGCAGAATCTTTTGTTTGCATACGGTATGTTCATTCTATTTTATTATTGTTCACCTATGTCATTCAAGTGTGACGTAATAAAGGCGCTGGTAAAGTTATCAAGAAATTTTGATCTCACGTAACTGTTTTGACTATCATCATATCACCCTTTAGAAAGAAATGACCCCACTTAGAGGCTTGTGCTCTGAAGTGACCTTCAGACGTCTAACACACTATTCAGCTTTCAGGTTTATCTGTGTGACCTTTCACCTCATCAGCAGCTATCCTCTCCCACACCTGTATTTTTCTCACCAGCCATGCTGTAATATTAGGTTATCCTCTATTATTTACCCCTTAGCACCGCATGAACACGTACTGCGCTTCGATGGGGATGGCAGCGTTTACAAAAATAGTGTCTGGGAAATGTCCAGTCTAAATATTTTGTTGTCCACCCCAGCTGTGCGGTGACTTGCTTGAGGAAAATTTGTGAAGTTATTCGTGACAGGCTGGCAAGGAGAACGGTTTGCTCTATCGACTTCAAACCCCCTGTTGGAGGCTGGGAGCTGATTAAATTAAAGCTATAAAAATGAGTCTTAAAGTATTAAATTCCTGTTTCAAGTCACAACCCATATTGCGCATAACATATTGTGATGGGCTGCGGCAATAACAACGGAAAGGGAAGGCGGGGGGTAAACCAGGCAGGTTTTCCATTTTAGAATAAAGCCCCCAGGACATCTGTGTAACACAAATGCATGTACACCTTCCTCTCCTATTTCAGCAGACCCTGTTGTGCTGCCTGATATAATGAATCCATGAAACTGCAAGGCTTTGCCATTTCTAACCCGTTCAATCTCCCTCAGAGTGAGAGACCAACTAATACTTTAAATAAGCCCTTTAAAACAGCCAATGTTCTTCCCGGAGTGGTCCTATTTCGCCATCCGTCTGCCTGCAATTCTCCTGCACTGATAGTGGAGCTAAAATTGAAACGATCCTGGGGAACTGGAACCTGACAACGGCTCAGCTCCGCAAGAATACATGAAGCTCACAAACTCACAAAATGTAAGACGTGGTCCATTCCCTCAAAGCCATGAAGCAATATGGAAATAGAATTCTGTCTTTATTGGGTAGAAAACATTTTACCTAGATGAAAACACTCTCAAACAGAAGAAGCTTTTAAAGTAATGATAATAATAATAGTAATAATCATTAGAAATGCCTCAATGTTATAAATATGAACATTCCACATGCTTCAGTGCTTCGAGGAAGTGTAAAGCTGTACGATTTCTGCAGCTCAGTGGTGCATTGCAAATAAAACACTAATAGGTAACGATGGAGCATAAGCATACACCATAAGGCCATCCGGTAAAAAGCAATCCATACATTGCACGAGACAAAACGACAGCGCCTGCTTTAGTTTTGCTACACTGAACCCAATTACCCATGAACACTTATTTCGTTGGAATGGGGATTAAAATCAATCACAATTTCAAAGCTGTGCAAAACGCAATAAAACCAACGAGACCAGCGGAGCTATTTTCAGTTCTTCTGAACTCATCTCTGACCCCAGCTCGTTCAGCCTGGTGGGGAAATAGAATGCAAACAGAGTGAGCGTGGTGTGGAAAGTATCAAGGCTGCACTCGAACCAGTTTGAGGAAACCAGAGTTGGTGTGTGTGTGTGTGTGTGTGTGTGTGTGTGTGTGTGTGTGTGTGTGTGTGTGTGTATGTATGTATGTATGTATGTATGTATGTATGTATGTATGTATGTGTATATATATATCACAACGAATGATCGGCACTTTACAATAAATTATGGATCCGGACCCAGCGGGTGGGCTAGCTGTGCATAAAGACCCATCATGTCCTCAAGAGTGAAATTATATTAATGGGTCTGGTGAGATGACTAGAAATGGTTGACTAGAAATTGCGGCAGAAATCTTTTTTTTGTCCTACTGCTTCACCAAATTCAACATCTAGTTACATAAGGAAAACAATATGTATGCAGTGGCACTAAATTGCAGTGGGTTTTTTCCCACCAGAAAACCGCTCCTGACAAAAGTATCTGGAACAGACTCACAGCTAAAACAGTAACTCGTGCAAATAGCATTCGCCATAATTGGATCTGAATGTCTCCCTGCTGCCAAATGTTATATGTGCACACATAAACCCATATTTTCCGGCCCACAAACCATATGAAAGTGAGTGAGCCACTGACGTTGCGTGGGGAACGAGAGCTTGGCTGCTCAGCAGCCCTGTAAACCCTGTTTGTTCCACTCTGGAAGGCTTGTGTGATTTCCGTCTCTGTCGGGCCTGCTTGTACGTCGCCGTGGGGACAGCTGGATAGCGATGGTCGGCAGGCACCCTGCGAGGCAGAAGTCCCGGTGACACTTGGCTGTGTGAGCACAGCTGGCTCTGCAACATCTGGGAACGTTCATCAGCATGCCGCTCACACCAAGACTGCTTGTGCTGTTAATTCGGGCAGAGCATGTGCCGTCAACAAGCTTGTGCTGCTTTCTCTGTGTTAAACCCTACTGAAATGAATGAGAACCAGCCCAAAGGATCATGGACTTACAGATCTAGAGAAGCTACAGCCAGTCTTGGTTGAAACTAGGAACAGTGGACTGGTTCAACTCCCTTATGCAACATAAGAAACCAGACAAATGAATCTCAAACAGAAGAAAATCGCCGCTGTGGGTAAAAGCAAGCTAAACCAGAACTGCACCTGTCTTGCTGAATACCCCAGCTTGCAATCAGTCTGAACATGCAGGCCAATTTATTTTTGATTTATGTATTTGCTTTGAAATGTAATGGGGGAATGGATCAGAGCTGCATATTGCCCAGCGCATCTTGGTGTCATATGAGTGCAAAGATCCTCAGAGACTTGATTAAAAATGTGTTTAAAAATATGAACTGACCAGGTTCAAGACCTAAAACCTACACTGCTCACCAATTTCTCAATTATATTACATCATTGTTCTGTTATATTGTTGAGAGGAGCTGTTTCTGCTGATAACTGTCAGTAGATGTTTTAAATTAATGGGATTCTGTGTAATTAAAAAAGCTATCCTTTGGACCGATAAACAAAAAGTACATGTATGAGAGCAAGTTATAGCTGACAAACCTTGTCAATCAAACGAATAAGTGCTTTTTTAAGGCAGGTAACTGACAAAGCAGTGCTCTGTAAGCTCTGCAAACAGGGCATATAGCAGCACAAGTGCACATATGAAGCACAATATCCAGGAGCACTCTGTTAACACAGCAAGCGTGCACTCCCTCTACCATCAGGCTTTTCTTACCAAGCAAGCATTATATCAGATTAACGACAAAGGTACAGTCGAGTACAGCTGTATGTTTCTTTGTCCAGCTGGAAATTCATCGCTGTGGATCAGCAGTGTGAGAACTTCTGCACCAGTGCTGCTATTGTAACAAAGTTACATCACTGAACAATCATATTCAGCTGAACTGTTATTTGAGTCACAACATTTTAACAGCTGGTTTTCCACCATCTGCGACTCATCTGTGAAGACAGTTAATAACATCTACTTCACCTTAAGATTCAGCATTTTAATGTAATTCAACAGAACACTGTGCTTACATTAGGTCGGTTATTTGTCAAATCATAAAGAACGTTTCACACCAACCTGTTGTGAACTGTCCCTTCATCTTCTGGAAGACGGGGTCCTGGGCTGTGGCCTGGGCCCTTCGAGCTAATGACTCAGAGGCTGCACTAGAGAACATGGTGGAAACATTGGAGACATTCTCCAAGCCGACACCAAAGGTGCTAACAAGCTTCTTGACAAAGTTCAGAGTGTGTGGTGTGATCTTTGCATCAGAAACAGCGCCGCTCTTTTCAAACGCCACTGAGTAGCATTTAGCGAGTCCCTGCTGGAGCTGCCTCAGGACCTGTGAAGAGAGAAGAGTAGAACGCGGAAATGAGCAGCAGCAACACTACCTGAATTTTCTCTGATCTATTGTAAGTGGTTTCATTTTAAATTTCTTTTTGAGTCTAGTGTTTGAGAAAAAAACAAAGGTGTGATGAGGTGAGAAAAAACTAATCAAAAAAACAAAAGGTGACCTGGCAGTACTTATTCCACTGGACTGTGTCCATCCATCACAGATAATTACACACACACACAAAATCTGGCCCTAACTCCCTTACTCACACAACACACACCTGTCTCAGGATTCTTGCCTTCTGTTGCCTCATCCAACAGAGGGGCCGGAGCCACTTTTGAGTGGCTGCTGCCAGGATGGTTAAAACCATTCACATCAGCATCACTATGGAATCATACTAACTCTGACACTCATAACTACAAAGGTGAAATACAAATAGGAGATTTGAGAAAAATGAAATTCGAAGAGTCAGTGCTATCAATAGTGGGGAGGAAACTTTGGCAACATAAACTAAACAGATGTGTTGAGGCACATGGAGCCAGGACCAAACAGTGGTTGTCCAGGTAAGCCGGTAGTGAGACATTCATGCAAAAATCCGACATCCAACTTGCTTTCACACATGTGAAGTGACGTGAATTCTCACAACCAGTGTTTTATTTTTTCCACCATCTGATTCACTCAGACACCCACTCAGTAATACCATCAGACACGCCAAGCCAGGCCCTTGTTCTTCTCACCTCCTCATGCCAGTTCTCTCTAAACCACACCATCTGATCCACAATGCCCTCCAGGGAGGACAGCAGGGTTGGATGGAGTTCCCGCTGCATATGCATGATTCTGCTGCAGCGCCACATCGGGGCAGTGGCTCGGATTGGCCCCGGGTCAGAAGCGCCTGAGTGAGGCTGGGCACCCACCGAACTCGGCTGCTGCTGCCCTGAAGCATCTGGTGACATTAGGTTATGGAGAGAGTAATGATGAAAAACAGGGATTAATAGATTAACAATAATTACCCAAAAATCAAATAAGATGACTAGTAGCAGTGTCACTAATGTGTCTTTAATGCATTCAACACATTGTAGTCAGCTATGTTTACATACCACTTTTGTATCGCTCCCTCTGCTCAATCTTGAGTGTCAGGTAAAGGGTGCGAATAGGAAAGTAGACAGCCTGGGGATACACTCGCCCCACCTAGCAGATAAAAGAGGGTCACCTATTACATTTCAAAGACTCCCTGTCGAATAGAGAGTGAGACAGACAGGAGGACAGACCGACTGACCATATGGGACAGAAAGATAATGTGTGTGTGACAAAGAGATCATGCTGATACAATTTGACACCTTCGCTCTGATCGAGTGACTGCTGAATTTCTGTTTTTTTATTTTTAAATGGTTGATGATGAAATTCCCCTCAGATATTTCAAGAACGAAAAAATCTGACAGTGAAATGGAAACCTTGGGAACAGTGGGGTGTCTGATAAATAATACATCAAATTCAGAGTCTACATTTGGTAGATTTCATGTAACTGGATTACTTTAGCTCTCTCAGACTGTAGAGTTCACACCATAACCTGTGTTCTTTTTTAATATTTGTAACTTTGTAACAATTCACACAGTTATTATTAGTTCACATATCCTTTAAGATTTATGATGCTATACCTCACTGCAAATGTCAAAAAAAAAAAAAAATCCCAAATGTCTCTTCGGTCAAAGTTTACAGCACATTCTTCGCGGCTGCAACTACACAGTTACTTGATCCCTCCCAAATATTCGATGTGCTGCAGGGCAAAAACGAGATGGCTCCATAACTGCATGACAAAACTGAGCACAGGATGAATCAAAGCAGGTCAAGAATGGATGGTGGTTTGGGGGCGTACAGGAGGACCAAAAGAGCGCTACAATTTAGCTAAAGGGTGAATGGAATCTGGACCCACTCAGTCCGTCTATTGATGGACTCTTCAGAGGGAACCACACAAATGCAAGCTCAAGTTTAAAGCCACTGCTGAGAATTTGTTTGCCCCGAGCTAACTAGAGGATACTGTAGTTCTTTTTACACTGGACTAGAAAAAGCACTGACACGCAACCTGGCAGATCTCAAATTCTTCAAGAAACTCAATATAACTGAACATGGGTCAGTCAGGAGTGGTGCACGGTGAATGCACAGAGCGAGGTGAGAGTTGCAGGTGGCAGCAGTATTAAAGATAAAAAAAGGAGGAAAAAAAGAGGACAGAGATCAGAAAACTAATGGGATAAGCAAACAAATAAATAAATAAAAACGGTTTGGCAAGATGACTGCATGGACCGCACGCAACAGTGTGTAGATGAGGAGGGATGCAGCGAGGGAAGGTGGGAGAGCGTGTCAGGAGGGAGCTGAGACTCTGTTAACTTCTGGTTCATCTTACCGCCAGGCCCAAGGCACTCCTCTCCTCACCTTTATCAATTTTTCAACACACTTTTTTTTTTTTTTTTTTTTTTTTTAAACATCCCCCAGCCAGAGAGAGATTAAATAATTTAAGTAAATGGGTCTAGGCAACACTACCCTGCAATGAAAGTGTGTTTCTGTCTTGCATAACACAGGATGAAAAAGATCAGCAAATTCTCTGGTCACATCAGTTAATATACAAGCTGGGGAAAATGCCCAACATTAAAACCAAAAGCCAGAAAATGTGCCATGTTCAAGTAAAGTGCAGAGTGATTGCAGAAACACAGTAGTTAAAAAAAAACAAGATAAAATATAATAGAAAGATAATGACTGTAGCACTTTCTTAAAGCAGCTTCAAAACAAACTCTTTCTACTTATTTGTCTGTTAAATTCACATCTCCTAACCACTAAAAAAATATTTAAACTCTGGCTGTTTACTCTTTGAAGATCACCCTCTTTAAACTGTGTGGAAATAATACTCCATTAAGCGAAGCCAATTAGTCCTGACTTTAATTACAAGCTGTATTCGTTAAGTGCAGACGCATATAATATTAACTTCAAAATAATTTCACAACCAATTTGAAAGCCAATTCAGCGCGGATCTGTGAAAGCCAATAAATTGCTGTGTGTGTGTGTGTGTAAGTGTGTGTGTGTGTGTGGGTGTGTGTTGAGAGGGGATTCGAATACTTAATTTCACAAATAGAAAGAAGAGGAGAGGGGCCACTTTGGGCTTGAGTTCAGTTCATTTAAAATTGGATGAAGAGATGCAAGTGTGCACTAATGCCACCACATCGTCAGATTTGGATGAAGGGAAACAGATGATTAAAGGGTGGAGCAGGCATTCAAGCATGTAAATACAAAATATCAAAATGACAAGCAGCAGAGGAAAAAAGCTCATTTAAATGAAAACATGTAAACGTATGTAAATTAGCTCTTTGACAAGACAAATGATCTTACTTGGCTGATAAGATTGAGCAGAGGTTTGCCTTCTGATCCAACTAAACAGGTCAGGAGCTGTGGTATCCATGCCAACCACTGGATGGGTGGAACGCCAATGCAGTACTTATCCACAGCATCTGCCAGGGTGTTTTTGTCATCAAAGCTGAGTAACCATAACACCTTCAGACGGATAAAAACAACAAAACAACGGTTAGTTAGGGAGGTGACAACAGCAGAGGAGGGGACAGCAATGGGAAGAAACAGTATTTAGTTTGCCAAAGCCCTCACGTTCCAACGTTTACGGCAAAGCAGCATTTTGGATGCACTAAAAGGTATCAAACTTTGATCAAATGTTCACAGCTAGAGAAATGGATGGGTACATCTTGGAAATCCTTAATATGTTCAAAGGCAGTGAGGTGGTTATCTCTGCTCCCCCTACTGCGCTTTCATCTGCATATACATGATGATGAAGTCATTAGTAACACTCAAGATCCCCCAACCCTCCAGGCACACATCAGCAACCCAACTCCAGTACACAGATTGCATATAATTACTGGTAATGACTGATCATCTCAATTCACCCATAACCCATCTTGGCAGCACCAGGCCACAAGGGTCACCAGAAATGCCTAAATAGAGTGTGAAGCTGATAACTGCCATGATCAGAGTAGATACTGATAACAATCTGAATGTTAAAACTCGGTATGGTGGACCCCATGTGTTATTTATCACGTTTAAAAGCTATGCTTCTCTGATCAGACTCTATTCTATGAGGATGTTTTTACATTAGACAGAATTTTTATTTTTCACCTAATGGTGAATTTAGATCAGGACCCTTGCGAGGAATCATGATAAAAGTGTTCTGTCAGCCAGTCTGTTTCTACATGACATTAAATCATTACCTTTTATTTTAGAAAGGGCCAGAACATGTTTAAATCAAAAGTTATTGCGTTATCTCCTGGTTTGATGCTGCTGCTGACCTAGCTGTCAGACCTACAGTAAGGCAGTGCACAGAGGGTCTCAGGCATTATACCAGATGTTTCTGTGCTGACCTGGAGAAGAAGGTAGTTTGGGGGGGGAAATGTTGGATGCTTGTTAGCCACACACTCCATCTTCAAACCTCCAACACAGGCCTAAGTCAACTGGCACAGGTGTCAGCATAGTTCTGAGCGTTACAGGGAAGTCGGCCCATATAGAGGGTTGTGAGATTAGAGCATCAGGGAGGCCATTAGTCGGTTAACCCCCTGTGCAAAAGGTTGGCCTCTCTAACTCTGCTATTGATCTGCCGTGGGAAGCAACCCTGTCTTCCACTAGACCATAATCAATCAAATTACTTCTGTGTGCGCAACTGTGACAGAGTCTAAGAAGGGGAATGGGAAGCCTTTCCTCTTACAGCACCAATAATAATGTGCTGGATGGGGTCAGGGCACAGAGGAATATCCGTCAAACATTTTGAAAAACATGGATTGGCATCTGACATGCTTATTTCAGAGCAAAACTTTAGCACTTTAGCACAAAACTTTAGCACGTATTCTTTATTCTTCACATAGTAGGCATTACTCCCGCAGAAAATGTGTTCCCTGTGCACTCTCATATTCACCTTGGCTAGATATTTGCGGGACTTGCTCTCGTTCTGATGGCGACAGGCATGGAGGTAACAGGTAATGGCTGAGACTCCCAAGTGGAGTTGGCGGTCCTTCACAAAGATGTTCTCTAGGTAGTCACCCCACATGGCCCACGCCTTTACCAGGACATCATGCATCTGTACTGCAGCTGAAAAGGCCTTGTTTGCCTCCTCTGACCTGGAACAAGATAAGAGGTAAAGCAAAGAATGATAATAATGAAAGTGAATTGTGCATAAGGTAGTAAGAGAGGAAAAACGTTGATGTAATACATTAGGGGACAGGTAGGGGAGGTGATAAACTGTGGAAAGGATTACTGTGATCAGATTGTGAATTATGTACTACATATCAGTAAGTACCATATATCATTAACTATAATCTTCAAGGCTCCCCCCACCCCCAACGTTATATCAAAGTCACTGGCTGATCTTTTTGCTATGAGTTTAACTCAACCCTGCTGTTCCAATCAATGCTGCCAATCAATATTTTGCTGGGTGCCCTGAATTTCCTGTATAAGCAAGATAATGACCACAATGGCAAATCGTAATATTTATCACACAGACTGTGATGCAGGTTCTAAAAAAAAATTTGCAGGTATTGTGTAAAATGCATCATTCAGAGATCATTAAAAGAAAAGCCAAGTTGATTCTCGGGGGCCCCTTCCTCCACACACTTCTGACTCTGGAGTAGTTCTGCTGACAGGGAAACATATTCTAAATCATCAGCTGTTTTCACCAAGTCAAGCTCCTTTTATCCGCTCGTTGGCACACACTGTGAATAATTTTCACACACCTTTCAGCCTTCATTTGATAAAGAGGGATCTGAGGGATCCGAGTTTCACTACCCTGCAGTCAAGAAAAGGAGACATGTCTGTCAATAACAAAGGCCTCACTGACATACACTTGGGAAAAGAGTCTCCATTTTATTGCTTCCCTACTATTTCCCTACTTACTTACAGCAAAATGTCTCCCAAGCCAATCAATTAAAATGCATTATTATAAAAGGCATTTTGGCATGCAATTGAGAAATGGAAGTTTGATTGCTATGGGAGTCAGAGCCAAAGACCCTCCAGTAATACTTAATGGGGTTGCCTCAATCACTTAAACAGTGTTAAAGTACATTAACAGTTTCTACTACCCTGCTCAACAGGAGCACTTGCGCCCAGCAGACTGTCAAATCTCTGACACCCGTTTAATTGAATGATCCCAAAATCCTTAGCTCATGTGGTTGCACATGCATGCGCGCACACCCACAAAAGAACTCTCAAGTCCCTGCCCCCACTCTGTTGCTAAATCTCTCCTGGTGCAGGGAGAACTTAATGATTGCAATAAACCCTGCAGAGGTGGAAGCCAAGTTCTGCTGATCCCAAAGATTCCTGTAAATTGCCTAAAGTTAATTATTGAACAGCATATACTTTTAATAAGTCCTCCATAATTTGTCTTTTCACCCCTCAGGATGGCATGTCTCATCTAAGATGATGGAGGAAACTGGGGCGCTAAGAGGGCCTTGAACAGTGATAAAGTGTAGATTGCCTATCCATTGGCAGGTCATGTGGCAAAAGACCCTACTGACATTTCTACAAACTGATGACACAAATGTGCATTAATCTGTGAGAGGTGTCACAGGGTAAACTGGTGACATGATCTTAAGTTATTAAAACTTGAAGCAGGGAAAGCCGATTTAATATAGCGGCCGTGCCCTAATGGAATAAAACATCTATGACATTCAGGCACCATTTACATAGTCTGAGGACAGCATGACCAGAACAGAAGACACAGATGGAAAAAGAAGGAAATAAGGTCACAATGTATAAAGGATGTCTAACAGGGGCACTGAAGGACGTACTTGTTGATCTGAGCCAGGAACATCCCCTTTAGTGCGTAGAACTCAGCCGTCATCTCCTTGGTGAAGTACTTCAGGTTTGTTGACTCGATCACCTCCAACCCCTAACAACAGGGAAGTAAACACCACTGGTTTAACTGAATGAACTGCAGTAAAAGCCTTTACAGATACTAAGATATTCGTTTCAGACAGGCACCATAATCTAGTGTGGAAAAACAAAACTACCCTGCGTTCATTAAGAACTAAAAGAGGTGTTGAGGGAACTAAACTTCCATTATGGTGAGCCTCTGATGAGGTGTCTCCCATGTACTGCTGTGACAAACGATGTGTTGCAGGAGAGACAGGGAGAGTGCCAGAGAAGATGACACGGAAGAGAGAAAGAAAGAAGAGCGTCTACTGGCAGTTTAATGACTTGTGGTGCGCTGAACTGATTCTATTAATCAGAGTGCTCATGGGTTTAGGAGTTACCTACTTGAGTTACACTCTTTTAAGCCGCACAGCTATAACTCGTCACCTCATGCCATTTCAAACACATCTACCTCTCGCTAACTTTCCCGCCCGCTCAGGCATCGACTTTGAGTCCAGCTCCAATTAATAGAAATACATGCAACTTTACATCAAACAGATCATTTTAAGAAGAAACTCACTTATGTCACGTCAAAGCATTATTTTTCACAGATTGTTTCATTACATATATTTAGAGGTCTGTCTGTTTCTACAGAATAGTATTGCAAAAATGTAATACTTATGACATAAACCAAAAAATATGAAAAATGACAAATCTTACCTGCATGCATTCGTTCTTGCCCATGACACCGGCTAGCTGAAGGTAGCATTTTACTTGCTGTCTGATCTTCTGAAAGCAGTCCACAATGGGTACCGTGGGGATGGTATGAATTCGACTCAGAATGTCTAAAGCCACATTCACCAAACCCTGGGGAAAAAGGTGACAATTGTAATTTAACAGACACATTAATGGGAGCAAACCTGGGGAAAAAAAACTGCTGTGCAAATTTGCATTTTCAAATATTTCAGTCAAAGCCAATATCCTCACCTGCTTGCGTCCAATCTTGCCATATTGAATGATTGCAGAAGCTGAGGCATGGACTCCCAACATGGCATTGTTGTTGTTTGGGTCATGCTGTGCATTTGTTTCATATGCTGTTACTATGGCTGTAGATGAAGACAAAGCAGTAAAGAACAGGGCTTTCCACTTTTAACCAACAGCTGGTAAGAAGCATTAAAAGCATTCTAAATATAAGGAAACAAAATATATTAAGCACTAAAATGAACATTAGAGTTTTCATGGAGAAAAAAAAACTAATTTAAGACATTTAAAGGCTCAGTGTTGCAGAACTTTTGCTGTCTGAGGCTCACAGCAAGAGATGAAGCTCAATTAGCTTGAAACATCATATTTTGCAGTGGCTACCCCTCTTAATAGTTTCAAACTCAATGTGGGAGTAAACCTAGTGATGGTGAAGTTAATATATACGAATACGACCCCATTCACCATGTACTTCAGTGGCCCTCACCCAGTGGTAGTTAGGCATGGGCGCTTAAACACATTTTAATATTGAGTCAAACATCGCAGGCAGCTCTGTACCTTGGTAGTGGTGCTGGCGCCACATGAAGATACTACTCCAGTGGGACAGGTCATCAGAAACAATAGGTAGTCGATTCCTCCAGGTTTTCACTACAGTCTTCATGTCATGCAGGCTGGTGTTACGGCCCAGATTAGCTGGCTGAAGCCCTGCATTAATCTGCGCTGCTTCTTGAAGCTCAATGATTTGTTGAGCCGCCTGTGGGAGACAACGTTTTTTTTTTAAATCTCTTCCCCTCTTTACATCTTGTGCACAATATTTGGTGTGACGTAATCTAGTTTCTTCTTCTGTCAGAATCTTTTGCTCTGAAACCAAATGGTTTACTGTGTGTAATATATTTAAGACAGTAAAAGAATCACCATGACATTTCTTCATTGATCTCACCAAACTTTGCTGAATTGAGTGAAATAATCAGATTTTTTTAATATAATACCTTAAATCCAGAGTTTATACAATATGATGAAAGCACAATAACATCAGAAAATTGGTCTGACATTTGGAGAAAGGCTTTTAATAAAATGGGATTGGACATTTGAGATTTGGGGAAGATTGGTGGAATGTGACACAATGTGATCGCAAAGAGGCGGTTAAAGGAAAAACGTTCGCGTATGGCTATAAAACAAAAGCAACCAGAATAAAAAATCTTAATATCCACAACAAAACAAAGATGATAAAGGCATATGAAAAGAAGGACTATTAGAGTATTGCTAGAATAAACAATAAAAGACAACGCTCTAGCCATCCTCTGGGTCACTGACTCACGCAACAATCCAAAGGCTTGAAAGCCTCCATAAATAAGATGGATCAATATGACCAAACACATTTATCTTGAGGACATCTAGCTGTCCAGTTTAGAGATGAAAAAAACTCTCCTTCTCACAGCCTCATCAGGCTAACATTAACACATTACTGCTCGCTTTTAAATTCTCTTTGCAGTTATTTCTGAATATTTAGTAGAAAAAAATGTATGCTTTAAAAGCTAAAGCAAGAACAAGGTGATGAGAAGAAAAATGATGAAAGTGCTACTACCTCATTTCATTTAGAGGGGGAAAAACTCAATTGATTATATCTTCACAAAGTAGTTTCAGGACAATCAATCATTCCAATACAAAAACTCATCAATCGATGTTGATGCCACTGCTCATAATCAATAACGGGGTGATAACCATGGGTGGCCATTTACACCAAAGAGCCTGGATATGACGGGAAGCGTCTAGCCATAATAACTCCAACTGAATTTGCAAAATTTTGGCTTTTATTTCAGAAGTCTGAAGTTAAAAATATGAGTTATAGATCCAAAAAGGTAACTGTTAAATGCTGCAAACATGTTTGTTTCCACTGTTCAATAGGCTGCGCTTATACAGACACATACATCAAAACATGGTTACCAACACACAAACACAATAATAAAAAACAGACTCGACCAATTCGCACTTCTATTTTGAGAAGATAAATGAAGTACATCAGAGCAGTGTTGAAAACCTGACAACCGGTACAAAATTAAATCTTCCAAAATAAAATAGGCAATACAAAATTTTCTCAATTATCTGTTAATATCAGCTGATGGTCCATGTCTAACCTTCATTCAGACCACCCCATTCATCATGTAAATGTAATTCTACTGCAGGTATTCAATCAAATGGTATCTGATGGTGGGGAAGTAATTACAGCATTTCTAAACTCCCCTCCCTTGTTGTTCCTTCCTGCCGTTCTCCTTGTGGCCATTATCTCATTTTGGTCATCTATCCTTTTTTTGTATTAAAATTTGTCTTTTTCTTTTTTCAAGTAATAAACCCATGCCTATTGTAATCTTTTGGAGGTAATAAAACATAAAAAAGGCCCAGGTAGAAACTGTTAACAACATGGCATCATGGGGCTACCAATGATCTCTTCAAGTTCTTATCACAGCCACTTGACTGATTTGACCACTTTTGACCAGAGAAGGATAAGAATGGCTTTGTATGACTGACCTGTAGCAGTGGCGTGTGCACGTGGGAAACAATATGTGGCAACCTCCTCCACTCGCGAATGGCCAGGCTGGAAGCCATCTCCACCAGCCGCTCTATGAAATTAAGCTGCTGCTCCTCTGGGTGACAGATAGCAAGGTAGCCACGGTGCATATTCACCTTCCATGCCATCTCCTTAGGACAGCTCAGTTCCACCTGTAGGTTGAGAGAAATTACAGTTTTGTATTTAAACAACTATTTATGTCTTTTTATATAATTCTTAACTGTTTGTAATTTGAATTGTTTTAACATTTATATATCAATATAAAATAATTCATCCTGAGGCAAACTATAATTCAAACAGGTGTGTATGCTGCATGCAGATTTCCAGGAGCACAATCGCAACAATGGCTTTAAGTTTCTTATTCTGTCTCATTTTTCCATAAAATCACCATTTCATTTCTTTATATTTCATCTCAAAACCGACATTTCTAATCACAATCTGATGGAAAAGTATGCAGAATTTCTGAGAAGATGCAAAATATTGACACAGCTGATGGCAGCCAAATTTAAATGCAAGGATGTCAAAGTCTGAATTCTATAAATTAGTTTTGTGCATGAAAATGAACACTGTTTTCATCTGCGAACATATGGCTGCCTACAGCAACGAGCTACAGCTACAATATATCTGGAACTAAGTCCATATTCTCTGGAAACAGATACCATCTGACATACACCATTCTGTTTTCTAATGTTTATTCCAGTGCTGTTAATCACACATGCCGGCAGTTTTAATTGAAAATAACATCTGAGTGGAAAGGGCAATCAACACTTTCCTTGCATTATTCAGTACCTCAGCGAATATACAAGAGGCTTGTTTCCAATTCATTTTCAGAATCATTTCAGCAGGACTTTTCTAATAATGACTAATCAACCTGACAAGGCTGACATGAAGCAGAGCATAGGAAAAGGCCGTGCAATTGATTAAATCACTAAGTGCATTAATACTAAACAAGTAATAGCCCTGGGGAAGTCTGCTGCATCCAACCTGTCACCGTGAGTTTGGAAGTGAATGAAAGATAATGAGAAAAGACCAAGAACAGAGAGAATGAAAGAGAAAGTGAATGAGTGTATTTATCTAACTTCTTTTGATGCTGGACGAAAATTACAGTGATCGGTCAAATCGCACTATCAGGGGTGACACCTGATGAATATCCCCAAGACATAGCCGCCCTTATCAAGAGCTGCCTTTAATTGAAAGCAGAGACATTTGGAGTTGGTCTCTGAGGTGGTGAGCACTAGGCAGGCAGGCAGCTGAAAGCCCGCTGCTCTCCTCCACCATAAAACAAATCACCCTGCAGCAGATGCTGTGGTAATTATTCATGCACACAGCTGTCGTAAATATTTGTTGCTACAACCAGAGATGCAGAACGAGGGTGGAGACATGCTAGAAGGTAGGGGAAAAAAAGGCTAGTTAAAAAACAAAACGCAACAAAAACCAGCAGTTGGAGAAATAAATAATAGTGGTATACAATTACATCTAGGAAAGAAAAAGAAAAAACACAGGAAGGGATAAAGCAAAGTTAGTGCTGCTATCCAGACAATTTAATTAGGTGTCTCAGGCCTCAATAGATAGGTACCAAGTCTCCTTGAAAGTGCAAGGCAGAAACATTTGTCATATGTCACATGCTATCACACATTTGTTGCCCGTTGGCACTTCGTTTTTAGGTAACAAATTATCAGGCCTAATAGTAGAGCTGCATTTCAAAAGCTTTATGGCCAGTTTTTACATTCTCTCTGTGGGTATACACTCATGAAGGGGAAGAATGTCTAAATAATGTCAAGTTAATTCACTTTAAATTGGCCAGACCAATATGTTTTTACAAAGGAAGTTTGAGCTCCTTACCTGGACCAGCGCCTCCTTCATGGAAGTCCAGTTGGAAACCCTCCATGCACACTCCAGCATGAGATATGGGTTTGAGTGGCCTTTAGATTGGGCATATTCTGTCAATGGCTCCCACTGGTTCAGTTCCTTCGAACAGCTGGACACCAAGAAGAGCCATATAGTTTAGGCAATTTAAATATTGTGCTGTTAAATGTGCCACAGCTGAGGTAATTAAAGTTCAGCAATAAAATGCAACCTTTTAATTAGTCCAATTCAGAGTAAGGCATTAGGGGCCATTGCTGAGGAAAAGATACTGTTTATCAATTTGGTTTTTAATATTCCTCCTTCTGGAGTTCTAGTATTTGTACCTTGGGGAATTTCATTGTCAAACAGATATCTGTAAGGTTATGATTATTTTTTTAAACATCAGTGTTTGCTATACTGTGTTTTTAAAAATCAAATAATGGCCTTCACTCGAACTGAGAAGTTACTGCCGAGACCTTTAAATCAAATTCACTAGTAAAAGCACTTATGACACCTTTGAAGTTTCATCAGCTCCTGTAAGGACATTAAAGGGTTTTATAACAAGTTTACATAGTTTTGTAATATTAGTTTAAATACAATTTACCAAATGCATTAAATTTAAGATTCACTGTGGTTTTAATATTTCTGATGACCTTCCCTCTTTATATTCTTACCGAATCCAGTGGTCTTCCCACAGCTGGTATTCTGGGAAGATGGCTGGAGAGACATTGCTCCTCTCATGCTCTTTTCGAGCCTTGTCCATTGCCTTCTCATAGGTTTCCTGGGCCTAAACATGACACGAATTGTTTCAAAGGTGAACCAAGCTAATAATAAGACAGTCAGTGCCCATGTGGTTCAGTTCTATTAGTTACAGCATGTTTGTCCTAGTATGAAGATACTAAGACCACCCATCAGTGCATAGCCTTCAAAATTACTTTGGTATAACACACAATTTATTTGCAGGATGCAGCAACAGTTTTATTGCTTTGATTTACCTGTTCAAAGAAGCCATGCTGCTCATAGGCAATGGCTGTGGCAGTCTCTGGAAACTTGCACCGTTTCTGCCAAAGGCCCGCCCACATGTCCTCTTCTTGGAGCAGAGAATATAGCTCCGCAAGAGAGTCCAAAATCTCCTAATTAGAGAGCAAAAGTACAGATTTATGGAAATGGAATTGATAAATGCAAGTTTTTTGGGAACTGAAATCTCAGTACAGTACCTGTTGTGGTGGTGTGATGCTCTCTTGCTCATAGAACTCCGTGCTCTGTTTGGGTTTGCTGTGCAGGCTGAGGCCCTTTTCAAAAGCCTGCTGCTCCAGCATCAAAGTGGAGCGTAGCCAGAGGTTGTGCGTCTTTCCCAAGTACTTCAGCACACAAGGGCGGATGGGAATTGGAGGGACACACTGGGACATGGCCTCCACAAAACAGTTCAGGGCACTAGGCTGGCAGTCCCTCTGGGCCTGATGGCTGCCACTGCACAGGAAAGGACTCAGCTCTCCAGACAAAGCCTGAAGAGGGAAGAGAGGGCTCACTAAACTACAAACTTCAGTGCTGGTGCACTTAACACCACGCAGTGATGCAAGCATTCAAAAACACTTCAGTGATGCTGCTTCCTTTGTCTCTATAACACATCCCTGTCCTGCACAACACAGGGAGTAATAACCCCAACTGTTTGCTGGGATGTGTAAATAATTAATGCATTTTATGAAATAAATAAAAACGTGGAAATAAAACCTCATTAGACAAACTGGTAAAAAAAAAAAAAAAAAAAGCTGAATGTATTTTTGCTTCAATTGTCAATGTCAATCAAAAAATAGACTTTGCACTTGACCATGGAGCGACTGCTCTGATAATCATGACTGACACACGCTCAGCAATAAATGATATACTAGTAATGAATATAATTTTCACTCCATCTAACAGAATGGAATAATTAATGTCTTGATGGTCACTTTAATTAGCCCTGTGGTGGGGAAGACTGATTTGTGAACATAACTTGCTACCAAAGAGAGATATGATTATCTATCATTCCTATTTAATAAGCCTACAGATTTAGACCTAGCACCAATTATCTTTCCTATAAATTGTAAAACGTGGCTTGAAATTAAGAAATGAAGCAGGCATCAGAATAAACATGTGGCATATTTGATTTCATGCCTGTCATTTGTTAAAAGCTTCCAAATCACAAATCAAAGCCCTTTAATGAGCCTCAAAATACTCCATATTTATTCAGTTCATTAAACTCATTATAGCCCACTGAATTCATTGCATTATGGATCAGTTATATTGTTCTGTATTTTTTTCAGAGATGAGAACAGCTCTGGCCTTGACTGTCCTTTTGTTGGCTCAATATGTGTAATAGAACTTAACACAGACAGAAACCCTTATGCAAAATCTGGAAAGTGTGTATGTGTACCAAAAGGTCGAAGAGATTAAAACAAAAAAACTCGGCATATTTAATAGATAAAAGATAAGAAGCAAGCAGCCATTGTCATGCGGAATATTTTTTTTCCCCTTTTTCTATTATACCAAAGTAAAACCACATTAAATGCAGTTTGGAATTTGATGGTGATGGATATTTCTAAGACACAAGCATGGAAATGTACTTGGTGAATATTCACAATACCTGATGATTTTAATAGTAGCAAAACACTAAATGCATTTACACCAAAGGTTAGCTTGTGTTTCTCATACTCACATGCTGCTGCCTGTCAGACAGAATCTTCCAAAGGCGAGGGAACAGCTGAACCCAGGTTCTCTCGGCAAGCGGTGTGGAGATATGACAAAGCTGGACCAGCGCATTTAGAAGAGCCCCCGTCTAAGACACAACACAAACAAATGTCAGCTGCCAGTGGCGTTCTTTGCATTCGTGGCTTTCGAACAAGTGTACCTCTGTTTTATTATTCTGGGGAGTGGTTGAATTTTATCCAACTATAATTAGATAACACTACATTGTTTAAACCCTCCCTGAAGGAACTGCCAGGTAATTAAAAACAAAAAAAACTCCTTATTTAATGCTTCACTCCCTTTAGTTATTGTACATCTAAATGAATATATTCTACATTCATTTGGAGTAACTTTACCTTGACCTCTCGTAGTGAGTCCAGAAACTTGTCATGACGGTTTGTCAGCATGTGCAGTTGATTGCCTGCATCTCTCTCAGCCTGCTCCTTACTCTTTGGGATGGCAGTCTGATCACCTGGCGCCAACTCTATGTCTATCTCCACCTCCTGTTGAACACAGGAAAAGATTAATCAACTTTTAGAAAAGCTTTGACATACATATATTCCTCCTGTTGGACAAAAGTTGTTTTAAAATGGTATTTTGGAATGTTATCAGCTGTGGAATGTATGACAAAATACAGCAGATACTTGTGTAAAAATGCAAAAAGAAGAAACAGTTCAATTTTTTCTCAGGAATCTAACATATTTCTGATTTAATAAGTATTTTGCATTATGGATCAGGCAGAGTCTTTACACATCAGGGTGTGTGGGTGTGTATCAGTGTGTGTCACCTCTTCCTTGGTCTCACTGCTCTCTCTCTCTCGCGGTTCCTGTTTGATATGTGTTGCCATGGCGAAGGCAGCACGGTCATGGCTGTCAGCCAAGTTGATGACGTTAGTGATAGAAGGCAGCATAGATCCCTGGCAGCTGGTGCTAATGATGGTGTTTCTCTCACACACTGCCAGCAACAGCTTAGGAGTGATGACAACAAAAACCCTATCAGCGGCAAATGGTGGAACTTTTTTTGGGGCAATAATTTCTTGGCATGGTCTTACGGAAGAGGATTACGGCCACCCATGAGGAAAAAAAATGAGGAGGTAGTTTTTCTTTTTTCATCATGCACTTTGAGAAAAAAGGCAAAATGTCAAGAATAAAGTCGACATACAATGTGTACACTATATTGCCAAAAGTATTGGCTCACCCATCCAAAATATCAGAATCAGGTATTCCAATCACTTCCATGGCCACAGGTGTATAAAATCAAGCACCTAAGCATGCAGACTGTTTTTACAAACATTTGTGAAAGAATGGGTCGCTGTCAGGAGCTCAGTGAATTCCAGCGTGGAACTGCGATAGGATGCCACCTGGGCAACAAATCCAGTCGTGAAATTTCCTCGCTCCTAAATATTCCACCGTCAACTGTCAGCTGTATTATAAGAACGTGAAAGTGTTGGGGAACGACAGCAACTCAGCCACGAAGTGGTATGCCACGTAAACTGACGGAGCGGGGTCAGCGGATGCTGAGGCGCATAGTGCGAAGAGGTTGCCAACTTTCTGCAGAGTCAATCGCTACAGACCTCCAAACTTCATGTGGCCTTCAGATTAGCTCAAGAACAGTGTGCAGAGAGCTTCATGGAATGGGTTTCCATGGCCGAGCAGCTGCATCCAAGCCATACATCACCAAGTGCAATTCAAAGCGTTGGATGTAGTGGGGTGAAGCACGCCGCCGCTGGATTCTAGAGCAGTGGAGATGCGTTCTCTGGAGCGACGAATCGCGCTTCTCCATCTGGCAATCTGATGGACGAGTCTGGGTTTGGCGGTTGCCAGGAGAACAATACTTGTCGGACTGCATTGTGCCAAGTGTAAAGTTTAGTGGAGGGGGGATTATGCTTTGGGGTTGTTTTTCAGGAGCTGGGCTTGGCCCCTTAGTTCCAGTGAAAGGAACTCTGAATGCTTCAACATACCAAGACATTTTGGACAATTCCAGGCTCCCAACTTTGTGGGAACAGTTTGGAGCTGGCCCCTTCCTCTTCCAACATGACTGTCCACCAGTGCACAAAGCAAGGTCCATTAAGGCATGGATGACAGAGTCTGGTGTGGATGAACTTGACTGGCCTGCACAGAGTCCTGACCTCAACCCGAGAGGACACCTTATTCCGAAGTGCATGATGAAAAAAAAAACCTCTTTTTTCTCATGGGTGGCCCTAATCCTCTTCTGTGTGGTCTAATATCTAAAATGATAACATTTGTTTTATGGGTCTAAAGACCTAGTACTCAACATACCTCAATGCACTGTTTGATCCAGAAGTGGTTTCCCATGGCCTCCCAGTTCTGAGAGCAGGAGATATACAGAAGCCTCTCGTAAACTTTCCGTTTCATGGAGGCATCAAACACCTCAAAGAACTTTGCTCTGATGTGCGGCTGAGAGCAGCGAAGGCCAGAGAGGAATGCTGGCTCCAATTTGGATGTGATGTCGCTTCCTGAAAGGCTCTCATCTCTGTAAGATGAAAAACAATTTTCAATGTCGTACGTAGTATGAAGTAGCACACAAGTATAATAATTTATTTTTGCTTAAGCAGCCCCTTGCATGTCTCACAACAATACAGCAACAACACACAACAATATAGCCCCTTGCGTGTCTCACAACAATATCGTCATGAAACATTTATTTCATTGTGCTTGTGTCTATCAGGAAATGTATGTGGTGATCAGCATCATGTGGTGTATGACACAACTGCATGTTCATATCTTTTAAGCATGGACATAAAATGGGTATGCAGCAAGTTAATTCAGAATGCAAATTTCCTGACACTGCTGATACAGTGGTATACGTCAGAATACTTCAGATATCTGGTAGCACCTAAGAGACCAATACATGTATATATTACCAAACCCATAAGACCTTAGTACTGATGCTGTAAATCAAAGTAGAATGTGCAACTGTCAAGAATAATCCTAGTGCGAAAATAGGATTAGGTTTCACAAAGCTAGAGAGGGAAGATGGAATGTTATTGTGACTCCAACTGCAATAATGCCTTCATCAGAGTGTTTGACCTAGCGGCTTATCATTCTATTCCCATACTTGTATTCCATTAGGGCTAATTTTAAACTTTTTGACAGAAACAATGGTTGATGGATCAGGATCCATTTGGCTGATTAAATATATGTGTGTGTATGTAGGACTGAAAGATAAAGAGGGCCATGGTTTGATGAATAGCACAGAGGGGGGCCCTTCTTGGTCCCACCTGCTGTGTCCTACCACAAGTCCTGACACTGTTCTACCCATAAAAAGGACCTTGGCAAATGATTTCTCCATCACTTGCTATCTTTCTGACCCCATTTACACATCCTTTCCTCATATTTCAATGTACCAGAGACCAAATTATTCTAATAATTTCCATCATTCCAACATGTTTACTCTTATCCCCACTGCCTCTTATTTACTCCCCCATTCTTACCACAAAAAGAACAGCACAGTGTTTACTCTGACAATCTCATAAACCTCTTCTCCGTTTTATTTTATTGACCCACAGTCCTCTTTTCCTCTGCCTAAAACCCCTGACCTTCATCTCGCAGGATAAGATAAATGCAAGTGTGGTATGGTGTTGCTGGCACGGCTATTTGCCCATGTGATGAATGGCAGTAATTACCTGTAGACGTAATTAACGAGCTCCAAGAACTGGGCATTTAACTCAAGTTCATCTGGAAAACGTTTCTCTATATAGGTCATCATCTTCACCAGCAAAATTGACTTTTCACGTAGGTTAGGGGTCTGAAAGGTGTAAAGGAGGTGAAGATGGTTAGCAATGACACATAAAATCAGAAATTAATTTACAGAAAAGTTGAATGAATAAAATAAATAAACAAAGCGTTGATTTATTGGTCAATTCACTCCTGTGATTCTGAAATGATAACTCATTCAGCTCTTTGAATAAAACTTATCTTTAGGGCAGCAGGTCGTTTGTGTCTGAATGAATATAATAAAAAACTTCTAGTTTGTCTAAAAAAAAAAAAAAAAAACTGGTTACCTGGTTGGCAGCCATTGGAGAGTTGTTTTTCACCCACTCTTCTACTATTTTGACAACAGCTCGGAGGATTTTCGGGTCAGGTGATTTCTCAATCAGTGAGGTGAGGATGACCTGGATGAAGTTCTTCCTCATCTCCATGCTCATTACAGACAACCGTGTCTTCACCAGGTCCAGACTCAGCATTATTAATTCACTTGTCACTGAGAACAGATATAAAGTGTCAGTAGTGGCACAAAGCTAAACAATAAAACAATATAATTTTTTTTAACAATTTCCATGTAGGTTTTTTTTTTTTATTTTAGTGAACAATTAAAGTGAACACTAACAATAATTGTTATGGTTATTTTTCTGTTTCCTATCAAGAATTAAATGATCCTCTTAAGGTCACATTACCAATTAAGCAATTTCTCTGTCATGCTGATAGCAACTAAAATACAACATTTTCAATAACAGATGCAATTTCAGTTAAATTTATAGGAGAGTAATGAGACGTGCACAATCTTTAGAGACCAAGGTTTCACCACAGTGTGTATATAAGTGTACCTAGTGAACGGCAAACTGTCTGCACTTTCCAGTATGGTCATTAGGTGCTCATTTAAAGCAGTGATAGCATCTTATTGCCATTACCTCCCATCTGAGAGATAGTAAGAGGATTATGCACTGCCTGCTCTCTGTAAACCTGGTGAAGCCATGCGCAGACAAGGAAATGAAAAAGGAACCTTGATGATTTTTCACCACCATGCCATGAAAAAAAAATAGCTCGTGTATTAAACAATTTTTTAAACACAGAATAAAAAAACAATACTTATTTGAATTAAACAAAAGACAATCTTATTCTCTTGAGTAGTATTTGGTGGTGTCTCCTTGTTTGGTGTCTTTCACAATCATGAAAGTACCTGTGCTGGTTTCTGTGACTCCTGGGTTGGCCTGTTGGGGACTGAGGTGTTCTCGCACCATTTTCTGAAGCGAGCGCATGAATACTGAGATAAGGCGATCAATGTAGCTGGCATTGTGGCTGCAAGCAGACTTCAGGATCATCAGTGTTCCTGGAGGACAAATAAAATGGAACAAGACACAAAAAAGAAAAACCAATATGAAGAGCCAAGCAACATAACTGACAGACAAGGGTAATCAATTTAGTTTCACTCACACAGCAAGATAGATATTTAAAGAGAACCGGAGAGCCATGGCACATTAATAGTAGATATGAATAAATCACTCACTGAAGTCAAATGCTAAAATGTCAACTATCACCAAAACAGATTGCTCTCTTACAGCAGGATAACTCAAATGACATTAATTGAAAAAAACAATTATTATACAGCTTAGTTAACTGGCATGACACAGGCCCTTGAAAGCTATGGAATATTTTCATAGGGCTGTCACAATTAAGAATTGCTGGAGACGATTAATTGTCAGACAATCAATTGCGACTGACGATTATATTGTCTATTTTTTTCTTTTTTATATTCTACTATCATAGCATAATAAGCTTTAATTATACACATTCTGTATTGTACTGTACACCTTAATGAATAAGAGCAATTTACTGACATCAAGAACTAGTTCGGCGTATTGGTGTGGATGATGCGTCTGTAGACGTTTCAGATTTGTTGCATTAGCGCTTTTGACTGGCACTGAGTGAGAAACAGATTTACAGGAATACAACAAAAAACGATCTTACCAAAAAGCTGAGTGGTGTTAGTGTTGCTGGTGGCTTTTTCATAGTTAGTAAGCCCCTCATAGATGACCTTGCCCACAGCAGCATAAAGACACTCCAGTTCTTCATATTTTGATGCCACAGTTGATGTGCCTGGAAACAAAAAGCTGCTTTCAGTGTACTGCAAGATGTGCAATTAAAAGAACAATAAATGATCTCAGAGGGACTTTATTCCTTGGAGAACTCAAACATGCAGCACCTTCTATAAGTGATGACTTCCACTATGGTTTAAAACAGTAAGTACCAACAACTTACTTGGCTCGGTTGGGAAGTTGCTCATGAGGCGAGAGAGCAGTGAATGGACGGCACGCAGGACTTTGGTGTTGCCACAGGTCATGCATGCAGCAATGCCCCGCTGGAGGGGTTTAAAATGAGCCAGGATAGCTGGGGACGGTAGCATAGTCAGGAGGAAACACAGAATATCAAGTCCAGTGCAGATGTTGGAGATGTTTGCCTGGGCTTGCTGCTCCTGTGAATAAGGAGATGAAAGCAGAAGCCAGTCAGTGATGCAACATTGATTATGTGAATATTAATCATACAGTCATTTCAGTTTGCACTGGATATTTAGAAGTCACAGATTTTATTTTAAATGAATGTCCAAGTTCAAACTTTAACAACATGAACATACAACTTTAACATGATCAGAACAAACCCAAGTAAAAGGTCACCAACAAATGCAATAAATCTTTCCCTTTGTAGTAGAAACAATGCAGAAACTAATATTTGACTTGACCGATTGTTCTTTGTACTGTGATCACTGCTAATCTAAAGATCAATGAGCAACAATCGACTCCTAATTCTGTCTGAAGTACAATCAAGGTTTGCAATGACATCAGGCCAAGAGGATAGCCTGGGACACATCCACAACTCTAATTTTTGTTAATGAACAAGGTGACTCTTGCGATAAAGCTCCTGGTAGACATTAGGGCAGTATTGATCTGGTACTGTTTTAGCAGGAATAGGCCTCATGGCTGTAGCAATACAGGACCCCCATTCCAGTGTATGTGTCTGGGTGCTTGTCACTTGCACTCAAGCCACAGCCCTCAATCCTAATTACCGGTACTGCCATAGCAGTACAATGTGTGATAAAATGTCATCTGGTTAAGGGCATTGTTCATTAGTCTGAGTGAGATCGCTTGTCAGGTAGAGCATGGTCCTGGGGGACCCAGGCCTGTGTATGCGCATCTGCATAAGAACCACAGAAACCTTTTTTTTGGCAGAATATCCCCGAGAGATTTGGAGGAGCTGATTGGGTTCGTATGTGTGCACGCAAGTGTAGGTAAATGGAAAAGCAGACGATTATTCCCAATAGGGAACAAAGGAAATACGTGACAATTGCCATTGCCTGGTGATGACTCTGTGTTGTTGGTAGGGGACAACATCTTAAAGGTGAGAAAGGGAAAACAGTCATTAATGAGAGGCTTTAAAAAAAAAAAGCAGTGACAGGATGGATTTTTGACAAAGCAGAAGTCAACACAACCCTGTTAAAACGCCAGAAAAATCTTCAGAACGTCAGAACCTTTTCCACCTTTAACACCAATAATGTGGAAAAGTGAAAAACTAAAATGATGTGGTTGCTTATGTGTGCAATTTTAGTTATTCTAGCAGGATTTCCTGATATATTCTTAGTTGCATTTTAAAGCAAAAGCCCTTGGCGGCGAGCTTCCAGAGCATAAGCGGGATCCGATTGATGAAAGGTATCAATCGAGGAAAGATGGAGAGAAATTTCACCCATCAGTTCGACACTGACCCAAAGCATCCCTCCAAATCAACAGAAACATGGCTCCTCCAGAAAATGATTAAACTTTTGGAGTGGCCCCAGCAAGAACCCAGACCAGAATAAAAGTGAACATCAGTGAGGTGATCTGAAGAGGCTGTGCACCAGAGATGTTGTCTGGCAAGCTGACAGTGTTAGAGTGCTTTTGCAAAGAGGAGTGGGCAGATATTGCCAAGTCAAGATGTGCCATGCTGACAGACTCCTGCCCAAAACGACAAAGTGCTGGAATAAAATCAAAAGGCGCTTTAATAATGTATCAGTTTAACGGTCTGCATATTTATGCAAAGTTTCTTAGAAGTTTTTTATCTTTATTTTTCCCCCTAAAAATTGGTTTGTTTTTGAAAACTGAATCTTTCAGATCATAGGTGGAAAGAGTAGCCAAGCTTTCTCTTGGTCTCATTTTTTTTAAATCACAATAATCTGGTGTTTTAACAGAGGTGGGTAGATGGAGGAACAAAAGGCGCAAAAAAAGGATCCATAAACGAGAGATATTAGGATAAAGAAAAGCAGGGGCTTCACCAGGATAACCCAGGGGACATTTGTAATCTCACCACTTCAGTTATTTTCCATTACGGTTAGCCAGCACCTTATTTCATAAATGACTGATAAAAACATCAGTGCAATCACTGAGACGGAGTCTAATCAGGGACAGGAACACTGCTCGGGGGGGAAAACAAATGGCTCTCTTATATCTAATTCTCTTTGTACTACATCATTTAAACTGCTCAAGCACATATATATTTTATATCAATTGATCCATTTTTCAAACGCTAGTCTACTATTGGCATTCATCTGTATTAGTAATTTTAAAATCTATAACGGTCAATTCACAACTAAATCTTAAACACGGCTCTATAACATAAGAGAAAAAAAACGTAACAAAAAGAAGTACAAAACTACTGACAGAGCAAATCCAGCCTTACCACTGTCATAAGAAGCTTGTCAAACCACTGTAACTTGAGCTCGGTGCGGGGCCACATCTCAGGCCTGAGGGCAGACTTCATCAGGCTAACACAGCGACGTGAGAGCAGCTCTCCTGGAGACCCAGCCACATTGGTGGTATCATTAACCTAAATGTGAATGGGAGGAAGTTTTGGTATTATTTTCAATGACACAACTTCACCGATTTTATTTCTGCATCCAAACAGATTCATAGTCACAAAAGCAAGAATTAGTCATACGGGACACAAAACACAAAACTTGGTCTAATAAGAATAAATTTGAAATAACCTACAGTCAGTCACTGAGTATGCCAAGATGACCGGGTATTAAATGAGAACGAAATAGTCTGAAATATAAGGTATTCTATGGTCTTACAGATACAGGACAGCTGTTTCAGGAGGCAAAACAACTGTGATAGAACAGCTGTGCCAAGGACAGACACCACTGTGTCCTCCCTTCACTACCAACTGGGTTAGGATAGTTAGAAGAGTCCTAGAAGAGTCTGGCAGAAGACTAACATCTGTATAACTGTGAGATCATGTGTGCCTTTGCATAAATACCTGACATGCAATCCTGATGAGGAAGTTGACCACTGTGTCCGTATGTTGTTTTTCCACAGGCTTTGAGAGCATGGTCTCTGTACCTGGCATGGATTGGCCACGACCAAACACCTAAAAAATACAAACTTTTATTATTAACAGGCTTTTTTTTTTTTTTTGGGTTGTTTTCTGCATCCAAAACATATAGCTGCTAACCCTCACAGAAAAAGGACACAAAGTGTGGCAGAGTGGATCGAGCTCACCGTGGAAGCTGCTCCGGTTGCTGTGCGGAATCTCTTAACGTCTTGTCCAGCAGCACCACTTTCCAGGGTCAAGCCTCTTTTTACCCCACTGGTCCCTTCACCTCCGGTTCCGACTTCACTCTCAGACTCAGGCTGCCAGACCAAGACAAGAGAGGAGACAGGTTAAAGCGAATTTGACAAGACTACACTTGAGGTTCATTAACATGTAAGCATGAAAGACGACATTTTCATCTTGATAAGTAATTAACATGTCTGGTAACATGAACACATTCGTTAGTTTTGAGTTTTCAACCGTCACGTTTTTTTTCTGTTGCATTTGTGTGTTACTCCACAGACGCACCAGTTGGTCTTTGATCCTTTGCAACTCCCACTTGATGACCACCTCAGCTAGATCCACAGCCAGTTTCCTCTGCTCTATGGTCACACTGGGGGTGAAGCCCAGGCGCTGCATTGCACTGATCATATGTTGCACCAAATGGTGGCGCACGGGGTAGTACACCTGAAAAAAGTACAGGTTCGTATTGCTCACTGCACACAAGATTAATAACTAAAACCAAGTTTAGCATTCAGTACGCAACTGACAGAAGCTGAATAAGGTTGTCTACACAGGCTTGGTGGTGCAATCATACCTTAATAGCCATTTATATGTCCCATACAAATCCTTATTTTATTGCCTTCTGAGAGCCCAAATATCTGAAACTGCAACCCAGTTCAGTCAAGCTGCGCTAACAGCAGCCAGGGTCTCTCCACCAATGATTCTCCAAAACATGCAGCAGCTCCACAGTCTACAGTATTATAATATTGTGATGAACTTAAAAAAATGAAAGGTGTCTCCTAACAACTAACACACTGAGGAAGCTTAAACAGTGGGGTGGATAAACTCCCCATATCCTTTAGGTATATTTTAACAAAGTAAAATTTCCTGAAAATTTCATCAAAATCTGTCTATAACTTTTCAAGTCATTTCGCTAACAAACAAACAAACCAAAAGATACAATCTGACAAAAACATAACCTCCTTGACAGTGGTAATAAGAATATTATACCTCATTTACAATATAAAAGAAGCATTTTAATTTAGATTTACCATTAAAGTGCCCCAGATTGATGTAGCACTTTAAAATGCAACAAAAACATTGGCTGAGGTAATAACGCACTATTAACTAAATTAAAAAAGCAGAAACTGGTGTCATTGACACTGACAAAAATCAAGATGATGATGGGCTGCTACCCTAAAGTTTCCTATGTTGGCTATACTACCCCATTGGTAGCACGTGTTAAATTAAACATGGATGCTCAATCGCCAAGACTAAAGTGACAAACTTTAAAATCAAACTCTACTTCATCTCAAGGACATGATGACACACACTTAGCCCCGAGTTTTTACACTCTCAAGCATTACACTCAAGAGTCACTTAGCTCCATCACCAACTGAACTGGGCCTTGCAGGCAGACAGAAAGAGTATGAGATTAGATGTCTATCTAAGGCCTGCTGCAAGTGTCAAAGAATATTAAAGCTTCTCATTTTTAGAGTAATTATAATTGATAGAGCAGGACATCACAGCCCCTTAATGACAGAGTGGCTAAGCCCTGTCCATCACATGTGCACACGGACAAACACGCACAGAGTCTCTCCATTTCTTTATCAAACATGCACCGTCTCTCATCTGTCTGTCATTATCTTTTCCCCAGTGTAATTATGCTGATGTGATTACATTAGATTAGTCATCTGGCCCAGTGAGAGCAGCCTGCCACAGACAGATAGATGAGCTGAGGAAAACGACTTTCAGTCTTTTGGTGAGGAAGAAAGCCTCAGCTGAAGAGTGTGATGGCAGGCAAGTCTCAAGTTTAGGGAGGAAGGTTAACATTAAAGCAAATAAAACTTCCAAGGGTGGTAATTTGAAATCTGACGAGGGAACGCCGACTCTGATGTACATAAACCAGAGCGAGCCAGCAGGTAGCTGTTGGTTGAGCTTTGATGGGTGTATACAGTCAAAATGGCTTTTAAATGTGACTCACCACTACTACTGCTAAAACTAAAAACTAGGTCACAATAGATAATCCAACTTTTAATGTTCCCTTCCTATTAAGGTTAGTTAAAATGCACCATATAAATCAAGACGCTCAGATAATTAGTAAAAATAACATCTCCACTGTTTTCCCCATGTGGGGTTCCTTCATTAGCAGATGAGACATTAAGCAGAGAGTTTTCAGCAGAAACAAATGGCTATGGGTATACACCCAGTGGCAGTATAAAATAACTTAAAGCAACAATTATTTGCTTAGAAAGGCATTGCATATACAGATGTTGTGTTTGGTGCGCCATACAGGGAAAGAAATGTGTTCTGTCTGCTGTGCCAGGCTGTAAACATACTGGAGATTGCAAAATTCATTAGCATTAGCAGTTATTAGTTTGAAATTTTGGCACGGACCATTCAATTCCATGCATGTCTTGTTTTGCTTCTCCTTACCCTGAAGTGCTGCACAATGAGATGAAGTATGTGGACCAGCTGTGGTACAGTGTGTCCCTCCTCCACAATGATTTTACGAGTCCAGTGGGTTAACATCTGGTGCCCGTCCTCCATGCGGGCAGGCACAGCTGGAGTCAAGATGGCCATGGCCTGCCGTACAATGGCCCTGGCTTCCATCGTATGGGCTTTCAGCAGGCTGTGGAAGACCTGTGGAAATGAAAACGTGAGCTTGAACTTGAAAACCCCTGAACAACCATAAACAGATCACAGTAATCAAGTTTCATTTTTGTAACTTGTTAATGTTGTAAAGACCCATTTCTACAATGTAACTTTTGATTTGTATGAACATTTGATATCTGCACTTCGTCACCTGAAGGACAATCTTCTTGTGAATGGCAAACTTTGCAATGATGTGGGCCAGAAGTAAGTGGCCACTGTATTTACACGCAGGGTCCACGCAGGCTTTAGGCAGCAGGCACGGCCAAGCAAAGGTCATCAGACGCCGCAGCTTGCTGTTGCGTGACTTGTTGTTGTCATGAATGTGGTGGGGGGCATGCTCTACCAACAGCGTGGAGAACTGAAGCAGGCAGATCCGGAGCGAGTCCAGTAGATCAGCCTGCTTCTCGGGGTCTAACACCTTGCAGAGGGATAGAAGAGATCAGATGTTTAACAGTGGAAGGTCTGGGGAGGAGGCAGAGTTTCAATGCTGTTGGCACAAATGTAAACTGTATTTGGAGCATTGTTACGCAATAAAACATCAGAGAACTTTATTTCTATTTTTGTACATGACAAATGTTGAAAATGTTATATATAGAACAAAAGGCTGACATGCTATTGTCATAATAAGACAGAATTTTATTTAGTAAATACTTATTATTACAGTCAGACCACACTGTCAGCTCCTCGGTTTAGCTTCAGCTTGAGGTTCAAGGAAAAGAAGTTACACTCATATGACCTGCAAAGTAATTTTAGGTATACTAAATCTAAAAAATATCCATCATCCAACGAATTCTCTGAAAAACAGAGAAAGAGGTGAGCAAGAAAATTTGTTTCTACCAGACTGAGGAGAAACCATTACAAGCCATTAGGACTGGTGTTAGACAGTGATGAGATCTGCCACAGTACAAACAAACAGGCTGACCTTTAACATGGTCTCACCCTGACATTTACACCAGGAATTAGAGTCTGATCTGATGAATGAAATGTGATGGAAAGAGGGATCAAAGGGATGGGGGAGGGAGAGAAAAACAGAGACAGATGGAAGACACAATAAAGAAGGGGGGAAAAGCTGGAGCTGACAATTACTCTAAGCAGTAATGCAGTGTGCGGAAGAAATTGGAGATGACAACTCAGATTGAAAGGGATGAAGATGATAATGACAGAATATGCAGAGCGTTGGCCTGAGAGCAGAAGCAACAGAAAACGCATTTAAAGATAGCTGCCGAGTAATGGGAAACAGAAAAACAGGCAGCTGAGAGTGAAGCTGTTTAGGAGGATGTCTGCAAGCATATGTGTACCTTGGTAATGAAGACACTGGTGATGCTGTCAGGATTGTCCCCTTCTGGGTTGGGTGGTCCAAGCAGCTGCTCACCTTCACCCTTTTCAAAACTGTGCAGGAAAGCTGGATTGAGGATGTGCTGGAGCACCTTTGAAAGAGGACAAACACAATTCCATGAAAACAATAATATTTCCAAATGTACATAACTCATTTGCAACTTTCACCCTGCACTACAATGCACATAATCAACGCTTAAAAGAGTAGTTAAGTCAAGACATGATGCGTTAAAAAAAACTAGTTGTAGAGAAAAAAAAATCATGATTTATCAGAGGTAACTAAAACGAGTTATTAGAGCCTCCATTATCATCTGCAATGTAAAATATTATTCGCATTTCATCAGTTACTCAAGCAACTCTACATAAAGCAACTCTTCAGTTTCATTAGTTTCCATTCATTTTACTATATCCACTGAAGAGATAGCAGCCCAACATGTCAGACCTGTTGGTATATACAATACCTCTGAGCTACAGCCCAGATCATCCGTCTGTCCAGGTTTTCATCACTTTAAATTTAATTAAAAAAAATTGAAGTCTTTAATAAGTGTATATAATGGACCATTGTGGCAAAACAAATCGACCAAAGAACAACAGATAATTAAGGAGGTTCATTACAAATTGTCCAAAAATCTAATATTTTACTACTTTGCTTGTGCCAGCTTAGTGAAAAAATTGAGTCCTTAACTTTTAAAGACATCAATACTTAATATAATTCCATTCTGAAACAGTTAAAAAGATTGTCATCCAATAATGTGATTTAATTTAACTGCTTTTGTTATTGTCTGAATATGACTGTTCGTGCATGCAAAACAAAAAGACAATTAGTGATAATCCGAGTGAGTAATAATGCTGCAATAATCTTTACAAAGTGGCTCTGAAATTCTGGCTTTTTTTCCTTTCCGTAGTGTTTACGCTGTCATTTGTAAATCTAAATTTAATTGCTGCGTACTGTAAAAAACAAAACAAAACAAGGAACAAAGTGAGGAACAGCTGCACTAGGCTTTATAAATTTCATTCAGTGAAAACATCACTAAACACTTTTTATAAGAACTGTTTGAATCAATTGCTCCACTGTTAAAATCAGTGGAGCGGCAAGAGGTTCATCTGCACCATCATAGATTTACTGATGCTGTTCCACCTCATCTCTCCACCCAACAGGCTCCCTTATGTGCCTGAAGTGAACTACAGCCTCAGCCAACTATGATACAATGCAAAAATATCTACATCCGTGTAAACTACATCATGGACATGACAACAAACATTTAATGACACTCACAACTAAACTGTATGTCCCTCTGTTCCATTTCATCAGCTCACACATGCAGCGAGCGTCACCAGTGAACCAAAGGGGTCCAAGCAATTATAGACAGCAATCTGGGCTGGAACTGTTTGCAGTACTGAGTAAATTAACTCACTTCTGCATGAAATGTACACAAATCATCTAACTCTTCTTTGAAGAAGAATATCTAATTAGTTCTACTTTTCAAAGCTTAAAATAAGCAACAAAAGCAGGCATGAGTGAACAGTAATGACACACAGAAGTATATGTCCTTGGATTCTGGCTCATGTAATGTACAACAGACGAGCAAAACGTAGACGTGAGTGTCCAGGAGAGCACGCTTACATGAGCGAGAGCTTAATCAAAACCAGCTTGAATGATTTTTAACAAATACAGCAGCAGGTCAGGAAAAGAGGACAAAATCCTCGAAAATCATTCATCTGTGAGCCTCTGAGGGTCTAGACCCAGACAGAATGACCTTCTTGTCTCTGTCAAAGAAGTTCGGCTTCAGAGCACATCAAGCCACACAGATCCGGTATCACATGAGGACAAACACGAAATAAGCCGAAGAGACCCTTTAAAAAGATGTTGCAACAACAACTGCACAATCTCATTTAGAAACAGCCAAAATTCTTAATCAAAGCTTTTAATCATTTTCTTTCAAAAAGGTCCCAATATGTGCTACCGTACCTTAGCTTTCAGTTCATCATTGAAGTGGGGGTCATTGAATTCCACGAAGCGAAAGAATAGGGCCCTTTTCTGAGCAATAGAGTACTTCCTGGGTATCTCCTCCTCCATATACTCCTTCAGAAAGGTCATGTTACACAAAAAGCGACCTGTAAAAGCCCGTACAAGCTGGAAGAGCAGCTCAATCTCCGAGTAATTGCATCTATTGGAAAGACACAAATTCAATAACTCAGTGCAAACATTAAAATTCACAAACAAGAAAGACTTAACTAACTTTAAATGTCAGTAAACATGTATCCATTATGGCATAATAACTCTTAAGGAAGTATAGTCAATTTTAATGCTTTAAATGTAAGTAAATACAAAGATTTTCTTTACATCTAGTGGTCTTAAGTCAAGTACATACTTGCAGTAGCTAAGCAGGCAGTAAGACAGCAGCTTGGGCTCCTTCCAGTAGGTGGCAGCCATATTGTCCTTTCGATGTCTCTCCTGAAAGGCCTCGCTGACCCAGACTCTCCTCAGCTGGCTGACCAGCGAGTGTTGCCCTGCAAGCCATCCCTCATCATTCTTTACAATAATGCTGATAATCTGTACAGAAAGAACAGCAAAAGGTATGAATTAAGTATTAGAATTAAACACCGTTGACAAATAGGTAACTGAATGTAAAATATAAGAAATCTGACACACTTTTACAGCCTGAAACTGTAGGTCCAGTCTTGCTGTGGCAGTGGAGGGGGATCCAGGGCGAACAGTTGGTGCAGTTCCAGCAGGAACAAGCAGGGGGACGAAGCGATTGGGATTAGACGCTAGCACGTCTCTTAGTGGTTTAGCGTCTTTGTGTTTGAGAAAACTCTGCACATGAATACACAGAAATAAGCAGAGTTACACAGTATTACATACTCAAAAAACGCTCATTTTCTAGCAGCAGTGGCGCTCACCCCACAATATTACAACTAAAATAAACTAAAGCCGTTATGAAAGCGCATGAAAGGATAATAGGGTGGCGATGTCTTACCATGAACATGCGGCTCCATTGAGGGTCGTTTAGTGTAGCCTCCATCATGAAGAGCTCCACTGTCTGAGATGGGTGGCGTGTAAGGAACTTGATCAACGGCTCTCTAAATGGACTTCCAGCCTGATGTGGAACACATACAACCAAACATTTCCTTTACCTGAACATAACTAGGAACTTTCTTGCTAAACTGCCAACAGATTCCAATGTTTCCCTTTCTAAAATATTTTAAACTCCTCGTACAATAATTTGGGACAGTTATGCATTTTTGTCCTACCTCTATGAGCATAGCCCTCTCTGTCTTCATGACCACCTCCAGCAGAGGTTTGACCAAAGTCTGAGGTGCAGCTGGGATCAAGTGGAAAAGATTAATGATGGCAGAGCAGATTTTCATCTCCTAAGAAGAGAGTGAAAAACAAAAGTAGAGGGAAATATCCATGAAATTCTTGGATACAATGTAAAACTAGACATGGACATCATTTCTGACAATCTTGACACACTGCCACTGTGGAAAGACAATGATGAATCTTGGTTAAAGGCTTGAATGGAAACTGCACAGATTGGGCATTGGAGTTTGCAGTGAATTTTCATGAACCTTGGATTATCAACCCCCCAGTGAAACAAACAAGAAATGGGCACAACAGGACATTTCTAAAATGGTCAATATATTAGAGCAAGGCTGAAATGACAGTAACATTTCTTGAGATGGCCACAGACACACAAACACAAAAATACTGGGTAAGTCCACCATCATCACAACCACAACACTAGTTCCATTCATCTGCACATTTGTTCAAGGGTAAAATACTGACAGAATCACCAACAGGGGGCGCAACACCATGTCACATCTCACCTCAACGCTCTCCAACGCAGGCTGTGCCAGAATGGAAGACAATGATCAAAGTCAACAGAATAGTGCATTTTAATGGCTGTGCTGTTTCTTCCATGTCTCATTCGAAAGGTGAGCCGATACAAAACGGTCAGGGCGAAATGAATGGGAGGAAGGCAGCAACCTTTAGCAATGAGTTGGGGACGATTAATCTCAAAAGTAGTTGGAAAGCAGGGTAGGGGGTCATACTGCAGTGTCAATGGCACAACAGTGTATCTAAAGCAACAATATCTATCCCTTTTACACTCTACAGTACATATACTCCAGATTATCTTCTCTCTTGAAACTTGCTTTCATATCTTGATATCTTTCAACATCTTCCTGAGAGAGGCTCTGTCCCTCCTCTTACAGTTTCTGTCTATATCAGGCTCAGCTAATTGACCTCAAGGACCTAGCTGTATTGTTACTGCCAGCCTTGCTGTATTGTTACTGCCAGCCTTGCTGTCAACACACAAAGACAATGAGCTGGAGGGAGAAATAGACAAAGGGCCAATTTGCATCTAATTAAACATACCATTTTGAGATGCAGCAGATGTACCGATGTAAGGAAAATGGGACATTATTTCTGAAAGACAGAGAGAGGGGCAGCAATGCCCCCACTTCTCTCTCTCACCTTTTCTTTGCCTTTACAAGGTTATCTGTCGAGGAGATAATGAGACGACGCAGCGCTGGGTCCCCCACCACCTGCCTGGTGCCTAATTAATCATTGATTGTAATGTCGCCACTCACGACTCATCTGGGAGGAGTCCACAGTGAGGTGGTTTTGACCACGTGTGACTATAACCATTGCTCTGTGCCCTTTATGGTTTTCACACTCAGATATTTTTTACACACAAAGTTGCCAGTTTAAAAATCATAACAAAAAAGATCAATCTGAATGATATCATCATGATAACTAAGGTTCTATATTTAAGATATTCACACAAATGTAGAATTGTCTGAATTATTTATACTTACACTTCCATCACTGCGCTGGCCTCCTTTGTGTGTTATTACAACAACCTCCATCCACTTCCGCAGGTGTTGCTGCAGAAAACAGGAAGTTTCAGATTTAATTGCTACGTTGACAAAGAAAGACTGCATATTTATAGAAGCAATCTCAACATAATGCAACAATTTTAAGAGTAACCGCCATTCTGTTTAAATATAACTCAGAATTGTTTCTATACTTATAGTTTAAACCTAATGTGAAAAAGTACATCTAACCTTCAGAACATTTACTGGAATATGAAACTTCAATTAGTGCTACAGTGAAAGCTTCTGTTGCCATGATAATATGCATTTAAAAAAAGATGTGGATAAAGATCCTTTATTACCATCATTTGATCACAGAACTTGTCGTTGAAAGAATTGGGGAAAAGGCGAGTCACAGAGGTCAGGCGGTTGACCACGTTGAGTGTCAGGCTGCGGTAGTCACCCAGCATCATCAGTAGAGGGCGCATGTGAGTGTGAATCTGGTCAACTTCAATAGTGGCCCCTTCCAGAAACTTAAAATATAGAAATAATTTTTAATTGTCAAGAGTATAAGCGTTCCATATCAATAATGTAAAGGAAATACACATGTCAAATTCAAGTAGAATATATTTAAGATGAATCTCCCACTGTTCAAGCAGTAATCTAGCTAGATACATGGAAGATTGTGCCGTTTCTTGCTGTTTTATGACAAGAAAATGAAGAGAGAATACTGAGAGATAGAGCTAAAGTGAGCTGGTGCTGTGAATTAGCCCAGCAACATGCTAAAACAAACTTGTACCTTTTTTTCATATCTCAGCCATTACAAAAGTAAAAGTACCTCCATGTATCTTTAACGTACCATAAATCAATCAAATTTTTTTCTGTGAGTAGAAAGACTATAAGACCCTATAATGGGCTATAGTTTCTGGGTTTAAATGTAATTGAATGATCTAAACGGTTATCTGCCTGCTTTTGTCAGTTTTTAGAGCCCATGAAATGATCACTGCCCTCTGTTTCCATTAATGGACAAAGCCTGTTCCAATGAGGGCAAGACTAGTCATAAACAAGCAAGCCAACAACAAACACTGATGACGCACACTAGCACTATCACAGAGTCAGGTGGGAATGATGCATGGCAGGCACATTCATTTTGCGCTCGGTGCTGAGAACAAACACTCCATCCTGTATCGATCGAGCCATGGCAATGCTCATTAGTGCTAGCAGGCCAGAGATGAAAGAATGGGGAGAGTAGAGAATGGAAGGGCAAAATAATATCACAGGATCTGGTAAAGGAATGATAATGGTAAAGAGAGGAAATGAGGAAAACAGAAATGAAAGGGAAATCAAACAACGGGGTATAGGATAGATAGAGACAGGGTCATGTTTAGATATGTAAAACAAAAACAGATGTTTTAGGCTGTGATAAAGTAGGAGGAGGTCCACAGGAAGATAACTGGATGTGAAAGTGGAATGAGGAGCAGGTTAACAAAAGAGTTCTCAGATAACAATTGACTGATGGAGATAAAACAATAATGGTGAGAGGTACGAAGAAAAACATATACACCTTAAAAACAATGAAAGCAGAATAATGCCAGTTACAAAGGTTGCTTTAAAAACAATGATAGTAAAACAACAAATCCTGTTGTGTGACGTCTCTTATCCTTCTTCTGGGGCTGTTGTGGTGAAAGGATGTTCCCTTTGGTAATTTAGCATGACTCAGAAGCACAGTATGTGGTATTATTGTGCCATCATCTCCTCATCAAGATACTATAAGCGTGTGTTCCTGCCTCGTCACTGAGGGGTGCTTATGGCATTCCAAGACAGGTAAAGCTATGCGGAATGTGTCAAAAAACAATACAAAGCTTCCCCAGACACTTAAATTATAACAGATGGTAGGTTCAACATTTTTTCCAAAACCTACCAGTGCAGTTTACATCATTATCACCTAAAGGTGAGCTGATGTCATATATAGCTGTTATTCACTGGCCTAACTACTGTAATGTTCTCAGTATCATGACCATGTCTGCAGTTACTGTGATATCACCAGAAGTCATACTTTTGGGGCTTATTTTGTTAAAAAAATGGACGAGATTAAAAGAATCTCATAATACATTCCAAATACATTCAGAATCAAGGTAGGATCGAAGAGATAGATGTCAAAAATTCAATAAAACACAGTACTGGCAGCAACTGAGACAGCCAAAAAAGACTTAAGTGGACAGGAAGTGAAAACCAGGCCGAGCTTCCGTCTTGGGTTGTCATAATTATCAATGAACTTGGAAATAAACGCAAATAAACGTCAGATAACATCTACAATAGAAGAAAAATAATGACGTTTTACTGACCTTCCTCATGCATGCCTCGCCAGCTTCCTGCAGCTCATTGTTGGTAGAATTGAGGGCTTTAAACAGAGCAGCAATTATCTTTTCTCTTGACTGTGGCAGGTAATTACAGGCTGCCAGTGCATCTAAAAAGGAAAAAAAATATTCAGCACATCCCCTTTCATCTGAGATTATTAATTCAATAAATTGAACATTTGAGACTATAAATCTTTTAAAAAATCTGTAAAACCGATATTACCTTATTTCAGACAGATTTTAAAAATTTTTTCTCTTTGCAAAAGACAGAAGTTAAAGGTGTTTCAGGTTGTTGCTTATTTGATACAAAATAATATGGACAACTTCTGAACTTCAACACCAAAAGGCACACACAAAGATTCAATATTGATTTCAATAGAATCCACTCACTAAGAGCAGCAATGCGAAGGGGAACAAGAGAAGGAAGGCTCTTGTAGCAAGGCAGTTTCATTAAAGCGGCGTCCTCTGCCTCACACAGGTTCAACAACTGAAGGAGATGGAGAGGGGACAAAGACAGGGGAGTCAGAAAAAAATAAAATAACCAATGAATTCCAAAACCGTTTGTTTGTCATGTACCTCAGAGTAAAAGACTTTGTGCTCTATGACATTGAGGTCCATTGTAAAGAGGCGAGGTTGCAAGGTGGTGCAGAAGGTGTTACCCTCCATCAGGCCAATCTGGGCATTAGCAGGCTGGTGGCGGAGCAGGTGTTTCTTAGGGGGGACCATATCTTGCAGCACCTAAATAAAATGAAGACCCCCCCCCCCCCCCTTGTATTTAACATGAACCTATTTGTGTAATGGACGACTGGATACATTCAAAGCTGAAAAGCCATAAAAAAAAAGTCTGGCATTCAGTTCTGGTTCACCTCTTTATGTGGTTCCATGATGACAGTAACACTCTTGCCAGTGACATGTGCCAACACCTGGAGAGAGTGCATGGCCTGCTTTCTGACAGTCGAGTTAGGGGAAGTGACCTCTCGGACCAGGTCATGTGTTACCATGTGGAATGACTTGTCCTGAGCAGCCAACAGCTCCTCAGTCTTTTCTTCATCTTTTAATGGAGTGGCACAGCGCACCAGCAGCTGCTCTAGAGTGGTCTTAGCCATTGCTACTGCGCCATTGGACACCTTAGTTTAAAAAATCAAAGTCATTTGCGGTGAGAAACACTGCTGTGACATAACAGAGGGTTGAATCTCTTTAGTCATGAAGTCGTTTTTATCCTCTCACCTCTCCAGTGAGGTCCATCATGACAAAGAGCAGGGCCTTAAGAAAGGTAAGCTGGTTCTGTAACACCCATATCAGAGGAAGTCTTTCCATAAGGAACTTAATGGACACCACACCACCAAGTTTGGCATACCAGGCCTGTTCATAGCAGCAGGCACACAGACGCTCCACAATGTAGGAGAAGAGGGGCAGTTGGCATGCCTGTCAACAACACTTTGTTATATGCGCTGATCAATTTGTCAGAAACTTGTGAGATTCATAAGGTGTCTTCACAGAGGAATTACCCTCTCTTTGGAGCCAAGAATGATGCTGGCCACATCAAAGATGACAGCCAGGGCCACTTCTCCAATCTTACAAAGCTCCTTTTCTTCATAGGCCATGCAGATAGCTATGGCATCAATCAAAACGAGGGGATCCATCCCCTTGGAACCATTCTCTTCACTGTGGAACATGGCTGTGCTTGGCTGACTGCCCTGCTGGTAGGACGGTAGCAGGAATGGACCTGAGACCAGGAAAAATGACAAAAGTAAGTTGGGTTTGTTGAATCAAGAGTTATAGTACACACAGTAAATTCTAAATAATTGTATAATTTCTTTAAATATCATTTGTATCATAGCTTAAAAACAAAAGAAAAGGTCATAATTGGAAAATGATTCATATCTTCAGGTATCTGGGATAAAATATAGATGTCAGGGGCAAACGAGGATGCTAATATTAGCTGTTGTTAGTAATGGGAGCATCTGTCTCTCACCGCACTGCTGAGCCACAGCGACCATGGTATAGTGGCGAATGAGACTGGCTACGAAGGGCAGCGCACTAGGCCTCAGGTCCTTTATCACTGCAGACATGAATGCCCCAGTCAGGGCCTGTTCAAAAGTTCTTCGGGCAGGTGTGTCTTGCGCTTTGTAGCGATGAGAGATGATGACATTGGGAATCCACTTCTCAGTGAAACTAATGGAGAAGAAAGCCACATCATAAATCTAATGATTAAATATTAGTAAGGCCATCACAAGGCTCTTTAATGACGTTGATAAGGCATGGGTACTTTCGGCAGGAAAGATGTGTGTGTCATCAAGTGATTTGTGTCAAGGCAAGGTTAAGTGTATAAAATAAATATCTGTTTGAAACTTCTAATCCTGTAACTGCAATTTTCTTAAATTTTCTTTTCTTGCCTCGGCTCTCTGCCTTTTTATTCCTTGTGCTTCTCTCCCCTTTGTTTGTTTTTTGGTTATTTACTTCAGCTGAAGGCAACAGAATGAAGGTGTGATTGAGCAGCGCTTTTCTCCAAACTTGAGCTTGTGCTTTAAAATGCCATGCGCCAGGGGCACACCTGATGAATTGCCTCATTTCATTATTGCCATCTTAAAAATGACTCTTTGGAGGACAGGGAGGGAGTAAAAGAAAGAGTGTGATGTATGCAAGGAATGTGACAGGTGAATAAAGTGTAGACATGGGTGGTATGGTTCAAGTATTGTCAGATCAATTGGCCTTCACTCATTTCAGGGGCTGTCAATCACTGTAGCAGCTCATCATTTGCTCTATGTACCTTTTATCTTGGAAGGTGTATTAAACTGGAAGGTGTATAAAGGACTAGAGACAGCGTGAAGAAATTGAAGAGGGACTGAGAAAAGAAGACAAAGGCTTTCTGACAAGTGGATGCGGCTCCTTGATTATAACTGACACGCTTCATTATCCCTTTAGAAATGTGCTCAAATGAATTAATGTGTGTATGGCATGGCGGGAACGTATACAGGGCATGGTGTAACACAGAAAGACAGGGGAAGGTCAATTAGCCCCTGCCCAGGGATCAATGATGGTAATGCGACTAACCTACCCGACACCCAACTCAACCCGCCCCCATATGTCTTTTCTTGTATGTGTCTCCACCCCCACAACAAAGTCTGCCAGAGGGTGGGGGCTGCAGGTGTGTAATTAACAAGACCTGCTGGTTCGATGGGATTGATGAGGTGGCATATGGCGGGAGGAGTGGTGAAGACGTTGGGGAGCAAACACTGGGCATGTAAGTAGGAAGTGGTGGAGGTAATGGAGGGATGGAATATTATTGATCAAACTGGGAGACTGAGGGCAGGGTCAGATCAAGGACAATTTGTGTCATCTGCAGGTTAAACAAAATGATAAGTGATGGGAGAATAGAGTGTGCATGGCCGTAACACCAAACGTCCACTTGTTTCAGCTACAATCTCTACGACAGCATCGATGCATAACCTAATGAATTACCTAATCAAAAATCAACTTTAACTGTTAACTAAACACCGAGAAACACACCACTATGCATACAAAAAAAATAAACAAACAAAACTGGGGCAGAAAATAACACTGGTAGTTTGCTTACTTGGGATGGGATAGAAGCTGATAGAGTGTATGTTTGTTGTCTTCCAGACTGGTCATTGCCACCAGGAAACACTTAATGACCTCCCAAGCTTGCCGTCTGTAGTAGGGTTCTGTGTTAGCACTCTTCAAACAATCAAGAGCTGTCTCTATTGCCTGCAAAGAAACAAGTTATGCAAATTATACTTCAAAACTTCCACCATTTCATTACCGGGATGGACAAAGTTGCAATATTCCTAAATTATTAATACTGGATTTACATTTGACATGGGGAAAAAATGTGATGCAATTCATTTGCAGAAAGGGACAAGAGGCACCAGCTGGCAGAGCTGATTCCACATTATAGCCTGACAACATACAACAGCCAGCTATGGAGACGGAAAGAAACTGAACTAATTAATGCCACTCAGAACAGAAGGGAGATAAAAAGAATGTGAGAACAGAGAGGATGAGAGGAGAGCAGAATTCAATTGCAGACTAGTTAGGGTATCGGGATTCCAGGACCAAGACTCTGACAAGCATGCAATTACAAAAGATAAAAGAAACAGAGGAAATGTGAACATGTGCAGCACAAATCCCATGAGAATATTTGTATCTTGAAGACTTTCAGGCTATTCAGGTCTCAGATCAATGTCATTTGATCTTTACAGCATAATTATAATGGTCTAATAATCAAACAGTGGCTGATGTTGCTCCTTAGACTCTACATGTGCCTATGAAGTGTGTGTGTGTGAGAACGTGTGTGCGCTGCATGCAGTGCACCCACGATTCACACATATAGAGATAGTCACAAAGAACAAGTAGTCATTAGTGAGAGTAAATAATGCCGTTATGGTAGCCCTGCATTAGATTGATGAATGCAGACTGGGGATGAGGAGGAGGAAGAAGAGATGAATTTAATTAGCTCGAGGACACACAGACACACACATACATACACTTCTTTACTAATATCTTTCAGGCACAAAACCCCTGACAAGGATGTATTGCTCCCTATAAAAAAAAAATAATAAGGTATACAAAGCACTTTCATGTGTAATCTCTCTTTGGGAAAGCCAAAACACAAAAAGTAAAACAATGGCAGAATAAGGGTTGACAGATTGAGGGAAATCATCCCAAAACCTTCCAGCCCAGAGTTATATATAGAACTTAAAATAGAGAGCATTAAATAAGAATTAACTAAATGTAATTTGAATGTGCTACTACCTTCTCCATAGGCAGCTGGACTGATGCTTTGCAGTCAGTGAATTCAGACTTGATGCTTGGTCCCTGGACCTCCGTCACTACATAATGCAACCTCTGAGACTCCTTCAGCATCTTTCTGTTGCTACCACCAAACTTCCCTAAAACCCGATAGGCCACATGTGAGATGCTCTCAGCTGGGTTACGGAGGGTTCGCCACAGGGCCTACATCCCAGAGAGAGAGGAAGAAAAGAATAATCTTTGTAAAAGAAAAAGAGAAGTTTTGATGCGGTCTTAGAATCATTGAAATACACTACTACTAAAAAGGCTCCTTAAAATTCAACGAAATCTCGAGTTGCAGTTACAATTTTTAACATACTCAAATTCAAAACCCCCTACTACACAGGTATCACTAACGTTAAGATAAATGTATGAGGCTCCAACCTACATTATGTTTTAACCGTGGAGTACTAATGCAATCACAACTAAATATATCAGTGCAGATGAGCAGCCCTGTATGGATGCATGATTGAAACCTTTCAAGTTACTGTTATAACCACTTTTGCCCACTAGATGTCACTTGTGCTAAAATAAAATACTGTATTAGCATTTTTATATTATAGTGTATGCTCAAAATTGTTCATCTGAGATATTAGAAAACTTAATTTCACAGTAAAAATAAAGAGAATATCCTACCTGCATGAGTTCTGCCCTGACAGGCTGAATGTGATCATAGAGGAAGTCAGGTTGGAGGTTGTCCACACACAGCTCCAGGGTACGAAGACCCTGGCTCACCAGGGTTTGAGAACCATTGAGGGCACTCACCAATGGATCCATAAGCATAGGTAAGTAAGGCAGCAAGGAACTGAGACGCACCGGCACAGTTAGACACAACTCCACAAAGAGATCCTTCATATGCTGCTTGTGAAGGCCACTTTGCAACATATTCAGACCTACGCAAGGACAATCAGAAATTTGTCAACTGAAGCTTTTGGAATATTTCCGATAAATGCTGCAGTGGTGTGTGCAGTTCTACCTTGCAATAGATTAGGCAGAAGGGGAAGAAACTCCTGGTACAACAAGTCATGGCTACCTCCCCCAATGGAACGGAAAAGAGCCCGAAGAAGCAGGAAGTAGTTGTAGGGTTCCTTAGCTGACTGTGCCAGCTCCATTGAACTGTTTACTATTTTGTGAAGGTGAGGCTGGTGGAACAAGCATAGACGTATAAGTATGAAAACAGAAAAGAGCTTGAATTAGGAAATAAAACTTACCTTGAGCATTTGTTCGTTTTCAGCAGCAAATAGTGACACCGAGCCAAAAACCAGTTTGAAAAGTTTAAGGTAGAGATTTGAAAGTTCGACATTGGAGCCCATCTCTGGCAGTCTCTCAAGAAGATACTCCACAAGAATGGTGGCAAATAAAGCAGATGTTGATAAGTTGGCCAGGAAAGAATTTGCCACAATCTGCAAAATAAAGCAAAAAATTTAGATCAAGGGTAGACTGATAACAAAAGCTTGCATTCTTTCTTTGAGGTGACAAACAGGTACCTGCAGAGCATAATTCTTGGAGATCCTCTCAACCATGTATGGTACAGTTGTTTGGAAAATCTCCTTGAATGTGAGCGGGTTCATCATTGTGAAGACCCCAGCGAAATGTTCCAGAACTTCCTTCTCCTCCTTCATGCGTACAGTCTGGCAGTTAGCCACCCGGATGTATGTCTGCTGATTATTAGCAACCTGTACCTGTTCATTAAAAACCGGAACTATCAGCTACTGTACTAGCTGGTGACAGGTATAAAGTGCAGATTTATAGCCTTTATTTCAGTCCACAAACTTTTAAACTGGGCTAAGAATTTACCTGATAGATGTCCAAGGCCTGCATGGCATACTTAACCAGCTTAATGTAGATCTGTGTCTCCTTTGGCTGAAGCTGCTTGTTGGGGATAAATTGAGCCTCTAGATCATGCAAAAAAAAATAAATAAATAAATAAATAAGTTAGATAATACACACAGTAACGTCCAACTTTTATGCAGCAGTGTTTGTATGAGAAACATTTAATGTGGGGGGGGGGGGGACAGTGGTTGTTAGGCATGAGGCGTTCCTTCTCACCTCCGGGAGCTTTACAAGAGGTGATGCCCCAAGTAATTGTCTTCACGCCGCAAACCAGAGTTTTCACTAAGCTTCGACAGTCTGACACCTGGAACGTCTGTTTATCTTCCTTCTCACCAGGTCGGTCGAAGGGCGTTGCTGATTGTGGAGTTGCTGTTGGAACAGGGGTAGGAGGTGCAGGAGGTGGAATGGAGGGAGTGGTGGATGGCGTTGGCGTAGCTGGGACTCCAGGTAACGCTCCTGGGTCGACTACCCCCATCTCTGACTGAGGTTTGCACTTTTTGAATATGGAAACAAGCTGGTATCGTGCAATGGTGTGAAACTTGAGCACAAATACCTGATATATAGAAGAAAAGGGCAAATTTGAACCAACATGTCATTATTATGTACAAGACGGATGTGTCTTATTTTATCTATAGACCCAACCTCCAGCATTCTCATTAAAATGTCCCGTCCATTGCCATTCTCTTGCTCTGATTTTGACCGGATGCAGTCTACCAAGTTGAGCAGCAGTTTGCAGGACATGGTCTGAATGTTACTGGGGAGTGACTCGTCATCAATGTTCTTTGCAAAGAGCTGAACAGCTAGTGACAGATCTGTCAGGGGCAAGTTCTGACGAACATGGTGAACCAGGTCTGCAAGTGTGCTGTAGGCCAAGGGTCTGGGGGAAAAAGGAAATGCACAAGTATGTCTTTGATAGTCACACTTTTCTATGACTTATTAGTCATTAGCTAACAAAAATGGTGCATGATGAACTAATTCTACTGACACTACATGTCTGAAAAAGCAGTTTCAAGAAAAAAACAAATATACAAATATGGGTATTCTATATAAATAAAGGGTATTTTGCTGATAGTTCTCTATTTTGTCATCCAAAGAGGGCCAAGGATGTTCTAAAGTCAGTATAGGGGTGGACTTGCAGGCTGCCTGCCCCCTAGAGAAACATGTCTACATGACTATTTGACAGCACGAGCTGAGCTGCAGCAGTGAAGCCAGTTTCACGACACATTTTGCCAGTGCTGCCAGGTAGCTGATTAATGTGGTGTGGCTCATAATGTGCACCTGCCTGAGCAGCCATCCATGAGAAACAGGGTTCAAATCAATAGAACACATATCAAACTTACCTAAGAGTCTCCCGGGCAGTGTAGCCAGATCCAATAAGAATGGTTTCATCAAAAAGTTTGTCCATACATGGTATAAACTCTAAAACACAACAACAAGGTAATTTATTGGTATGATTCTAAAGTTTATTGTTTTAAATTTATTGGATGTATTCCAATCTGTTTTCCTACTTTCCTAAATAAGTGTTCACGTTTCTGCAAATCCACAAGGGTACTTTACATGGAATGAATAGAGGCACAGGTGTAGAAGGGCCTCAAAAGAAAATCTTCTGAAATAGGTTGCCATCATGCCATTTCTACTGCTCAGCAAATACAAAGGCAGCTAAAAAATTACCGCCCTTTAGAAAAGCAAGATATGAAAACTGAAATGTGACTTTGCAGATATTTCCAGCATGCTAATGGTTAGTGATAAACCTGTAAAATCGCATTGGTTTTCTCCTCAAACTTTAAAAGGACTGAAAGCTTTCCTGCTAAAAGCGCATTTGTCGGTGTTGATTATACATACGGCTCCGGAGGTCAGTGGTGAGGATGTGCTTGGCTGCAATGAGCAGCTCCTTGCGGAGGTGAGCAGTCTCAGGAGGGCAGTTGGACAGCAGCTGTAACATGCCCTTCACCATCTGCTGAGAAAACTTTGCCACCAGGTCCTAAATGAAGGAACACAATATAGAAACAGAATTGTAACACAAAATGTCAAATTCTGAGCCAATACCGCAGAACTTCCTCACCTGACTTAAACAGTATGACCTTTACTCCAAAGAAGATTATGAGCTTGAATCCTCTACCAGTAGCAATCTTGGTGGGTTGGAAATAATTGTTTTTAGTCTAAACGTTCTTTTATGTTTACATCGTTCATTTTTTTTTTTTTACACAACATTCCTGGTAGTACAAAAAGTGATAAAAACTATTTTCAAAAAATGCAGTTTGGGTCAATTATTCTGTTCCATTTTGAAAGGCAAACTTTATATTCCAGTTGTATTTTTTAAAGTGTTTGCAACATTTTTATTATTCACAATATCCCATCTTACTTGGTTACAGCTTGTTTACCAAAAAGGAAATAAATAAGATGGTAGCACTAATCTTGGATCAGGGATCATTTTCATGCACAAAATGTTAAATTGGTCAAATAAGGGCAGCCTTAAAAATAAGTATTTATAGGACAAACTTACTAAACTCATATTCAGTGGGAAATAATACAACATAGACATGAAACAGGTGTACCTGGTAGATTCGAATGATGTAGGCCAGAAATGACAGGGTCTTGATCTGTGCTGCAATGAAGTCTGCATACAGCTCCTTATTAAAAAGCTTGTGTTGCCTGCAAAAGAGAGATGATGATATACATTTTAAGTAAAACGCGTGGTAAAGGCGGCATCTTTAATGGTGAAGTCTTTAAACAGCTAATGTGATTTAATTATTTTTTTTAATATTCCGGATACCGGTAATTGATTTATTCATGTGAAGGATATCAAATTCAGCAAACAAATGCAACTCACCTGGCCTGAGGAGACACCTGGAGCATGATGGTGTTCATGATGAGGGGCACAAACTCTGACACCACGTTGTGAATGTTCAGCTTATACAGCTACAAAAAACAGAAAGAAAAGCTCTTTTCACAAAGACCTGATACAATTTTGTTATATATCATTGCAAATGATGGGATTTATTTAGCTGATTACAATTCACCAAATAATATTTACAGAAGTGTATTTTACTTATCTCGTTTTTACTCTGTGTGTAAATGTATGTACGCTGTACATTATGTTTTGTCACAGCTTCATGAGCATAGAATTTACCTGATACATCAGCACAACTATGATGGGCAGCTCTGCAAGCACCTTCAGAGACAACGATCCCTTTGGTATGATCGTGTGCTGTAGGCAGCAAAAAAATGTAAAAAGGATATGGATAACTGACACAATGAAAGAGACAAAGAGACATCGGCTATCGGAATAAAACCATTCAAACTATCAAATAAAACTACTATTTTAGTTTTAAAATGTAAAAAATATTATTTTTCATATAAACGTAGAAAAGGACCATTCAAATAACCGGTATGCTTTTTTATTTAGAGGAGTAATGTGTCAGGTTTAAAAGCTGCCGTAATATACTACCGCCATCTTGTGGTTACAGACAGTACTGTAAAAATATGCCCAAGATTTAAAAAAAACTGTTTAACTTACTGTTCGAGTTTCACTGTCTTCTCTTTCAGGTGCCGTCTTAACCAAAACTGATGTGATCATTCCTACCATTTCTGGGGAGGGAACAGTGTTCTCTGCTATTACTTGTGGGTTCTCAAAGTACCTGGCCTGGAGGGAGTACAGGCACAACTGTTAGCAGTAAGAACTAGAGGGCAGAGTAAAGAAATGTCAAAATATTAAATAAGAGCCAAACACATATGAAAAGTAATCTACAATGCAGCCTGAACTCACAACAACTTTAGGCAGATCCTTATAAATCTGTTTTACAAAGTCCAAAAAATGATGGATCTGGGAAGACAGTAAAAAAGTTAAATCAACACTTTCAGAAAGCACAAATATTTTTTATTTATTTTTTTTTTTCATAAAAATAAATAATACATTTACACAATGGGAACAAATGCCAAAATTTTGCCATGTTTATTATTATTTTTCATCATTTCTACATAGATGCCTACTTTAACTAGAGAAGAAAACTTTTATTCTCAAGCAGTAAAGGTCCTGTTTAATATTCATTTAGTCACCAAAGTAAACTGATTTCCAATTTTGGACATTAAGGTCTGAAAACAATCACGGGAAAAATTCTCACCTCCTGAGAAATTGGAGGTCGGAATTGTTTGTGTAGCTCAATAATAATACGGAGGCAAATTAACACATTTTCTTCACTTTCAATCTGTGAAACATAAAAGGAAAAATATTAATAAATTACATAAATTACACATTAAGTGACAAGAAAAAAATTATAAAATCAAATTAAAATGGTTTAAAAAAAACACGAAATATAAAAGATGAAATAAAAATAAAAAGAATACAATTACCTCAAGGAAGCGAAACATCACAGAAAGAATGTTCTTTGTATGTGGGCGAAGGTGTTCATTTGTCGGGATTCGGTGAATTATTTCCAGCACTAGTTTCCTTAATTGCTGAAAAAGATAACACATAACTCACTTTTCTGTACATCTAATGGAGCTAGTAGAATCAAAGGCTCAGTTTTAGGTGGGTGGTGTTATTTCAACACCAATTTATTAATTAGTGTTGAAATTGATATTTTGAGACAACACACCTGTGTGGGTTTTTCTTGAAGAAATTGCACCTCTCCATCCTGAAGAAATGTGAGGAATCGGGGGATTATGTGCTCCAAAAAGGTGGAGTACTGCGGTGAAGAGGTCACGTTCTGAAATTGACAACCCCAAAATACTTTATCTAGTTAATTCCACATTACCTGCAGTGATTCATTAATTTTAATTATTAATATATTTATCTGTGAGTTTTTAGTTACAGGTAATTTTTTTTTTGTTTAGCTACAGCCTAATTTCACTTTAATTTTTCTAGAACTTGTATTTCTGATAATTTAATATTGGCATCATAATGAAATAGCAGAGACAAAAAAATGCTCTCAACCACTGTGTGCATTCATCACATTTACCTCGAAGTTCTCGCTGACCTCCTGCATCATCTTTAGCTTTGTTTCATCAGCTGGAGATTGAAGGAAAAAATGTTGGCACAGATCAGTTCTGCTAACGAAACTGTCACTTATCACAACCAATTACCTGTGCTCAGCAGGTATTCTCAGATCTTATCAGTTTTACTTTCAGCATCCAGTTAACTCAAAAGGTACATTTGAACATGAACATACATACCCACACATGCACACACAAACACACAAGTACCTCTGACTGGACTAAAGAATATCGCTCTCATCACATTTCCCATGCTGAGCACAGTTGCAATTTTAACCATATTTTCTTATTAAGCACAAACAAGTCAATGCAATGACAAACTGCATGTACATATATATGCGTATGAAGATGTATGCTGTTTTAAATTAAGAACATCAAACAAACCAAAAAAAAAAATCCATTACAATTTTAATATGAGCAATCAACTTACGTGTGTTTGTGTCTGTGAGCGCTGCCACAAACTGCAGGTACTTCTTCATAAGTGTAGTCTGGTCCACCACAGTGGGACTGGGGGCAGGCACAAAGGCCATGGCGGCAGCTGGGGCAGACGGTGCTTTCGATCGGAAAAGGGGCAGACGGGAGTCCCCTGCGCTGATCTCATGCACCCCGAAGAATATGCATCTGTAATAAATTTATTTTACTTCGAACACTTGTGTTGTTAAATAGATGTTATTATAACATCATGACACTAACGCAGACGTGCCTCATTACAGACGCGCCGTGATGACATCATTTAAAAACGCCGACGACCATTTTTTTTACAACCTACAATTTCGTTAATTTAAAGTAGATTTTCAATGAAAACGGCAACTTTACAAAGACATCGTAAGCATTGGTACCAGATACAGACTAATCTAAAACAGAAAAAACATGCATACGCGCAGATTATTCATTTAAAGAAATTCAAAATGCGGCTGACGAGCTACCATTCTCGTCTGAGAGAAACAGCTCAAACATTTTCCAGCATTTAGCGGTGTTTAATATTATAATGCCCAGAAATGCATTTCCTTCAACCAAAAGCATTGCAAAAATGCTCTTATTCAAGAGGATTCATTTCAAATAATGTACAACTCAAAGCAAACCACTTGAACTTACCCGACTGCAACAACCGGAAAACGTTCCTCTGCGTCCGCCGCGCTCACGCTGCTGCTCACAGTTTGCGGCGAGAGAAGATGTGCGGTATCCCTCCGCGTATTGGTTATCTTTTGAAAATAATTAATGTAATCGTGGGCTTTTATTACATTACTGTTAATTTCTTATATACGAAGAAAATGAACCGAAACGCATTCTCGCAAACAAGCTTAATCGACCGAAATGATTGTATTCTAGTACCAGCGGAATAATACATAAATGAACGTAGTATGTGTAAGACCATCGAAAGCGATGGTCTTCTAGCAATTGCAGCCAACTGCGCATGAGCGTCACAAGTGCAGCGGATTCATTTAACATATCATACAGAATTATAAGCGTTTGTAAATAAGGTTTGTAAAATAAAATTTCTTTTCTGCAGTGTAAAAAAATAGTGTTTTCTGTATAAAACTTTAGGATTACCACTTTCGATCCCCTTGTTATTGTAGTTATAGTTCATGTTTTTGGTCGTTATGTTTAATACATATAGTAAATATAGTAAATGAAGCTTAAATACAATTTATTGAATGGGTATAGTGTATTGGCAAAGAACATTTAACCGCTAGGTGGCAGACGGTATGCCTCTACAGTGAGTTCTACATGTGAGGATGCTCTCCGCATCAGGCTGAACAATGAATAAAGTCGCCAGTGCACATCTTAATCTACATATTGATATTGCAACATTTTAATCCATTTCTGTTACCAAACACTGGTGAATAATATAAATTTACCATTTGAATTAAAATATTTTGCCAGATTTTAGTGATGGCATACCGCTTTGTAATGTGTTGGTAGTCTGCTTTTCTCTTAGAGGTTCAGATAACTCCAGTAAGCACCACATAAGGCTAACTTAAAAATAACTGACACCAAAATAAGATGTGGCTTTTATGGGCTTAAACATATGAATTATGGATGTAAACATAGAAGGCAGACAAATTCATTATACTTTAAATTATAAAACTATAGATCCATGTTTTGGCTTTACACTTTCATGTTTAAAGTGCAGGTACTGAAAGTGTAGTCTGGTCACCTGATAAAGAAAAACAATATGCTGAGATCAATTAGTCATCATGATATCTTTCTAGTTTGTTTGTTTATTATTATTATTATTTTTTTTTTATTATTTTTTTTTTTTTTTTAAACTTTCTAAAAATTTTGCTGTGAAAGTTGTAATTGTAGAACTCAGTGACTCACAATTGAAACTGTGACATTCAAATGTCTTTAATTAGAAATAGTCAAATCTAGCTGAAAGGTGCTCATTCTTTTAACTGTTTAGCCTGTTTCTCATTCCTCTGCTTGCTAATGGGTTTTAATTCATATCTCTCAGCTTCACAGATGAATGAGGTTTCTGCTTCATTGAATGTCAGAAATAATGTAAAAGGTAATCTGACATGTAATGTGCATCCTCATTCTCTTTCTGGCTTTGTTCACTAAGTAATAATGATCTGCTAACAGATGTTTGGCTCAGGTTTTATTGCACTGCCCTGTTCATTTCATTAGTGGAGGTTTTTCTGACAGGGACTTTGTCTGAAGAGGAGAAAGTGGATGACACTCTGGGCCTCTGTCTTTTCAAAACCTACTCATCTGTCCATTAGAGATGTGTTTTCTTTTCAAACTATTGTGGCTGCTGAAGCGCTGATGAAGCCAGATGAACCCTGCATCATTTTTCACTGAAAGAGAAAAATCCTTTTTTTGGAGCCTCAGGCTGACTCATCCACAGGCCTGAAACTTAATTGCACACATTTGTTTTATTATTTTACCCATGTGGTCTGTAATGTAAGATGCATTCAATCCACTATTTTCTATATTGATGCTACTGAAAATCTTAATTTCACAAGACCATCAAAAAAAACCAAAACCCTGATGTAATCATAGATTATTTATTCACCTCCAGATACTGTTTTAAGATAAATGGTGTGTACTGGCAAGTATTTGCTCGTTGTTACCCAGTAACAAGAAAGGAGGTGTGATGTCGCTGTAAAATATTCTGTGTCACTGAGGGTGGCAGAACCTGTCACAAACAAGCAACCAAAGCTACCAAAGCTACTCTGTGTGCTGCAACTTGAAGGTTACTGCCAGAGTCCACGTCTAACGTTTCTTTTTTTTTCACTGTAGTCTTCCAATTTCCTTCTGCTTGTGTTTAGATTTCCGTCTGTTTTTCTTTTATTTTGATGTGTAACAATTACCATGATGCTACATATTACAGCCTTGTTTGTTTTTATAATTTATTATTATTATTATTATTATTATTATTATTATTATTATTATTATTAGCCTTGAACTGCACCTTGTCTGGCCCTGGACTAGTTTGATCAGTGTTGACAAATGGCCTCAGATAACATGGTAATTTGGATAAATTTGAAGCTCAAAGGGTGCAGCTGATGAGGGGATTATCAGATTAATTTACTCATTAGTAAAGTTTATTCAAAAGGAATCTTCATGAGGTTATTATTAACTTTACAAAGATTTGTAAGATTCATAGGTTTCTTCTGACCATTTATTACCATGGTCATGATGCAAATCACCACACCGCACCATATCACCTGCACATCACCTCACTACACATTGTTGATATAACTCTGATCAGAGTAACAACTGTCTTTCAGAAACTACATCCATTTTAGATTTCAAAACCGTTAAAACAAGATTTTAGACTGATTTTAGATTCATTTTAAAATATATATTATTGTAACAAGTTTTGATTTTATCATTGTCTTCACAACATTTGTAGAACAAATGTTTCCATCTCGCTATTAATATAACAAACCTTAAAAGTGACATGTAATGTGACTGAAACTAGCACTGACTGACTCAGGCATGGTTGGATGTCACATTCAAACCCAGTGGTCTATCTTCCAGTGTGCACACTGCAGGTTCCATTGACCTTTTGCAGACAAGCAGACAGCTGACTAATTGTTTACCAGCACATCCTGTTTCTTCAGAGCTCCTTTTAATGAATAGCCTGTCTGGCATTTTGACTTACTCCTTCTTTAAAAGTATGTCCTTACAGGGATTCAGTGTTTCTGTACAGTATTTTAATTTATATAATATAATATATAATACAAGTGCCACTGCAGAACTGCTTATTGAAATATTCGGGTTAAGGCACTTAAGGCACAAAATAGACTAAACATTCAAAACTAGTAGAAAAACAACATAACAGTCAGTGTAATGTCACACACGTTGAGTTGAAGAAAACCGAACTGACGGCACCTTCTTCGTTGTTGAGGCACCCTTTGTTGGTTAAAACAAATCCTTTTCACAAAAACTAAATGCTTTATAATAAACTTTCCAAACAAGTGGGTAAATTAAAAAAAATCTGTGACCCAGCTGACCCGTGACGCGCCAGCTCACGACAGCCAATACGTTACGGACACCTTTTTTTTTTTTTTTTTTCAGTAATCTGCTTTCCTGAGAGGAGCTGTCAGATCAGCTCCGCGCTGTGCGCCCTTGAATAGTCCTGTTAACAAGCTACATTAGCCGAGCTTATAACAATTGAGTCTACCCTCAGTGAAAAATTCGTTGTCTTGTTGTCAGTGTGGGGGCGTTTTGCGAAATTTGACTGTTTTTGTAGATCACTGACACTTTTTTTCGCACCAAACTTCAGGGATATTGTAAGAGGTGTTAGGGAATTAGACTGTATGTTTTCCTTTGACTTTCTTGAATAGTGAACGACGCCGGTATGCTCCCGTGCCTGTATGGATTGTTGTGTTTTTGCGCGGTTGGCTGCGGACGCTTCACGGACGCACAGGTAGACGACGGAAAGCGTTACATATGCCGGGCAGTGCCCCTCAACGGAGATGCCAGTTGTCCTGTAACGCTCCTACCCGAGCTCAGCTCCGGGAGTCAGGAAGAGGAGCTCAGGAATACCGTCATGCAGCTAAGAGAAACGATTTTACAACAGAAAGAAAATATCTCCAAGCAACAAGGCACAATCAACGAGCTGACCAAGAAGCTGTCCCTCTGCGCGGCCGCCGCCGACGATAAGAAGTACAACAAGGGGAGTTCTTGGGGCAAAGAAAGACAAAACACAATGGGGGACGTGCCTAGAGATCCGAATGACTCAATAGAAAGTCTTGGAAAAACCATGCAGGGGCTCAAGGACCGACTGGAAACCTTGGAAGTAAGTCACTTATCACTTATCCTATACCGGATGCACCCAAGCACAACTGCATGCCCGGAACTCACGGATTAGGATTAGGACGCCATGCCGACTCATTGGTCAGCAACAGACCAGCATACACACATGGAGATCAAAGACATGTGTAGAGGGATTATTCAGTTGGTCTTAAAACACCCATTAGGCATTGCCTGTAACTCTCTTCTTAGCAGGGCTTTAAAAAGAATGATGCATTTAAATAAACATAAGGTGTTTGTAGTGTCTTAAGTGTCACTGTCACATAATCAAAATGGTGTGCCCTTTGTCGTCTTTTCATTAGCAACAGCAGATGAGGGCCAACATGTCTGGCGCCTCATTCCCCACTGAGCTCCGAGACCTGCTGCAGCGTCGACTCGGGGAGCTGGAGAAGCAGCTCCTGAAGAAAGTCAGCAACCTAGAGGAGGAGAAAAGCATGCTGTCCAATGCCACAGCCGTGTACAGGCTGAAGACCGAGAGCACGCTGAATGCCCTGGTGGACAGGATCAGTGAGCTCGAGAAGGGTGAGGCAACCCTATCTATCTATCTATCTATCTATCTATCTATCTATCTATCTATCTATCTATCTATCTATCTATCTCACTGCTTTCTCTTACAGGAGGTGGAGATTTTAAGTCTCCGGGGCAGTTCAAGCTCTGCCTCCCTCAGAGGACCAACTACCTGTATGGACGCATCACCAAGAGCCTCCCTGAGATGTACGCTTTTACGATCTCTATGTGGATCAAGTCCAGTGCTAGTCCTGGAATTGGGACGCCCTTCTCCTATGGTGCACCTGGCCAAGCGAATGAGATTGTGCTGATCGAATGGGGCAATAATCCAATAGAGCTCCTCATCAATGATAAGGCAGGAAATGAGATTTTCTGAAGCTGATAAAGCTGCCAAAGGGTAAATCTGACAAACCCAGCGGCAGTAAGGTGATAACATGTTCTGTTTTTGACCAAAAGGTGGCCCAGTTGCCTTTGGAGGTGCGTGATGGAAAGTGGCACCACATTTGCATCACCTGGACCACACGGGACGGCCAGTGGGAGGCTTACCAGGACGGTATAAAGAGGGGAAACGGGGACAACCTGGCAGCCTGGCACCCCATCAAAGCAGGGGGGGTCATTATCCTGGGCCAGGAACAGGTACGGAGGTGCAGTCAGTATAGAACCTATGATTTACCGAAAATCAAAAGCTTAGTGATTTTCTGCTTCCCAGTTGTGAAAGTGACAGTGACAAAAAAAAGTTTCTCCAAAACCAATTTGGCCTTACACAGGTCCAAATTGGTTGTTTACATCCTTCTGTGGTCCTTACAGGACGTGGTGGGCGGGCACTTTGATGCCGGACAGGCCTTTGTGGGCGAGCTGAGTGAGGTGAACATCTGGGACAGACTTCTGAAGCCGGCCGAGATCCAGTCCATGGCTAACTGCAGTACTTACATACCCGGGAATGTCATCTCCTGGCTGGCCAGCAATGTTGAGGTGTTTGGGAGGGGGGCATTTAAGCGGCCCTTGGAGATGTGTCAGGACCGACTGCCCAATACTTGAAGCTCATCCATCTACTTTGGTTTTTATCCATTTCCACCCATCCAGCGTTGTTATTGCCTGTTGTTGTTGTCGCAGCTTCCTTTCATCTGCTCAGAGTTGGATGAGTCAGTCTGTTGTGGAGCTTTGAACCTTTCTTGGATTCTATTTTGAAGGCTGGTCAGTGTCAAAAATATTAGAAAATGCTTATAATGCATCATTAGCAGTGTTGTTTGGGTAGACTGTCAAACCTAGCATGTTCGAGGTGTTAAAATCTGCTTTTGTTGTTGTTTGTTAACTGGTTGTATTGTTGTACTGTAACAGTCCACTGTTCACTGTCTGCAGGAAAACAGGCTTTCATGCAGTACTGTATATATTATTGTCATTCCAAATGTGAGTATTTGTTAACCTTGTCTGGTGGCCTTCACAGTGATTTTTCAGTGCCATTTCATGTTTTTTATGTTTAACATACTGTCAATATATGAAAACAACAAATAAAGATGAATACAGCTGCATAATGTTTTCAAGTGTTTTAAATTCCTGTCACAGATGTGACTGACTGAATCTACTAGTTTCATCAAAAGTGTCTTGTTTCTGGGGACTCATATTTGCCAAAGTCTGCCAAACCAAATGCAAAGCAGAAGTAAAACCAGCAATTAAATAAGCCGATTGGACAAAAACTTCAGTCGTCAGTGCCTCCAGTGGAAAAACAACAGTTGTCCAGTGTGGCATTAGCAGCTCTTAGCAGATGACACAGGCCAAAAGGTCAGGACGGAGGCCATGTGACCTTCATCTAAGACCATGTCAAATAAAGACAGTCTCCCCAAACACCATGAACATGGATCAAAATATCAATAAAATAACTTATGAATGATGAAAACAAAATTATTAAATAGTAAAATAAGTAAATAAAAAGCTGCAAAGGAGGATAAGCACTAGTTAGAATAAATGTGCAAATAACATGTTCTATACACCTTTTATATATTAAAAAAAATCCTCTAAATATGTTCTGGTCTTAAATGATTTCAGAAAGAACAGGTTTGTTTCTTCTGCTGTTTCACTTGGATAGGGTTAGTTAGATAGGGATGGTTTATTTTCATGTACGCAGTCTAATTTTAGACACTTGTTTTGTTCCTTTTATATATATATAAAAACATCTGTTTGCAGTGATGTTCTTTGTGTTAGACCTTTAATCTGGCCTAAAAGAGGGAAAGCGACATAAATATTAAAAGCCCTCCCTCAAATGTTCAGATCAAAAGTCAATCAATACCTACATACAGTAAGTAATGGAACCACCTCAGTGTGTTTGTATTTTAGATTCCATTTAGACATTTTAGAAGCAGCATAAATGGATAAAATGGGTTGGTTGCTCAATGGTGAATATTGAGATATTTAGTCTGGAAATGAATGTCCTTCCTCACAAAGCAAATCCAAGTCAGACACAAACCCAGAGGCGTTTGAATACAGTGAAAATGTGAAGTGCAAAATACAATTTGCTCTGGCAAGGACATCTATTTTCATATGGAACATTCAGCTGATGCAAGCAGATGCAACGATTTTCCACCAAACTGTGAACGGGCAAACCTGAGGTGCAGCCGCGTGCACCTGGACTCAAGGTCGACGTGATGAAGCAGATTTAATCCCTGTAGTGCTCCACAGCTGCTGTCCATCAAGAGCATCATAATTAACGTTGTGACACCTAAACAAATGGCAGGTCGCCACTAAAGCACCATTTAGTCAGAAAACCATCAACTACTTTGACTTTTACAAATACCTGGTTTTGAGGAACATGAACATATATGATCTCTGAGGCAAACAACCACCAGGAGGATTGTTAGTCTTTCTAAACTATTAACATAAATTGAACTCTCTAATATAAGAAATTAGTTTTTAATGTGGGGAAATTACATGCGGACCAGGATTATATGAGATTTAGTGACCTCCAGTGGATAGAATACAGTTTGAAAGAATTAAATTCCTTCAATCTTCAACTCCTTCACTTTTCAGTAACATTAGAATTAATTCCAATCCATATTTAATTTATTTGGAAATGAGCACTACATTTTTAGATTTTGAGTGTGAATCATTACAGCTATCAATTTGTCAATTCTAGGTTACCACAGAAACATGGAAAAACAAGATGCTAGCACTCATGGAAGGAGACTCACAGCAATATAATCAACTTTCTTACTCCTCTGTTAACAAAGGCACAGATAAATGTGGCAATATGAATTTTATTTTTGAGATTTGAGTTTTAATATTTATACTTGTGATATTTGCTCAGCATAACATTGTTGAATTCATTGATTCATTCTATAAAATAATTTGAGGTGCACAGCAATTGAGAGGGATTTAATCAGGTATTTATAGCAATAGCGCATTGATTAAAAATGACATTTCACACTCATGCTATTAATTTCTCATGATATCATTTTGAATGCCTCAGTTCTGACAGTAATGATTACAAACACAGAAGCTGTTGGATCCAGCATATGATTAAACCATTCGTTAACACAAATTATTCATCATGACCTTTGATATATTGATATTTAAATATTTAAAAGGCCTTAAGGCTAAGATTCACACATTGAACATTCCGTTCCTGCAAATGTAGCTGCATCTATAGTCTAGCGATAAGCAAGATTAGAGGGGGCTTCAGTGTGCTGCAACACGGCAAATTAATACTGGTTTCCAGACTGCAGAAGGAGGGGCTTCTTCTCCCCCTTCTCTATGTTTGAGAAGTTCAGATGAATCATGCTTTGGTCCTCACTTTCCTTGGTCTTCTGGTAAAGAGCATTACCAGAAGCAGCAATCTGCAAACATGTTGCCAGATGAATGTTAGCGGGAATCAGGTTCATTCAGAGCAACTTTTACCTGCACAAACGATGACGTTCAGTCAAAAGTCACACGCTGACGTTTATGTCTGATTTCTGAGCTCAGACAGCCTCCTGGTGGTCATATTTGAGCTTTCAATCATTAATATATCAAATCATGGAAGATTCATTCCATTTAAAATCTTAGAATAGAATAGAAAAGAATAGAATAGAATAGAATAGAAATACTTTTATTTATCCCAGGCTTGGGAAATTCACTAGCTGCAGCAGAAATCATCACCATAAACACACTATTTGCAGCAATATACTGTATATATTATAAATCAGATAATAAAACGAAAAGCTTTTCACAGCTGTTTGAAATGGTGCAACACATTACCAGTGGTTTCTGCTGATGACGAGGGCGGCAAGCAATAACCGCGATGAAGGAGAACGTGGCCACAAGAATGGCAGCGCATGACAGGATAAAGATGATGTAGTTGCCTGCAGTTAAAACAGTGGGGGAAAATCAAATTAATTATTGTTTTAGAATGGAGGAAAGAAATAAATGCAACCTTTATTTTCATGATTTGAATTATTTTCATTTAAAATATGACAGAAACCCTCATGTTATGGAGACCAGTCAGAGCATAAAAGAATGCTTCTTCACTCTCACTTCTGTTGTCAGGTGTGAAATTACCACTTGTGTGTGCAAAATTTTGAAACTAATTGGAAAAAAGGGAGGCCTAACAACAATGGTCAGTGTCTCAGAACGCCTCTTCAGAGAAGCCTGAAAAAAAAAAAAATCGCTGCTAGACACTTCACTTTGGACCAAAAAGGCAAATCAATTGAACACAGTCATGTACTGAACACACACATTAAGTTTGGATTCTTCCATTTTCACTTTTCCCTCTGTGTCTGGAACTAACTGTGCATGAAAGGTTATGTTACTGACAGTAGCTTCTCTATCCTCTGACCTTTTTCCTGCACTGAATCTGTCTCCATATTTGGGAAATATCAAGACTCACAAAAACACAAAAGAGACTTTTGATTCTGCTTTATGTCTGCGAGCAAACTCAAAACTTTACAAGCTATGAAACTCTACTTAGGGGTCTAATCTGGACACTAAGAAAATAATCAGAAAATTAACAAATGAATCAACGCATTTAGTTAAGTTTGGATGAAATTGATAGTGTGACCTGGGATTTTTAATGCTAACTTCTAATTGCTTTTATTTATTAGACTGTGTTTAGGAATATAATACTTATTACTTAAGAGTCTGGCTTAAGTATGAAGTGTTTAACAAAATTAACAAAAAACAATAACTCTAACCCTAAGCTGAAAATACTCTATAATCTTAAGGCCCATCACAATATATAAAAAGATCCATATGTACAATTAGATACTCCAGTGTTATTTCACCATGGCTACTTCTGATACTAGGTTTTGAAAGGTTTTATAATGGTTTTAGTCATGAAACAAACTAGTAAACTTTCACTGACACCTTTCCCCGTATGGGTGACACCCCCCTGCATCTACTCACTGTTTCGTTTGACACTGAGGCTGAAGGACGTCTGCAGTTTGCTGATGTCATTCTGGACAATGAGGTCCAAGCAGTGGACTCCGGCAGAGGTGAAGGTGTGGTTCAGCCGCAGGGTGTTCTCATACAGCATAGTTAGCGTGCAGCCCCCTTTGGGGTCAGGCACACACTTGGGCAGAAAACGCCAGCACACCCACATGGGAGGACTGAAATCATGTGTTACCTGCACTCGTCAGTTATGCTTCATTTTGAGAAGACGTTGCACCTACAGTAACTCACCTGCCATCCACGTGAAAAGCCAGGCTGGAATCCTGCGACATCTCATAATCGGATGGACCCTTCAGCTCAATGCTTTTAATGGCATCTAAAAATGTGTTTTTAAAAGTATTGAATTTTCTGATTAGGCACAACTGCACTAAGCTACAAATACTGAAACATTCTGATGAGAAACTGGATCTAATCACAGACCCAGCACTTTGATATCTCTGGAGTAGACGTCATTGAGTAAAGGTGCCGATTCAGTTACGTCGACCCCAACTTTCAGCCTCAGGGTGTAGTTCCCTGATACAGAGTAATGGTAGCGGACAACCGGTTCTGTCCCCTGGATCACTTCTCTGCATCAGAAATCACATCGTGCATGCATGCATGAGTCTTTGTTCGGTTCATATTGAATATACGAGTGGTTTTACCTACCCATTTCCTAGATCCCACGTGTAGGTGAACTTGGTGTTGGTGAAATTCTTTTGCGGGTCATAAAATTCGAATGTGGTCTCAGTGAGGACATCTGAAGCCAGTTCTCCCGTGTCCCTCGCATACGTGGCATTCCCCTCCATCTGATAGAAAACCAGTTTCCCAGCAATATTTTCTATTTGGAATGACAAAAAGATTGATTGATTGATTGATTGAGTGAGTGACAGATATGCTTTTAAGTTAAGCAAAATTAAAAATAATTTAAAAACCCTACCCAAATCAGTCAAAGAATCAGTGGCCGCAGCCCCACCCAGATCGACCTGAAGCAGGAGCATCAAAATCCAAAGAAATTTCCCTCTGCAAGTAAAAATGGCTTAGTTTGAAAGTTTAGTAAAGAGGAAATGAAATAAAAATGCAATATTTTAAATGTTTGGCGTACCTGTCCATATCTGCCAGTATCCTTACATGAGCTCAAAAGAGGACTTCGTTTAGAAGTTCGTCCTGAGCGGAAAAAAAGTTCCCACAGGCTTCATGAATCGGAGCATAACATCTGAAATTGCGACCATGCGTTTCAGAGACATGCCTCAGGGAACAACAATCAGCTTTAGAGATGAAGTTCACACCTCATAGACTCATTTGACATTAGAATTCTGTAATTTTTTTCCTTCAAAATAACAAAATATTTATAGCTATAATAGTAATGAAATAAAATTTAAATATTTCCTGCAATTCAGTAAAAGTATAGCAATGCGATTGTTATTGCATATATCCACAAGGGGGTGCAAGTCATTAAGAAAAACTCAAAAATGATTCTGAACGCTAGGATTATTAAGTTACTTTAGAATTATCATCATATGAATAACAAGAATAACACGCTAAGATGGCATATTCCAATCAAATGCAATGTCGTCTGATTTAACAAAGACGCTTATCCGTTTTTTAAATTGTTATCCAAGAGGTTAGATTGATTTCATGGCCATGTAACAATAACAGTTTGATTATTATTTAAAAATCACCACGAATTATGCGATATTGTGTGAAAGTCACTATGTGGCCATAAATTGATAGAACTTTATAACTTATACAGATTTCTGCGTATTAGTGTCAAATTCGTGTTCCCCAGCGTTGTAATGTTTTAATTAATCGTGATAATCCTATATTATGATATGCCGCTTTAATATTAATTGAAATATTTTGCAAGAAATGATACGACACGTTAGAGTTAGTACCTAAATAGGTTTTAGCAGGATTTAAAAGGCGATTAAAATGTCTCATTTATAGGATAGGATAAACATAAGCCTACGTTCATGCAAATCGCCAAGTCTTGTCGCATTCTTCAGAATTGGAGAGAATGGTTTTAAAAGGGTTCTGACTCCTTGGAGTACGCAGTGATGCGCTACAGCGCTCCATTTGCGCTCACATGTCCGGTGACGTCATCCCCTCCGCCCTTCTCACCGGTGGGATCGCTCGGTGAAGACTCGTCTCTTCCCGTCAGTCAGTCAGGCAGTCAGTCAGTCCGTCAGGCAGTCAGTCCGCGCGTCCGACGACCGACGGCCGCTGTCTTCCTCCACATCGGGAGCAAGACCGCCTGGGATTTATTACTGAGAAGTCGCCAGCACTTGAAATAACAGAAATTTTTGATTTGCTTTTCCCGACTGCAAATTTTTGTTTTTGTTTTGTTTTTGTTTTTGTTTTTTCTGTTTGACTTCTGGGTTTGAGAAATAAATCTACTATCATGTCTCGGACTCCGGAGGATGTTAGCAAGCTGACAGAAAGTACATACAAGGTGAGAGAAATCCACGATTTTCTATCTAGTTATTAAAAAGCAATTTAGTTGTGTGAACGATCATTGCCAAGTTAGATACACATTTTTCATTCAACGCTGAAACAACTTACCTGCACTTTTGGATAACTATTATTGCTTATATCACATAATAGACCTCAAACAACAGAAACCAGTGTATACTGCTGTTTTCTAATTATGGTGGGATTCTTTCTGTATAAATGCTAATGAGAAGAAACAGAATTTTTTTGCCATGAATCCCTCCAAATGATTTGATCATTAGTCATTCCTGATCAAGAGATTGACCATTTTTAGTCTGACTAGTTTAATCTAATCACTCTTCTTATTGCCTCTAAGGTGTGATAAACTGGTGAGAGGCGGAGGAGATGCCACATGCTGTCAAAATCTAAAGATAAACTGGCTGATTGTGGCTTTGAGTACCAAAATACTCATTCTACTAGCAAAGTTAGGACATTTTTGGGAAGTGAGCATATTTTGGCTTGTCCTCACATTTTAAAGGCCTGTTTGAGAGTTAAGAGTTGGTTTTAAATTTGTGTTTAGAAAAGGGTTTAGGTTAGGGTCAGGTTCAGGGGCTTAGTTGGGATGGTTAGGGTTAGGTTAAGGGGCTGGGGAATACATTAGGCCTATGAAAGTCCTCACAAAGATAGAAGTGCAAGGATGTGTGTGTGGGAGAGAGCGAGAAGGACACTGAGAACTAAAAAAAAAGTGCTACAGTGGTTACACTTTCAGCTAGAAAAGACAGAGAAAAGAAAGCAGAGAACCAGTTTCCCCTTTCTGTCTCCTTATTTACCTGCCCCTTCATTGTTTCATTGAGGGTGTGCCAGGGGAGCAGAGATGGGGAGGTGAACAGCACTCAATTGTGTAGCCATTCAACAAGGACGGGGGAGGCGGGAGGCAAAGGAATAGCTACAGATTTTGAATGTGACTTTGCCCTCTTTTGAAGGGGCCATAAAGCTCACGTGAATGGTCAGGTTAAAGATTGAAGGTTTTACTGCGCACACGTTCGTCACAAAGCACAAACATGCATTTGTTTTCATGCATTTCCTTCCTCCTCCTGCTGCTGTAAATGGGCTTCATTACTCTCAAGAATGTTTGTGAATAAAAGTCAGTGATGGAAAATGTGTGATCTCCATTTTATGTCCAGATTGTAATGGATCAGCTCAACCCAGGCCTAAGGAACCTGGTCAATCTTGGGAAGAGCTACGAGAAAGCAGTCACAGGTACAGATTTCCAGCGAACCAATGTGTGCTTTTCCACCAGTTCAGGCCCCGCTTTATGAAAGCATCAGACCAGTTTGGCAGTAAACTGAGTAGAAATAAGGCTGAAGACAATATCTGCTGATTAATCCCCCCCCCCACACACACACACACACACACACATTAATGTTTCTGGAATTTGCGTTTCCAACACAACACCAAATGGTCCAGCTCGTGCTCCTGACTGAGCGATTAACAGCATTTGTTTCTCGCCCTCCTGTGCAGCAATGACCCTTGCCGGGAAGGCATATTTCGAGGCGGTGTCCAAACTCGGAGAGAATGCCGTCGTCTCACTGGTGTCCCGGGAGCTCGGTGAGTTTCATGCAGGTCCAGGTTCTATTGACAGTGGCTGAAGGCTGCTCTTGCTTTCATTTAAATGTTAATGCAATGCTACAGCGTGGAGCTGGTTGGTTTGCGGGAGCTGAAACCAGGAACTGTCGTTTTTATCTCCAAACGTAACCAAATCACCTAAATTGATTATATTTTTATATCACATTTCTTGCTAGAGACTTTTTTCCCCTGTTAACATAAATTACCTGCATTATCATTAAATCACATTAAGGAAATATATAGGAAACTAAGACCGTTTCTTAGTTTCTGTGTAATAAAGTTTCACAGAAACTAAGAAACGGTCTTTCTGCTTATGTTCCACTTCATCATGGTGGTACTGCTTGCCCCTATACATGCAAATCAAACATGTAATATCTGTAAACAATGGCCTACTTCTCTAAATACTGTAAAAGGAGCCGCTGTGGCAAAATAACAGGAGATTTTTTGATTGTTTTCTGACAATATTATTATTCCATCAGTGCTGTAATTCACAACTGATCGTTGAATGCAAGGGGCCTAAATTTTGGGCCATTCTTAATTTTTATTGTTGATTTTTGTACTTCTTTATCTTTAGGAGAAGGTAGATTCAGTTTGACTGACACCCCTTGAATAATATTAAAAAGCACAGAAAAGCAGCATGTGGGTCAGAGAACTGACAACCCCAAACCAAACAGTCTACCCTGCTAAATGACAACAAAACAGTCCAGACAGAGAAAATCATGCTTAGTCTGCTCTGCAGAGAGAGACTGGCGACACGCTTCTGCCAGTTAGCCATGCCAGTGCCTCAACTCCAAAAAACAAATTAAGGTGGAAAAGTTCCAGCTTTAGTAAATGTTGCTGCATTTTAATTTGTACTTTTTTCCAATAAAATATTAAAACAGCCAACTGTTAGAGAGACAGAATTCCGAGGCAAGGAAAAGAGCCACATTTGTGTGTCTGCCATTCCAGTTCAACCAAAATCAGCATCCACCTTGGCATTAAACTTGTTTCATTAAAAGGCGCTTGACTAGTCTGGAATAGATGGGCGTGAGACAGTGTGAAGTCTCTCACAGACTGTAGAGAGCAGAGCAGCAAATAGGCTGAACAAACAGACAGACAGCAGAGGCTCTCTTCCCACCGGCCCCTCTTCCTCCATCTGCCTCACCAACGCCGTCACCGGGCTTTAGTGTCTGTTTGTAGAGGCCGAGCTCCAGTTGCATGGAAATGTGGCAGCTTATTTTGTGATTTCTGAGTGGGAACAAAGTAAATATGTGACATTAATATCAAATAGTGATGGATGAGTCAGGGAGAGGCAGAGCACGAGACCTCAACACAGTGTTGCTTATTGATATTAGGTGTTAAATGATTGTTCATGTAAATAAAACAACATTATATATATTTTGATAGCTGCAGGTTTTATGGTCACTACTCCAGTGGACAGTGTGTGACATTCAAATTAAATCATCCAGTGTATTTCTGGATTTAGCAGCTTCCCGTAAATAAACATAAATGGACTCCCCGGGGAGATGCCATTCCACTGTAGAAAAGCAGGTACTGAGGGACAAAATGTCACAGAAGAATAGCGTGATCTCCACCCCTTCCACCTTTTCTCAGGCTGCTTGTGAGGCCTCGGTCAATATTGCTTTCTTGGAATATCAGATTATACACAGCATGACATTTTCCACCCCCGAAAGGACCAGAATTCAAAATAGACAGACTAGTGAGTGTTTCCTGCTGATAGCTTCTTTACCAGGGTCTGAATTAAAGAGAATCTCAATGCTGTTGATGTAATGCATTTTAATCCTAAAAAATAAAACCATTTATGGTTCCAAAAAGTCAATAAATATTTCTTCCTCTTCTCTACTGGTTATATTCTGATGGTTGATCATCTGTCCTGCTGTACAAAAGTGCAGAATTACTTTAAAACTTCTAACGGTCCTTTCTGAACACTTTGAATTAGTATCACTTTATTTTATTTACTGGAAAACTGTCTCCTTCTAGATTTCAAGTGAAGGTTCAGAACAATCTCCATGTCACAAAAGCATCCTGATGTTTGATTTCTCAGCTTCTCTGCACTGTGGAGATGAAGGAGATTGTCAGGAACACACTCGGCAACCAAGCAACTGAGATTTGACCTCTGCGTGAGATGCAGTAACTCTCCATAACTAAAGGGGGCGATCATTCAAATATATCATTCATGAAAGGGAAACTAGAAATCCTACCCATAACATTCATTTAACATTTGTTTTAAAAATAGACATTGGTTGATTTAAGAGAAGGAAAGATGTTGTTTTCCAAGACTTTTCTCATTGTCCAGACGAGACGGCTCTGCTTAGTCACCCTCTACACCGTGGTATTTGATGTTATAAATCATGAATCATGATTTATTGCTATTTCTTGGGTTTGGAGTTCCTTTCTATTGAACAGTGAGTAAAAACCGATAAAAACTGGTCATTATTTCATGTTAGGGACACTGTCACAGGTATCGATCTGCAGCAGACGCAATAAATGAATAAATCACAAAACTAGTTCACTCTAATAAATAGTGTAATGAATTGGTGACCAAAGGTCAGTGTAGCATGCTTGATGCTATGTTTTAGTTTAGATAGTTTTCAAATATTTGGGTCCTTTAATGATCAATCCGCGCACTGCATGTTGTCAGACATTTATACTGTTTCCAGTTTGTCACAGTTCTAATTTCTCACTTTCTAATTTGACAAAAATTGCAAAACATGGAGGTAATTAGCTAAGTAGTGAAATTTCTGATTTGTTTAAAAACCAGATTCTGGGGATTGCTTCAAAATAAATTGTGGAAAAAAAGTCTTTATTAGTGGGAGGACAGCGCGTCTGTGTCAAACAATGTGATCTTCAATCGTTCAGCAGTTGGTGTTATTTCCTTCAACACTGCAGACCTGCCTGGACAAGCCTGACAATGCATCTGTCAGGGTTTAAAAAAAAAAAAAAAAAAAAAACAACACCAACAACTATGAGACACAATTTTAATGTAGGAGGGGTCAGATTGATAAAGATGCGTCAGAGGAAAAGGGAGGGACTGGTAGGCTTCTAGTCAACATCTCAGTTTGAGATGATCAACCAGTAATCACGTACTGGTTTTATTGGCCCATGATGAGGCACTCCCAGCTCTCAGATAGCATCACCTGCTAAGAATGTCCAGGTTGTTGCTCCACATGTCGTCGACAGTCTTTTTAAATCGGCAGTCAGTATGGGTGTGACCAAGAATCCGTCCAGTCCATTTCATCACCCAAGGAATGTTTCATTGTCATTATTTAATTTTTGCTTAAAAATATAAAAACATGATTTACTGACTGATGACAGAGGAAGAGACACGATGGAACGTCATATTTTTCCACTGGGATATGTTTATCAACTCAGACGTTTGCAGAACTCTATATGAGCGTGGTATGACCTGTTTGGCAATAAGATAGATTATCTCGGCGTGGAAAATCTTAAAGTTAACTTCCGTCAACAGATAGGAGATAAGATATCGAACTGTGACGTTGGTCTTCTTTAAGTTTAGCTCAGCTTAGAAATGGAGTTTTTATTTGTTTTCATTTCATTTTATTCACACATTAGCCAGACAGGATCCATGTTTCTTACATGCATCCATCTTCTCCTGCTCCTCTCAACTGCAATTCACCCCCGATGTGCCACATTCCACCTGTAATAACTCTTGAGGCAGTGACCCCCTCTCTGCAGACCTTCACACCTTGTTAACCAAAGGTGAAGCATGCAGGTGTACAACAGCCCTTTTGAAATATCACATCAGCCCTTTCCACCCCTCCCGCACCAAACCCCAGCACGGGCTGTTGTTGGGGGCTGTACAAACACATCCTGGGCCCAACGCCCCCCCACCCCCACTCGGAAGCACAAAGGCGGCATTTACCAGTACGTTCTGGTGACCTTCAGAGGGCAATGTTGTTGTAGGTGCATCACAGAAGTGCAGCTCTGTATCAGCGGGCCGCCTTGTTTGTTTGGAGCCAGGCAGCAAGGTTCATCAGCTGATCGTCACGGAGTAAACCCAGCACCTGCGCTTTCTCTGCCCTCACCTGAAGGCATTGGAACTGTTCCGGCTGTTGGTTTTTCCTGCACAGCAGTGCGATCACGTGTCCAGAAATGATGCTGCACACTGTCCCACCAGGCTGTGCCCTATAGTAAACCTTGAGCCTAGATTTCACCCCATTGTGACAGAGGTATAGCACTATAAACTGCTTAGCTACAATTGTTCACTTGTGTTTACAGTATTGGCACACTCCCATTGTGTGTTGCCATATGCAGCCATCTATGCTGGAGCTGTTTTGTCAATGGAGACTGTTCTTTATCTGACCGCACAATACCGGAACACTGCGTGGAGATTACTTATTGACAGCTGTTTAAATACTGATAGGAGAAAAGTCATCTGTAAAATATGGCTCATAAAGACGTAAACCTTGATGGAAGCCGCATAAGTCCCTAAAATTGCCTTGTTTTTTTTTTTACTTGTGCATGAACTTCCTGCCTTTACAAGCTTTTATGTATTTGCTTTCCGACTTCAGTCAATTGCGCCCTTCATTCATACAGTATGTTTTAATTTGCTCTCTTGAGTGGAATTAGAAGACATGCCACTATCTTCAAATGCCACTTAGCTTTGCACAAAGAGTGAGGATAATTGGGACCAGTCAGAGCAATTAAAACCACATACCAGCACTGTCGCAATAATCGAGATGGAAGAAATTAATGTAGTTTAACACAACCTCCTTCTCTTTGTTCCCACCACTCACTCCCTGTTGCATCACTCATCTGTTTTACCTCTCAGTGACTAACCAGTAGATCTGCTGGGAATACAAAAACCACAGCTGACAGATACAAACTGACCTTTATTGTTGTTGGTGTTTGAGTAATCGCTAAAATAAAAGCCCTCCTTTTTTCCTTTCTTCCAAGGTGTTGTTCTGATGGAGATTGCAGAGGCCCACAGGAAAGTGCACAATGAACTGGAAGAGAATGTGAGTCAGTTTAAGTTTAATTTCCAACTGGTATTCCAATATGAATACCAACAGCTCAAACAAATGAGATGCAATTACAATCCCTTCTAGTGATTATATAGGTAAATTATATAGGTAAAGAACAAAATGTGTCATATTGTTCAAGGTCAAAGTAATGAAAGCAGCATTAATGTGGCAAGCGGACATATTGAACATGCAGTAAAATATTTTGGTGTTTCATGGGGCTTTTACCCTCTTCTTCAAGTGACAGAAACTGTTTTTTTTTTTTTTTTTCATTTTTCTGCTGTACTTTTTACGGACGTGTAACTCACACATTCTCCTGGGCTCATTCCTGTCATTTCAGAGGGCTTGAAAGAGCTGTAACCAAAGCTAAAAGAAAGTCTGACAATAATGGTAAAGGCAGAGACTCATGAAGCCGTGGGGGAGAGATGCTTCAGATACCTGCTAAGAACTAAAATTAAGTCAAATGCCAGCAGTTTAATTGCAGCACAGGAAGCGAAGAAGCACAAGTTTCCAAGACTAACTGGGACTCTCTGTAATTACGTTACAAAGGGGAAAGGAGTCAATCTTTAACCCCAGTAGACTGATAAGACTTTCCTTTTGGGTGGAACCTTATCCTCTAAGAAATCCATAATCAAGCATCCCAGCAGATCACTCCTTCCTTATCGAACAAAGCCATGTGACTCAGCTGTGCGTTGCAGGATGAGTAATGTGCAATAAATTTTAGCTTGGTTTTGTTTTGTTTGTATTTTTTTTCTCCTCTGATAGTTCAAGAAGTTTCATAAAGAGGTGATTGTTGAGCTGGAGAAGAAGACAGAGATGGATGTTAAATACATGAATGTGAGTGTGACTTCATACTGCGTCACCTGCCAGTTCAAACACCCAGAGATTGTCCGATTGTCATGCCTGCAGACCTCAGGTTTGCCTCCAAATACCACCCAAATAAATTCAGACTGCTCTGCCACTTACCTGTCAAACAGGCCACATTCAAGCGCTATCAGTCAGAACACAAAGTGAAACAGGACTCCCTGGAGCGCTCCAAGACAGACCTGAAGAAGCTGCGGAGAAAGAGCCAGGGAAAGCACTCCTCCAAGTACGAGTTCAGAGAGAACGAGGTAAGACGCAAGAGCAAACTCAACAAACTTTCCTGTACAAAAGAGATGCATCCAAGGTGGTTCCTCTGATAAAAACTGTTCTGTTCTCCTGATGAAAGCTGTTTCAGATGTCCCTGCACCTCGAGGTGTCCTTTATTTCTTTATGCAATCCTTTGTTCAGCTGAAGGCAGAGGAATGTTATGATTGAGGAGTGTACACCTAGAATATGCTTGTATGCATGACTGCTCAAACATATGCAGGCATATACTGTAAATATTATTGCTGTCACGACAAATATGTAGTGATAGAATGTACCTACAGAAGTAATCTGACAGTACTCTTGCAGTTTCACTACCAATTTTATAACTTATAACTAACTAAAAGAATACACTGATATTAAATCTAATAATATGTATTTAAATAAAGAATGACTGCAAAGCTCACATTAACCCCTGCATGGCTTGTTTCTAAGAAGTGCATTCAGTTGAAAGTCAAGCTGGCAAGCTGTAGAAGTGCTTTTTATTATTTGCTTGCGTTTACAGACACGTCTGAATGATCTTTGTTCTCGGCCCCTTTTGCTGAAACTGAGAGGAAAAAAAAAAAAACAATGGAAGAGAAATGCTCCTCGCTAGGCTGTGGCATGCAGAGCTGCCAGTGATGAACTGTTGATTTTTCGTTGAAATGAGATGAGACAGGCTTTTCAACAGGCCGCTTTAGTGTCACAGTAACACGCAGGTGAAAAAGGAGGACTGGGGCAAGACGCGCGACCCTTGGCAACATTCAGTTTCCAAACATCAAGGATAAATTCGCAGACATAGCTCAGACATAAAGCTCAGTCATTTCTGTATTCAGACCTAAGAGCCCTACAGAGCATTTAAACTCATTCTGCAGCATCCGTGCTGACCTCTGACCTCTGTCCACAGTATATGGAGACTGTGTCATCGCGGCAGGTGGACATGCAGAAGTTTATCGCCGATGGCTGCAGAGAGGCGTTGCTGGAGGAAAAGAGGCGCTTTTGTTTCCTGGCGGACAAACATTGTATGTTCTCCTACCAAATTAGCAACTTCCATGAGAAGGTAAGGCTGGTTTGAGAGCTGATCCTGTCCAGGTCCACTGGTTTTTGACCTGTCTAACAGATGCTCTGTTTTCAAGGCCAGGGAGATGCTGTCTCTGAAGCTCCCGAGCTGGCAGGAAAAGTGCTGCGATATCACCAAAGTGCCGGACACGGTGATGAACATGATTGAAGGGCTGTCCGTCACTCCAGAGCAATCACCAGCCATCGGATACTGCAACGGGGTGAGCGTTATCTGGTCGCGTTGGAATAAGAAGACCTCAATTCCCCTTTGTTTTGTTAGGAGTGCTTCATCGTCTCTGCCGATACTCATCTCAGTGTCAGATAAAGGCTGTAGGTTCCAGAGCACAAAGAGTGTTTTATCTGATCTCATTGCGGTTTCTCTTGCAGCAGAGTTAACATCTGTGTGTTAAGTGGTTGCTGATTGCGCATATCTGTTATCACTGCCCATGTAATCTGGTCAATCTCTCAAACTGAGGGGTTTTCGGTTCGGTTCAAGATCGCGTTTTGGTGAATCAAACATGAACCTGTCGGTCCTAATAGTTTGCCAGCTCATCATGTAATTCATCTATTCAGAAGAACCTGGACTCCATGGTGCCTCCTCCGGCTCCGCCTCTAAAGGCGCAGATCAGTCCGCTTGCCAACATGTTTAACCCAGAACCCAGATCGCCACTCACCTCCCCCTCTGACCACCACTCAGGTACACCACAGATGGGTTTCACACAGCACCCCAAGACCTCAAAATATGATACAGTATTTTAAGGGTAACCGACTTAAAATACGTGTAATTTTTCTCTGGGTGATCCTGATTGTGTCACCAGACCAGGGCAGCATCGGAGAGTTAAACCTGTCCCACGCAGTGTCGCAGTCGTCGGGTCTCAACCTCAGCAAAAAGTCCCGGGTCAGGACCATCTTTCCCCACATGGCCGGCAACAATCCCACACTCCTCAGCTTTGACGACGGCGACATCATCACTCTGCTCATTCAGGAAGAGAAGGACGGCTGGATGTACGGAGAGCTGGAGAAAACCCAGCAGTAAGTTTCTGACCATTATCATTTCTGATAATGCACCATTACATATTATATATATTTTTTTAATCTGAATAATTCCTTATGGTTCTTATGGTTAAAATGTAAAAGTGGTCCCCATATATGTATATTAGCACTTTGTTGGATAGCTATTGCGTTTTCTTTTTGAGAAATCCCTCCAACGCATAACAGCAAAAGAAAAATGAAATGTGCGAGTGCTGACACGCAGGTTTTATCAGATGTACTTCAAGCTGCTGCTTTGTGTTTCTGAATATTCTGTTTTGCTAATAAATCATGCTTCAAAGCACAGAGAATTTCAGGTATGATCAACATGACATTTGTAAAGCTTGACCTCTCCTTCGCTCGCACACTCACACTCCCTGCAACTTCTCACATGCACGCAGGTGCATGTGTGAACACAAATAGACCACATTTACATATTTATGAACACACAAGGAGACAATGTATTTTCCTGTTATCAAAAGTACATGGCCTCCCTTAGGGTTGCTGAAATAATGGTATTGAAAAAAATACTGACATGCAGGAATTGTTGTTTTTTTTAAGGCTAATCCTTAAAGTAGCTGAGCTGCCTGTGTAATTACAGACATCTCCAGTTCCTGGAGGTCTCCTAGGACTTATAATGCAGGCAAAAGGATTAAAAAATGCTTACAGAGCCTTTGTCAAACATTTTTTTCAATGTAAAAAAGTCTGCTTCCAGTGTGTATGTTCTGTTGTTTGTTTATGTATGCATGTTTGCATAGCTTCACTGACCTCATCGTGTCTTCATTGAATGGCAATGTGTAGATCGGCATTAGGCTCCAGTGTCTGTTACCAGCACCAATTTTGATTAGCATAGCATTAGCACCTTGCTTGGTGTTGACATAAGTACTCAAAATCCCACATCCAAACAGACAATAACTCAAAATGTATGGGCAATAAAGTGACAAAATATTGATTCCTGAAATCGAATTTGCGTGCTTTTATTCCTTTTCGAGAGAAGCAGTGTAGCGGTGTGAACGCATTATCAATCTTCTCATATAACAGAGCAACTAAAGCAAACAAAGCTATTTGTCAACATGTCAGATGTCTCCTTTGAAGAGCCAGAGTTTGCTTTCTTCACTATTTTTAGCCTGTGTTTAACATTACGTGCTCTACAGAATAATGGCAACAAATGGTCCTCCAGTTGATCAATGAAATAGACATAATAATGTATAAAAACGCACTTCATGCTCTTTCTTTTGTTAGGCGGGGCTGGTTTCCTTCATCTTACTGCAGACCTCACATCAATCAGATCAATAGGTAAGAAAAGAGTTTTGCATTTCCATAACTGAATTAAGGGCTTACGTTGGCGTATGATCACATGTTTTAGCAGCAATGTCAGCTCACCGCGGCGCTTGAGCGTGATTAGTCTACCAGAGGAGGAGGAGGGGCCAATGTTGCTGCCGCCTCCAGACTACAGCGATGATTTCTCCATCAGCCCAACGGTCACCTCAGTGGCCACTCCACAGAACGTGGTCAGTACAAACTCAAAATTACGGTCCTTTTATCTGTGCTTGCACTGCAGATCTACTGTTTCTGCCAAACATACCTAAGTTTGCTAGTTTCACTACTAACAAATAATAATAAGTACAATAATAATGACAAGAACAATCTAGCCTGTGGACTAAAACAATGTTCTTCTAGAAATTCTGTCTATAACGGTTGCTCATCAGATTATGACACATAAAAATTTTATTGAAATGGTTCAAATTCATTGCTATGCAGAGGAAAGAGGTGTATATCGGAAATTAAATTGCCACAAAGGTCAATTTTATCATCTTATTTTAAAGAGCTGTGCTGATAAATCATGTCAGAATCAGAACAATCAGATCAGAATTAAAGGGACTTTTGTCTCTGTACATGAGAGACATGTCGATGTACTCATGGACATAGTTTTAGATTAGATGGAGTAAGATTAGTCACTTGACATTGTAAATGTGTTCTGTTGTGACAAGCATGTGTTGCAGTTTGTTTTAGGTTTTTTTTTTTTTTTAAGTCTTACCTAAAAGAAAAGATGATTAGGCTGTGATGTGCTGCTAATTTTTAGGAATATTTGAATGGGCCCGTGAGTACTTTAAAAATATGGAATTTTTCAACTTTAAAGTTATATAATGTCAGCGCTGTACCCATAAGACATGTAATTATATTAAAACTGTTCCGGTTGATGAGTTTTTAATTCTTAGCAGCACTTTTAGAAGCTGGTGCCTGGTTTAAATACCTTTGAAATGAGACATCGTGTTTTTATTACCTCCCACAGCTGGGCTTTTGTTTCCTCAGCACGCTATCTTTTTTTTCTCTCAGTCCAGGCATTACAGCCAAAACACAAAATGGCATTGCAGATATGAAACCTTCTGTCTGTTAATGAGTATCAAACATCTCCTATTACATGGCCATTAAACTGGTGGCTGATAGAAGGAGTTGCTATAACCCAGCACTCCAGCAGGAGTGCTGCCTCCTCTTAGTTCCAGAAATAAACATTAATTTCCATATTTCCATCTTACTGCCAGATTTGTTGAATCCTGGTCCAGGAGGGGTCAAAATAAAGCTTTGAGTGACGGCTGAGTTATTCAGTGGTGAAGGTGGACCTCACTGCCGTTACTCTGGGTCTCTTCTTCCCTGAAAAGTGCTCGCGCGTCCCTTTTAGTCTTCAACCGGGAAGGTGTGTTAGTTCAATGACGTCTGTCACCACTGCAGGAATTTAATTGGGAATGTAACCATAGCCAAGGTAAAAACAAAAAAATGCTGAAATGCTGTTGAGCTTATGGTTTCTTGCTAGAGTTGTAGAGTCCAGTGTGCATCTATGGTAACTCCTGAATGGTTGAGTTGGTTAAAGGGCTTGTTCCTTGTGGCGGCATCTTCTGGAATTTCTAGATGCTGTCTGCTCTCCGATGGATGACAAGGGTAATGCATCCGTGATTAATACAGTGGCGCACCATTAGCTTGGTTATACAACAGTGGAAATCTAAAATAGATACAAAAATAGGGGTATTGTTCAGTCTTCAGCAGTTTTGCTCGCTGAATAACAGGGATCCTTATCAGATCAAAGAAGAAAATCATCCTTTAACATGAGCAGTTGTGGTTTCAATGATTGGAATGTTCTTGACTACATTTTGAACCAAATGAGCAGCCTAATTACCCTAAATCTCAGGTATTTGTTGCTGTTGTCAGTGGATTTGGAAGGATTGTCCTCAGGTGGGTGACAGAGACAAGCCAGTCTTTCTACATTATTCAGATTCCAAGTCTGAACTTGTGTCAAGCGCTCCACTGTGCTCATTAGCAGAGGAGAGGTGGAACAACCGCTGGTGAAATCTTATCAAACTCGTCAGGCGACTGTGACTTGGGTACACGGTGACTGCGGTGGTGGGGGTTGAGTGCTTTTTCTTTGTTTTCCTCATCTTTAAGGGTCTTTTCCTCTCATGTTTGATAACAGGTTTCTGTAGTCAATGGGAACGTAAAGGCTCCCTTTCTTGGGTGAGTGACCTAACTCAACTAACAAATCCTCTCAGATGTAGATATGCTTCCCCAGGCGATTTCTTTTTAACATCCGCTGCTCTCCCTGCAGCGGAGGGAATCCATTTGCGACAGTGAAGCTGAGACCGACAGTCACGAATGACAGATCAGCGCCGGCCATCTAACTCTGAGGTGGACTTTCATGATGAATGATGCACACGTGACCCCTGTGACACACTGAATCTCGCCCCCTTTCCAACATATCACCACCCTTCGTGCTCCTGTCTCTCTGTACCATTAAAGGGATCCATTGTTTCATGGGTTCATCTGTGCCAAGAGTGTGTTTTCCGTAGTGTTCTTCGAGTAGTGTGAAACGTTGTGCTGTTATTTTGTGTTTAATTGACAGTTAGTCACCCCAAAATAACCAAATACATTCAAGCAAAGTTGTAATAAATTGAAATAGAGTGTGGCTGCTTCATAATAAAAGCCAGCGTTTGTTTGAAAAGTGAATAAACACAAAAGTACATCTAAAAGTACATTTCTACAAAAGTAGAAACTGTCGTGAACTCACGCTGATGAAGGAATATAAATCTGTGTATTTATATTTTTCCTGATTATGTTGTCATTCTTGAGAGGCATTGTGATATTTGAAGGTCAGGAGAATTAAGGGAAAGTGACGTGTTTGGGGAAAAAGATTTGGTTAAAACCAGAGAGATATTTATAGTTATGTAATTTGCACATTTTCACAATTTATTTAAACGCCAAATGGATACAAAAGTGTGGTGGTGGTGCAGTGATTAGCACTGTCGCCTCACAGCAAGAAGGTTCGGGGTTCAAATCTCGGCTCTGGCCTTTGTGTGCAGAGTTTGCATGTTCTCCCTGTGCATGTGTGGATTTTCTCCGGGCACTCCGGTTTCCAAAAACATGCTTGTTAGGTGAATTGAGCAATCTAAATTTACCGTGAGTGTGAGTGGTTGTCTGTCTTTGTATTACTAACCCTATCCAGGGTGTACCCTGCCTCTCGCCCCTTGACAGCTGGGATAGGCTCCAGCAGACCCCTGCGACCCAAAGTTAGGAGGATAAAGCAGGTATAGAAAATGGATGGATGGATACAAAAGTCTACGTTGTGAATGCGCCACCTGTGCTATGTTCTTACAGTGATTTTGGACTGCTTACAAGAGTAAAGTTGAAATAAGAATGTTCAAATGATGAAGAATGATTTTATAGTGCTCATTTTCACCATTGTTTAAAGTCATTGCTGTGCACACTGCAAAGTTTATAGACAAAAAAAAAAAATATATATATATATATACTGTATATATACTTATGCTGCTTTTCATTTGCATTTTATAAGAAAGTGGGTCATTTTTCACAATCTAAAGATGTATTAACTGTTGTTTGAGGACTTTTTTTCACCACGTTTATTGTGTAACTGTATAATGAAGGACTGGTTGATTTCTGCTCACAGAGACCCATGATGTGTAACTAAACCCATTTTATTGACAGACTTCTTGTCCCTGCGTTGTACTCAGTGTTTCTCAATAAAACAAAGGAAGATAAGCTTTTCCTCTCACTGCCTCTTCTCACAAAGTGTTTATCCTTCCGGAATCCAGAACATCACCGCAGTCGCTTGACATCAGTTATCATTAACATTTCCTGAAAATTTAATGAAAAGTCGTTCATAACTTTTCGAGTCATTTTGTTCACAAACAGACAGATTCATTCCAGCTGTCACATAACTTCTTGGCAAAAGTAATAATTTTATTCCCGAGGTTGTGATTAAGAATCATGGGTCAATGGCGCCCTCTGCTGTAGAACAAAGCTACAAACATCCAGTCAATAGGAGCGAAGAAGCATCTGCAAGCACTTCCTGGTTCACGACGGAGAGCTATTTGATGGGACCATCAGACGGTAACCAAGGCATAACCATCCCGCTCTGCTGTTCATTCATTTCCACCTGCTGAATGAACGACACCGTCGTCCTGCCGAGGGTCGTTTCACGGTTTTTGAGAGAACCGAGGTGCGTGTATGTGTGTGTGTGAGTGTGTTTAAATCGAGGGCTAAGCCTGTAAGCCTTCACCAAAACAAGGCTGGTTTGACACTTCGAATTAAACTCTGACGTCTATAAATGAGTATTAGCTGTTACTTCACATCAACACAGTTCTGTTAGCATACTCCTAAATACCTTTAATGGAATAAAAGACAGCATACGTTTTATTATTGTAGCGGTGGTATATGAGTGTGCATTATGGTGGTGACCCTGGATGCGCCTTTTAGCAGAAATATCCTTGCTGGATACAGGCTGTCTTCAGAAGCAGTTACACTCGCTACAATTAATTGCTTTACTTTTCAATCTCACCTCGATTCTATAGACTGAGATATTGATAATATTAGTGTGTATCTTGCACAGTAAATTGAGAAGTTCACAAACATCACAGCTAGGATTGATCGGTGCTTCTTGACATTTGGGTGATTCCTTTTCAAATGCAGATGTGCAATAGACACAGTCTGATTTGCAAAAGGGCCGATATATAATGCCTTTGAAAAGAAACACTATGGAACAAATATACACTAAGGGAATGGTGTAAACGAACTTTTGTGCTTTTACACATATTCCTTCCAGGTTACTGGTGCAGTCATGCCAGCATCCCTGCTGTGGGCAGTGGATGTGTATGGCCGTGTCTTCAGCCTGTCCACAGCGGGCCAGCAGTGGGAGCAATGCCATGACATCCAACTGGAGTTCAAGCGGGTGACCGCTGCTCGGCAGTGTTGCTGGGGCATCGCTTGTGACAACAACATCTACCTGAATGTCCACGCTTCTGACCTGCCTGTCCGCTACCAAGAGGAAACCTATGAGAACCAAGTGAGTTTCTGTCATTTATCTGAGTGTCAGAGGATATATTTACATCCAGTAGAGGTTGTGGGCTAGCCTTTATTTTTGCAAAGCGGAAAAACTGTAGAGTTCCTCTTCTGTCAGTCTCATGAAAAAATCCTCATGCAGCAGTTCCCATTTTGTTAACGTTTTTTTACATTCACATTAGTTTCATCACAGAAAACTTTTAACACTGTGTTATCGTGTACGCTTATTCCTGCCAGCGATGGAATCCTGTTGATGGTTTCTCAGAGCGATTGTTGCCAAGTGACCGGTGGCAGTGGAGTGATGTCACAGGGCTGCAGCATCAACCCCTGGACAGCTTCCAGCTCCCCTCCAGCAGTTGGGAATGGGAAGGTGACTGGTACGTGGATGAAAACTTTGAGGGCGAACCCACAGAGAAAGAGGTGAGTTGCTAGTTATTGTTTTTCTCTTTTTCCACCATTTTGGATCTTCTGCCTTTTTAATATCCACATTCATGTCTGCAGGGATGGAGCTACGCGGTCGACTTCCCTGCTACGTACTACAAAGACAAGAAGTGGAACTCCTGTGTCCGTCGCCGGCGATGGATCCGCTACAGGAGGTATAATGCCATGGACACCTGGGCTAAGGTGTGTGCTATTTAGTTTAAGTTTAAGTGTGCACATTTTGCGTGCATTCGTGCGCGTCTAAAGTGTTACACCTGTTCACCTATGTCTGTCTCCTGTATCCTGACAGATCCCGTCACAGCACGTAACTCTCCCAGATCCATTCAGTGACATCAGCTGTGGAGGCTGGGAGGTCAGCGAGGAGCCCAGAGGACGGCTGTCACTGTGGGCAGTATCCCTACAGGGCAAGGTATATATATACACCTACACACACACACCTTAATGTATGTATCCAACCTGTATGTCACACCACGTATATTAAGCGTGTAGTTGCCAAACTGTAGAGAACTATTTTGAATGTGGATGATCTAATTCTTTAGGTGTGGTTTAGAGAGGAAATCTGTTTCAACAATCCCGAGGGCTCCTATTGGGAGGAGGTACCACTCCCCGGAGAGGTGGTCCAGATCAGCAGCGGCCCGGGGGACCTGGTGTGGGCAGTGCTGTGGGAGGGGCAGTTTATTGTCAGGGAGGGCATCAGTCGAGACTGCCCCAAAGGTACAGTGCTGGACAAGGGTTTTTCTTTTCTTTTCTTTGCTTTTTTTTTTTTTTATTTAGAGTTATTTTTATTGTTGGCGTTAACAACATATATATTTAATGGCAGGTACCTCCTGGATGACAGTGGACTCACCCAGCTCCGATGTAGGAGCAACACATGTTGTTGTAGGAAGTAATGTTGTTTGGGCCTTGACCAAGGACAACAAAGTAAGAAAATTCTGTGTTAATTATAATAAATAATACAAAAGCATGAAACTGCTACCATTTAATAAAGCTGTTACTAAGTTATTGTGTGTATTTGCATGACATTGTATGCATATTCAAATATGTAGTTACAGCTTAACATTGCTACAAGGCAATATACAGTTTTGCTACATGCTGTCCACTGACAGGATTTATTTATCTAGTTATAGGTTTTTTTTTAGCTTTGTTTACTCTGTGTGAAATTGGCAGAAAGAAATGTATTTACACGTGTTAAAGTCAGATGATTTTTATCCTAACGAGTCACTTCCTGTCCGCTGCTCTGCCAGGTGTGGTTCCGGCGTGGAGTGAACTCTCACAACCCTTGTGGTTCTGGTTGGATCGCTATGGTTGGCGAAATGATTATGATCTCCATAGGACTCAATGATCAGGTGAGAACGGAGTTCATCTACTGGCGTCAGATCACAGCACGTGGACATATTAGGCTCAGCCTGCTGCTGCTGCTCTGTCCAGGTCTTTGCTATCAGCTGTGAGGACCGGGCGGTGTGCTTTCGACAAGGTGTGACTTCCAGTGAACTGAGTGGGAAAACGTGGAAGGCCATCTGTGTCCCTCGAGATGTAGATCGATCCCACTCCAGTGCCAGCACAAACAGCCAGCAGAGGTGGCGAGACCATCCTGAAGACACAGTTTTGCTTGATGTCACCAAACATGACAAAATTGGAAGTGTTTGCCAGTGATAAAAGGATGCTGTTCCCCTTTCTCTCTCCCTACCTTACAGTGCTGGGTGTTTCTTCTGTGATGAGGTGCGTGGTCACTCCTCAGCGAGCGATGTGGAATCAGATACTGAAAAAGCATCAACAGATGGAGCCACCTGCCTCATCTCCTCTGCCTCTTCAGAGTCCCTCATTCCTGCACCCACAGATGTCTCTGTCCTTCACATTGAGACCCCTAAACCACATATCCCCAAAGTGACCAGCGACAGCTTCATTTCGGAACTGGTCTCTGATCGAGAGACAGCAACACACCCTAAAGAAAGCAGGCCTGCTGGTCCAACCGTTCCTGAGGAGGAAAACCTCCCCGGCGAGGTGGAGGCCGAAGAGCAGCATGCAGCGGTTCCTGTCAGCCAGTCCGTAGGTTCCGACGACCCCCAGTGGAGTAATGTGGATCTGGCAGAGGCACAGGGTCAGCAGGTGCAGGCGGGAATTGTGCAGGACCCAGCAGACACGTGCAGTTTGTCATCCGTGGCCACATACTCTCTGGCCATGGAGGATCTGTACGGTGCCGACGAGCACCCGTTGTGGGCCTGGGTCAGTGGGGGGGGCTGCGATGTGGACAGTCACTCCCAGCTGAACTGGTTCAACTCTTTAATGACTAATTCATGTGAGTTAAATGACAGCGATTCAGATTTCAGTTAAAAAGTTGAGGGGGGCTTCTGAGAATTTAGCATGACCGGTTGGCAAAACTTTACTACCTTTCTTCAATTTCCCAGCACTGGTCCAGTCAGTCCAGTCTATGGCTCTATCCATCACCCCAGCCCAGACAGCAGCCTGGCGGAAACAAATCTTCGAGCAGCTAAGTGAGAGGACCAAAAGAGAGATGGATAATTTTAGGCATTACGAACAAGCTATAGAACAGGTGCGTGATGCAATTTACCTGCAGGGTCTTGATTTTCTTGAGTCCATACCTATATTCACATGTGTCTGTTTGATCCATGTCACCTCTCTGATTTACCACTGCAGTCGGTGTGGGTGAAGAAAGGAACCATGCAGTGGTGGAAAGACTGGAAGCCACACAAGTGGATTAATGTCCATTTTGCCCTGGAGCAGTTCTCAGGACCCGAGGGCAACAAGGACGGCATCCTCTTTGTCTACTACAACTTTTATGAGGAGAAAAAGGTGTGTGACTGTATATGTGTGTGTGTGTGTGTGTGCATGTGTGTTTTCCTCTAATCAGTCTTTCTCTGTTTCACCTTCTACTGTCAACCTCTACTTCCCACACTTTCCAGTACCTTCATGCTTTTATCAATGAGGTCACCATCCTGGTTCCGGTGCTTAGCAGTGACTGCAAACACACTTTTGCCATCTACACTCCTGAGCGGACCAAACAGAGGTGGCCGATCAGACTGGCAGCAGCCACAGAGCTGGAGATGCATGACTGGGTATGTAAGGAGGGTACTCTATACCTGTCCTGGGAAGAAAAAAATAAAATCATTTTTCATTTCTCTTCTCCTCGTTCTCAAGCTGGCCTTGTTAAGTGTGTCCTGCTGTGACTCCAGAGGAATTCAGGGTCCTCCTTCCAAACAGGCCATCTGGTCGATCACATGTAAAGGGGACATCTTCGTCAGTGAGCCATCTCCAGCTCTGGAGGCCATCCCATACCCCACACCCTGCGACCAGATGTAAGAACAACCACATGTTAAGCCGGCCTTACACCTACCGACTTTTCATGCGATTTCAAAATCGCAGACAAAATTCCAAAGTCGGAATAAAATCTTGAGCGTCGTGCTGAAGTTGATGCGGGCTCTCGTGATCAGCGTCGTTAGGTGTGTAAGGTGTCCTTACAACCCGATTTTAGCTGGTCTTTTCTGCGTCTTGGCGTTACGACAATATTAACCATGTTTGATATTCTCGTAAGCCTTAAGTCTTGTCGTGTTGGAAACATGACGTCACCTTTACAGACAACCAATGGGCGCACTCTCAGCACCAAACAGGAAGTAGCAAAAATGGCAAAATCGCGGAGGTTTATGTGGACCGTTCAAAAAGAAGAACAACTCGTCAAGCCCGGTTTTTCCACCAGGACCGTGTCCACATTTTCCGGTGTATTCTCTTTTTTTTGGGGGGGACTTTTTAAACAAATGTCTGCGCACACAATGGTGGTTACTGCTAAAATCTGCGTCTCGTCCTCCTTCATTTCTGTTCTGCTCAAAAGTGGTTGTTGGAATTTTCCAAGAGGCGCATGATGGGAAATAATCTCAAGAGAATCTAATTGTAGTCTTGTAATGTAAGACCCCCAGTCTTTGCAGAGTTTTGTCTGTGCCTATTCTGTTACTAAAATATCAAAGTATTCTAGTGTAATGGAGGCTTAAGGGAGGCTTTAACCGTAAAAGTAAAAAGATCATCAGTCTTGATTTATTTATTTTTTTAAATAAATGTCTTTTCCTCATTTGTTCAGGTTTTGGAGGCAGGTTGGTGGTCACCTGCGTGTGGTGGAGTGTAACAGTCTTGGCATCGTGTGGGGCATCGGCTATGACCACACAGCCTGGGTTTACACTGGGGGCTATGGAGGAGGCTTCTTCCAGGGACTGGCCAGCAGCACAGATAACATTTACACACAGACAGATGTGAAGAGCGTCTACATCTATGAGAACCAGAGGTGGAACCCTGTCACTGGCTACACCAATAGGTGAACTGGTTTGATTCCAGCTTGGCAACTTAGCATACTGGTATATCTGGTATTGTGTCTTGTTGAATGAATTTGGTTCTCTTTAACATGTGTTTAAATGTTTATCATTTATCCCCCCACATCTAAATGGTCTTTGGTTGGTTTGTTGTAGAGGGCTGCCCACAGATCGCTACATGTGGAGTGATGCGTCAGGGCTGCATGAGTGCTCAAAAACAAATACAAAACCTCCCTCTCCACAGTGGACATGGGTGAGTACAGCTGTGTTACAGAATCATTAAGGCAGCAAATTGTAAAGACCATTTTGGACGCTCTTTCCCTTCACTTTGCTGCTCTCAGGTGTCTGAGTGGGCTATCGACTACAGCGTCTCTGGTGGGACAGACAAAGAAGGCTGGCAATACGCAGCTGATTTTCCAGCGTATGTTTCTTCAGTCATATCCTTCATTTATGTGTTTTTTTTTTTGTTTTATTATTCCTCAGTATTTAGATTCCTGTCCTTCACCTCCTTGTCTCTCTAGGTCATATCACGGCTATAAAACAATAAAGGACTTTGTGCGGCGTAGACGATGGGCCAGGTACTATTTTAAAAAAGAAAAAAAAAAAAAAAACACTGACTTTTTTTTTTTATGTTTGTTTAAAATTATCCTCAGCTGAGAAGCTCCAGTCACACGCACTCACACTCTGACCACAATCGCCGATTAGCAGTCACATATTCAACAGTGTGAAATGAAGTGGCTTTTATGAAGGCATTAACCCATTAAAGAGCAGCATACAGCCTGTGTGTCTGCTAGGTCTTGTCTTGTAACCTCCAACTGTGGCAGTAGGTGCAGATGTCGTACTTACATTTGTCTGTGACCGTTCTTTTCCCTCCTCCACAGGAAATGTAAGCTAACGACCACAGGCCCCTGGAAGGAAGTCTCACCTATAGCACTGAGCGATGTGAGCATTCTGCCGTGCGCGGCCCAGAGCAGCGTGGACGTGGTGCCTCTGTGGGCCATCAGTAACAAAGGAGATGTGCTGTGCCGACTGGGAGTCACCTCACTGACGCCTGCTGTGAGCTGTGTTTACTGTTACCAAATGTACCAAACTGTAGAACCTGCAGGCCACAGTGTTGGACCGTCAGTAATCTCCATTTTTATTATTAATGGAGGCTTTTCTAACATTATTATCACTCGGTGATTTTGTCCCAGGGTTCTTCCTGGCTCCATGTGGGAACCGACCAGCCATTCAAGTCAATCTCTGTCGGGGCTGCCAGCCAGGTTTGGGCCACCGCCAGAGACGGTTCTGCCTTTTACAGGGGTTCTGTCTCCCCACAGAGCCCAGCAGGTCAGTGGATCCGAGACTGCAATAGGAAAATGTGTGAAACAGCAACCTGTGTTATACACTGCCTGGCCAAAAAGAAAGTCGCCAACAAAAAAAAAAAAAAAAAGGTCACACACTCTAATATTTCGTTGGACCGCCTTTAGCTTTGATTACGGCACGCGTTCAGTGTGGCATTGTTTCGATAAGCTTCTGCAATGTCACAAGATTTATTTCCATCCAGTGTTGCATTAATTTTTCACCACGATCTTGCATTGATGATGGTAGAGTCTGACCGCCGCGCAAAGCCTTCTCCAGCACATCGGAAAGATTCTCAATGGGGTTAAGGTCTGGACTCTGTGGTGGCCAATCCATGTGCGAAAATGATGTCTCATGCTCCCTGAACCACTCTTTCACAATTTGAGCCCTATGAATCCTGGCATTGTCATCTTGGAATATGCCCGTGCCATCAGGGAAGAAAAAAATCCACTGATGGAATAACCTGGTCATTCAGTATATTCAGGTAGTCAGCTGACCTCATTCTTTGAGCACATACTGTTGCTGAACCTAGACCTGACCAACTGCAGCAACCCCAGATCATAGGGTTAGTAGGCACTAGGCTCTTCTTCCAGTTTTCATTAATGCGTTGGACAGTTCTTAACCCAATTTTAGTAGTTTCTGCAGTCTCCTTAGATGCATGCCAATAATTTGACCCTTCTCAAAGAGACTAACATCTTTTCCACGACCACGGGATGTGCCTTTCGACATGGTTGTTTAAGAAATGAGAAGCAACTCATTGCACCAGTTGGGGTTAAATAACTTGCTGCCCTCTGAAAGATAATCGCCCATGCAGTAATTATCCAAAAGGAGGCTCGTATCTATTTGCTTAGTTAAATCCAGGTGGCGACTTTTTTTTTTTGGCCAGGCAGTGTATTTTCTGTTGTTTGTTTCTCCGCAGGAGACAGTTGGTATCACATCCCGTCCCCATCCAGACAGAAGCTGAAACAGGTGTCTGTGGGGAGGACCTCAGTGCACGCTGTGGATGAAAACGGTAAAGCAACCGCACACCTTATTTTATCTGTGTCGACACAGCTATTTTGATGATGTGGTTTCCTGTCCAGAAAACCTTTGGTACCGTCAGGGCGTGACCCCCAGTTACCCTCAGGGCTCCTCCTGGGAACACATCTCTAATAATGTCCGCAAGGTTTCTGTGGGCCCCCTGGACCAGGTCAGAACCATGAATACCAATTTTTTGTTTTTTTTGTTTGTTTGTTTTTTTGTTACAGTGTGCATCAGTAGAACATTTTTTTCTTCCTGACTGGGTTTTTTTTTTTTTCAATGTAGGTGTGGATCATTGCAGACAAAGTCCAGGGCAGCCACAGTCTGAGCCATGGAACAGTTTGTCACCGACTTGGAGTCCAACCACTGACACCTAAGGGACAGTCGTGGGACTATGGAATCGGGGTAAGACACCGAAGTTTCCTACCAGACGTGCCTCTGTCAACGTTCTCGTGAATCTTGGTTTGTGCTTCAAGAATCTGTTCGGATTTTAGGGTGGATGGGACCACATCACGGTAAGAGGGAACTCTTTAGAGCCGCCCCGCATTCGCCTTCCGTCTCTAACAGACCCAGCTCCACAGAGCCTCCTTGCTGTCCACACTCCAGAGGTCCACAGCGATGCTGTGTAACTCCAGATCTCATCAGATACTATTTCGTTTTAGCAAGCATGACAGATATTACAGATGTTGGTCTTCACATTAGTCACTGGAAGTTGTGGTTTTACATTCACAACAATTTAAAACACAGAGCTGAATCAGACTCTAATTTTTTTTATTGATTTTATTCAGACAGAACATTTGTATTTGTTCCCTAGAATGGTCTTTCTGCTGTATAGATTTTTTGTTTTTGTTTTTTTTTTTAGATAAAAGAAAATGTGGCATTACATTATAGTTATTTTACTGCTGAGTTGTCCATTCCCTGCTTGTATTGTGCGTCTGAACAATCAACCTAAACACAGCCTGCAGGCAACAGGCTAACATGTTCCAGTCCAGCCTCAGTATTCCACATACAGAATCCCATCTCACAACTGAAGACCAGTGGATCACGTTGGATGCAGGTTTCACAGCGTGCATGTTCCAATAACGTCTTCTCAACAGTCAGCCTCAGATGCTGATTTTCTGGTTCCAATGAAAAGGCAAATTGATTTTGTTCTGAGACAGAAAATATAATTTTGGACCAGTAAAACCTGTTTGCAACAAGTGAGACAGGGTGATCAGCTGTAATTTAAGGCAAGCGCTGGAAAACAAACTTCCCTGTAAGACTGTAAGTTCCTGTGAAAAAATATTGACTTTTCTTCAGGGGATTTGGAAGTTTTCCGGTTGCATTTTGGTTTTTTTTTTTTTTTTTTTTTTTTTTTACCTGTAACAGGACCTGCGCAGAATTTACACACTAGTGCTGGTTGCTGCTCTCTGGTGGGAAGTAACCTTATTTTAAAACTACTAAACTAACTAACTACTACTAACTTACATTTACAACTCAGTTGACCTCTTTCTCAGGGAACCCTGCATGTTCCCACTTGATTTGGACTGATTATAGTGAATAAGTGTTGTCAAAAAAAGTACACTATATATTGTTGTAAATAAGTAAGATGTTAGAACTGTGACTGTGGTAATTTATGAACGTGGATTCATTTATCCTAATTGCTGTTGAAGTGAAAATACAAATGTGTGAGGTGTGGACGTTGTAATATTTTACTGTAACACGTCAGTGCTGCTGAATACATTTTTCAAGTGTTTTGCACAGTAAAAACCCCCGGTCCTTGTCAATAAATAAAAGTTTATTGATTACCTCCTTAAATAGTCTCTCATCTTTGTAAAATCAACTGCCTGCCTTGATAACAGTGAGAAAAATATACTTTAAAAATCACCTTTGAAGAAATCTCGCAGGAGGTAAATTGTGTTAATCTCCCAACTGCAGAGTGCCCTAATGAGCAAACACACTTTCAATATTTAGGTGTGCTGCTTGCCTTTCTTTTTTATCTGGGATGTGTCAGTTAAGACTTAAAGCAATAAACAGGTTTCTTCACAATACATAACAGAAGTCAAGATAAGACCAAAAACAGCAAGTTCTTGTTAGTACAGAAGATGAGAAAAGACAGAATGTTGATTCAGACAGATTAGCCCTCCGTTTCTGTGTAAAATAACTAATTATCTTCTTCGCCTGTCCAGCCATACGTCATAGTCTCATAGAAGGGTTTTCCAGCCACTCCATATTGTGCAGGAAGCATGACTTCTAGGCAGTCCACCTCATGGGTTTATCGTCACTGTGGTCTGGGACACCCAGCTGTGTAGAAACACCACATCTGTGCAGATCACAGAGCAGTGAACATGTAGGAACTGGATGTCTATTGAGATCTGGCCCCGAATGTCTACCCGTGCCTCACAGACGACCTTCTGGTGGCTGTCCTGGTCTGCAACACCGCCCTGGAGCCGCCGTTAGCTGTGCTGGCTAAGGTTCTGCATGTGCGTGATGTACTTGGTGAGGTCCTCCTCCCCGTCCTCTGCCAGGTGCTGCTGGTAGCACTGGAGCAGTTTGGCAGTACTGCTTTCAGAGCTGACCCCACTAGTGGGCAGGCAGGCCCCTGACATATCCAGGATGATGGTGGTCAGGGATTTGATGTAATTCTTAGCCAGGGTCAGAGTTTCGATCTTGGACAGCTTCTTCTCAGTCTTGACGTGGGGGATGGCCTCCCGTAAAGCCTGGAAGGCGTTGTTGAGTTTATGCATGCGCTGGCGTTCCCGCTCATTACTCTCCAGTCGCCGAATGCTTCTTTCCTTGTTGCTCGAGCCGTGCTGCCTGCGCCGTCGGCCTCCACCTGCTGCTTGACGCGTGCCTTCTTTCGCCTTCAGAGTCCCCCTCCAGGGTCCGCTGATCCGGACCGAGGCCTCAGAGCCTTCCTGCTCGCTGGAGCCTGGTTCTGTGTCCGGTTCTAGCTCTGGCTCAGGGTCGGACCAGGTCCTCCTGGATTGTTTGCCAGCCTTTCCTTTGGACTTCATCCTGCTGCCACCTTCACCTGTCTCTGTGTCTGTCTCACAGCTTCACCAGGCCTGGGGGAAAGCATGGGAACACATTTTAGCTTTACTGGAGCACGTTTCATCATTTCCCACCCTCTTTTCCACAGCTAAGTCCAACGCAAACTGTCCGCTGGTCCTGTTGTATCTAATCAGCCTGTGTGAAACGCCATGATGTTGGTCTGGTAATCTCTCTTATCCTCACAGTCCCCAGATAATGCTCATTTGAAGGTTATACTCTTAAAACACTAGACAGCCACTGGCGGCACTCACAGTAAGCCCCTCCAGTGCTTTTTAAACTGCACCAAAATCTAGATGTACTGAATAAAACGAGAGAAAGGTAATCCATTCCAGCTTTAGCACAAAGGAGAAATGCAAATCTTCTTGAAAACATAAAAAAAACTAATATGTTGCAACAGCTAACATTTAACAGATTAAACAGATTATTGTTCTTTTATAGCAAAAACTCACCTTAGCATTTCTCTCTGGGTCATTGTTACATCTGTCTTTATTGTTCTAACTTCATTGCCACAGCAGTAGTTTTAATCCCATATAAAAGTTAATCTCTTTTAATCTACCAAATCAAAGTGAATTTATAAGGGGGATAAAAAGTCTTACCTCAGAAGTTAGTGTGATTTTCTCCTCTGGACTGGTTACAGGTAACTCTTCAGCGCGCAGCTGGTCTTCCACAGCAACATCATCCAGAGAGAAGCCCGGAGAAGCAGCGGTGCGTCTCGGCGCGCACACACGCATATACGCACGCACTCACACGCTCGGTTAACTGTGACATGTGGGTCACCTGCAGCTGACTGATGTACACGTAGCGTTGCACGGCCAATCAGAGAGCCCGCCCACTAACTCCAGCCCCGCCTGCCCAAAGACGACCGTACCAGTGTCAGCATGGACCCCACGCACAAAACTGGGACCCGTCTCAGGAGATGTCTGATATACTTAATTGCTCAAAGGCAAAATTGTGCGTTTGAATCTATTTAAAAAAAAAAAAAAAAAAAAAAAAGTTCTTCTTTTCCAACTAGTGCCTAAAGGTAAGTGTATGAAAACACAGATAACACCCTTCCACCCTTTAGAAATCCTCACTGTAGGTGTTTGGACTAACATTTTAATCCTGTAGACAACTGCTCAGTAACTTTGCAGATCCCTTTGTGATCTCAGGGTTTTCTGTGGCTAAAGTGCATAGAAGCAAAGAGTAAACAAGTATTTAGAGGAGGATGTTGTCACATTGTTGTCAGGCAAAGTTACATGGGCAACTGTAGCACCGGTGAGTACTGGTTTACTTTACTCTGGTTCCACAGTCCCTCCTTTAAATAAAAGCAGTTAACATAATTTCCATTGTAGGTTATCGCCTTCCACAGCTTCATTTGAATACAGTCCTCCAGGCAGGAGCAGGGCTGGCTCCTCATTCATCACATTAGGCCTTGTTTACCTCATGCTGCACTACAATTTTACCTATAACGACAGCTTATAGATGCTAATAGAGACCAGTGTGGTCCAACAAAGCATTAACTGATCAAAGATGCCAAATAAATAAGGTCAGACAGTAACTAACCAAATAAATGTTGGTAACCTTTGGTGCTGAATGTCTGAAACACACCACGTCTGTTTGCCCCCAGGGCAGCAGATGTCAGTTGAGATAATTGTGTGTATAAACCCATCTATCATCTTTATAATAATTTAATAACTCCTTTCCCATGAAGTAGTCATTAATACATTATATTATATAATTTTTGCCATTAGGGTGAAATAAGAAAACACTGGTGACAGGAAAGGGGCAGGGGCAACTTGTCTGACTTATCTGACATTTGTGTTCACATATATGTGAACACTGATTACATACTTTTCTTTTTGAAATTTAAAAGTAGGTCAAGTAGTAAGTATTCTGACTAAATGCTGTATTAATATTACGTTCAAAGTTATTTCTATATCGAATAAATGTAAATTAAACAGATGTATCCTCAACAAAGATCTCCTCCTACTCCAAAATGAAGAACACGAGTCAACAGATAATGGCTAACTAAGGAAAGCAAGCTTACTGTAATAAGATAAATACAGTTAGTACATGAGGTATATTTATTAAAAATGTTAAGGATTTTAAAATGATACATATGTTTGTTGATTGAAGTTATGTGTGTAGAAACACAGGTGTCAGGCTCCCAGCTCAGGATTGGTATCCTTGAATAGTTGTTTTTGTGTGTGTGTGTGTGTGTGTGTGTGTCTGACTTGCTTTTCAGGTACGCTGTATCTAATCAACCAAACTTTGCTCATCTGGGCTCCGCGGAAACACTATCTGCTACTTTTCGTTTGTTCAGTTTCTCTCTGCTTTGGCTCCATGACTTACACTGTCTTACACTGTTTATTTACCTGCAGCCACTGACATATTTCCAACTGGGATGATAAGTTCTCCATGGAAAAGTAGAAAGTGTGTGTCGTATTCATATAATTCTGTCCCCTCTGCAATTTTAATGAGTTCAAATGTTTTGTCATTTCAAAACAAGAACATTTGTTTTTCTCAGGTCAAAGGGACATAAACTGGTTCAAAAACAGCTCCCAGACTGCTTTGTAGCTGGAAATGTACCAATGCTGTTATGCAACTGCCTGGTTTTTTTTGTTTTTTTTTTGTTTTTTTTTTTTATGTCGAACCACAAATGTGAAGACTGAAGGCAGTGTCACACAATCCTGCGTGGCAGTGATGTCATGAGTAACAGGTGCCTTGAATCCATTTGCTGCCCAGAGAGAGGGGGAAAAGGCCATTAAAATCTCTGACTCATCATAAAAGAGGAGCGAGCTGAGGTGAGGAGGGTGAGATCTGGCCAATTTGTCAGTTTTTCCATTCAATCAGGGCTGGCTATGCTAAAGAAAAACAAGTGTGGATGTCTCTTTTGGTCATGGTGACAGCGAGATGGCCTTTAGCTGAAGACAAACAATGTTTGAGAGGCTGCCACTCTTGTGTGACAACAATCTGTTCTAACAGCACAAATATGTAATGGTGTGCCCCTGTTTTGTCATACGTCAGTAATACGTTTGAGGGGACTCAAACGCCCAAAAAATGGCTACTCATGTTCATAGCTGAGCGTCGTCTGCGGACCTGCAGGCAAAACCAAACAGAGTGGGTAATGATGTGTCAACAGCCTCCAGCATCTGGATTTACACTCACAAACAGTCAAGTTTGCTGATCTTCAGTGTCCCACCCTGATCTTGTTATACTGGCAACAAGAAAAATACTTGTAGTCAGAAGCAGAATAATCAAATGGAGAGGAAAATCCAATAAAATGTACTTTCAGGAAAAATGAAAGTGTGACAGCACTGTTAATATTTTATGTTGTTGTGAAAGTTGAATTAGTTTTTAATTTTGTTTCCTTTCTTACTTTTGCCAAATTCAAAAGTCTACATTTAGTAACTGAAAACAACCAAATGAAATCAAAATGTTAAAAATGTTAGCAAATTCATGAAACAGAAAACTAAAATACTGAGTTGACCTATTGGCGAATACATGGGTGAAGCTAGCCATTGGAAACTCAGCACCCCTAAAACCTGGAGTAAGAAATGATTCTAAAATGATTCTAAAATTTTAGTTCCTCTTTGACAGGCTTAGATAATGTCTAAAACATAATCCATAGTTTGTGGTTTAAATTTATATGTTAAGAATGAAAATGAAAACACCCCGCCTAATGGTATCATCCTCTTCTCACTAACGTTACTTCTCCTCTGTAACGTTACCTGCACCGCTCCGCAGAACCACAGTCCGACTTCCAGCGCGATACACACACAGTTAGAATCCGTTTAGTTGTTGGGAACCTACTAATTTGTTCCAAAGCTGTCTCACTCTTGTTTCTTTTTAGAATTGTTCTGATTCCGATACCAAATGGGCGAGTACCGCACCGTTAGCTGCATTAGCTCCGTTAGCGCTGTTAGCACGGCTACAGTCGACCTGCAGCGATCCGAAACAAAAAGAGCCGCTATAAATAACCAAATAACCAGCCTACATGTGTACTGCGTATGTGTGTCTCTGTTTTTAAAGTTTAGCATTATTTTAGACACTAATTTTAAGAATCCGGAGTCAGGTAAGAGTTAAACACGATGCTATGGGCGTCTTTTTCCGGTCAGTCGTCATGGAGACACGAAGCTTTGCCAATGCTGTGGCGTTTGGACCAGAGTGAAAACAAACGTCTGTACAAGCTAAAAAACGAAACGACATATCACTTTACACCACCAGTATGTGTGAAAACATTAAGTGTGGCTGCTGCACATAGACAGTTTTTATTTATTCCTAGACTTATTGTAGTTCTTTCTCAGTTGTGTGTCTGACTATCAAACTAGACAAAAAAATAAAGTTAATAAATGTTTTTCTTTTGCTGTATTTATTCATGTTTTTTTGTGCACGTAGTTTAGAGATGGGTATTTGTAAATAATCTACAGAAAATGTAACCAACACATACAGTATATTGTATATAGCTCAGTCAACTATCAACAGTAAATAATCTGGATTTGTATGACTTTTTTGTGTTACTTTTTTGTTTTGCTCTTTGGTTGAAACTTGTCTTATTAATAAATATTGATGACTTATATTGATTTATAAAAGTTCAGACAGGTGTGCAACCAAGTAGGTTAGAGGTGGCCATTTGTAAACAATTGGAGGATGACTGTTGATATAACAGGAGGCACACCACTTTCATAAGAGGTTTATAGACCGTGTCTCTGATGGAAAGGAGTGGAAGAAGGAGAACAGTAAATGTCAGAAAATGAGGACTGAGATCAAACCACAGGCACTCAGACTGAGCTCTGCATTGTTTACAGACTGTTGATGTGTGCCTGGACTCCGGTGTCCAGTAGGTACCTTGGAGATCAAGAGTTAATGGTTCCGAAAAACAGCTGTGTGAAGAAGGTTTTGTGTTTGTTTTGTTACAGGGGGCTGTCTGTGAGAAATGTCACAATAAAGCTGGCGTTCTCTCAAAAAAATCTGGATTTTTGAGTTATTTGAACCAATGTTTGATAAAGTGATGGCTTTGTGGCATTATAGTTTTCATTGAAATTTTCAAACATTTGCACGTGTCTTTCCAGTTAGTTTTTTTCCCCAAAATATGATGCTCTTCTCTCATAAATGTCATAATGATTATCCAAAATTATTTTTCAATAAATATATTTTTGTTTTTGTGTGAAAAAAGGGTGAGTGTGGAGCTCAGTGGGTGCTCAGCACCCCTAAAGCTCTGACCGTAGAATCGCCCCTGGGGACACTCCAGAAGAACCGAATCCAGAGCTCAGAGACTGCAGTGAGGCACACATCTGGGGAGGACGACAAAGCATTACTGCTGCCCTAGTAGAGCAGCGACCTCCAGCATTCTGAAACAAGTTTGGAACATCCAGAACTCTTCTCAGTCTATCTGGGGAAGAAATGTGACCAAGAAGCCGGCGATCACTGGCTGAGCTCCAGCGGTCCTGTTTCCAGAAGGTCAACCATCACTACAACACTCCAACAATCTGAGCTTTAGTGTCCAAACAGACGCATCTCCTCAGTAAAAGACACCCCAAACCCCACCTCGAGTTTGAAAAAGCACCTAACGGACTCTCAGATTGTGAGAAATGAGATTTTTATGGTCTGAGTGGACCAAAATGTCACTTTCTGGGCTTAACTCCAGGTGCAGATCATCACCTGCCCAGTAGCGCATTATTCTCCCTGACCAGGTTGCTTGTAACGACACAGCTGTAGGTAGAAAAAAAGGACCTGTACTTTAGGAATAACTGTGTGCTCTTGGATGGCTGGCTGCTGATTTGGAGAGGAAGCTTCGCAGGGATGAATTATACCATCCTGTCTTTGTACCAAGTCCAGCGAGCGTAAATTTAAGGCTTTGTCGGCTCTCAGTGATCGACGAGTTCAAGCGCTGGAGTGAGTGTGAACAACAGGATGCGTTAAAGCTGACCGCTTGGCCTCGGTCAGCTGAATGAACTGCCTTTCACACAAACACACGTGTTATTTGACCACTCGCTCCTGAAGCTGAATAAATATCGAGGCCCATCCACCCACAAAGACACAGACGCAGTAGGAAACTTTCTCTGCCCTGCGGTAACCAGGCAACAGCTGGAAGAGTGACTCAGGGAAGGAAGAGAGGAGCTGACTCACAGCTGCTGTGACGTAAATGATGCGAAGGACACACGCACGCAGGCACACACACCCTTGCACACAAACACACACACACATTAACAAGGCCATGGAAGTCCACCTCACTGTATAGTAGGTCACAGAACAGCAGCTCTAGCTGTTATTTTTGACAGACTTTTTTTCTATGAGGTGTAAATGTATGAGATTAAGACAGTAACATGGTTAACATTTGATTTCCATAGCTTAAAATAATGCTGCATCACACTTCTACAAAATGCTTGCCTGCTTAAAGTATCCTTACTCTCCATCGTGACAACAGACTTTTTCACATTCTCCACGGTCCTACGGCCCCTGGGTAAATATGGGTAAATAAGAGGAGAACAATAAAATGGGGATTTATACAGATGTTAGAGTAAATAAATAAAAAGCAGAAAATGTGCTGCAATGCACTACAGAAAAGCAATACATTTACTTTGATATATGTGTATTCTCAAACTTGGACCATGTTCAACAATATATCAGATAGAATTCAGGAACTGAGGAAATAAATGAACTGTATTATAAATTCATTAATTCATTAAACACTTAATTCAATATGAAAGCTTATTTTCATCCTTATTGTTTTTAAGTTTGTTATTCAGTTGCTGATGAATAGAAAGTATCACTGGTGCTGCAGCTATAAATGCACCTTCCATCATTTCCATTCCCAGCACCCATATTTACTAGCAGGATCCAGTTGCTGCTGTCCTCCCACTGGCAACAAAATCACTAATGCTGGAGTTCTGAATGACATACTCAGACAGCATCAGGATGTTGTTCCCCGCAGGTGACAAAGGCACCATTCAGCCCACCTCTGCTGCCCCCCATTCAGCAAGGAAAACAAATGGCGGAATTGGACCAGAGGTGGACAGATGGCGTTTCCATTTAGAATAAGAATGGTGCTTTCTTCCCTTCATCTACGCGGGGTTTCTGCCTCTCTTGCCCCTAATTTGTTTTCTGGACATCAACTGCACACAAATGTCAGATGAAAAAATAAACACAGGTTAAAAACTTAATGGTTCGTGTGCTTAGCCAAACATGAAAATTATTAAGAGTTAGATTTCCAAGCAGCATGAGTTCCTGCCAGCACACTCTGGACTGGCACTCTCCCAGAATTCCCTGCAGCAGACAGACACAGAAACCTGACCTCACTTGGGTGGACAGGTGAACCACAATACAGTAAACCATTTGGCTGTTGAGTTAATGGAGGTGAGTCAAGACCCACCCGTGTGGGCCAATTCTGCCATGTTTTACATCTCAAACTCAGTTACATGCACAGTTTCAGTGAAAGACCTATGAGACTGTATCCTTTTACCCTACAGGTGCAGAATGATGAGAGGAGGGTAACTGGAGAAGATCTGGCTTATTCTGAGCATGCAAAATACAGCGCGCTGGAGGGCTCCTGCTCCAGAATCAAGTCAGAAGGTTGGGAGTGCTGTTTGCAGCCTTTATTTGGACACTGCAGGGTGTAACAGAAAAGCTGGGAGGGAGTGAACTGTGATATTAAAACTACAATATCTGTCATAAAAATGGCTGTTACATTTAACGGTAAAAAACTGTATCCTCCCCCAAGATGTAAAGGTCTTTTCTGCAGCCCTGAAGAGAGACTTTTTTTTTTTTTTTTTTCATAAATAGGCTTAAATTACTTGCACAGTTGAAGACCGGGAAATACAAACAGTTGGTTTCTATTAAGGTGGGTGACATAAATAGAGTGATCTTGTATGAATGTAATTTGAACAACCGACATTTTCACAAAACAGCAACCAGAATAATTCTGTTTCCATGTCCACTGCTGCATATGTCGCTACAGTGTTCTACCACCAGGGTGCAGCAGTAGTAGAGGATTGGAACAGGAAACTGTGATATATGCTGCATCAGTGACATACTGTATATCCGTCACTGATGTTGTCACTGTGTTTTTACTGCTTATTTTTGTCTCTGCCTGTTTTAAAATTGAAGTATGATGTCACCCCACCTTGAAGTCAAAGCACAGCTAAGGCAGTAGCTTAACTGGGAAAAATGGTAAGCTCAGAAACGCAATAGGTTTAACACAGCACTGTGTTGTGTCACATAAGTGACCAGAGGGAGCCTAACATAAGAGATGTGTGTTTGTGTGCAAAAGACATCAGGGCAAGTGTTGAACAACAGGGTCAGTGACATTTAACCTATATGAACACACTAACGTGCAGTCAACCGAGTCAGCTGTGGGACTGGTTTAAATGGCTATGGGGGGGGGGGGGGGGCTGTCTTTGAGTGGTTGTTGACAGAGCACTTATTTACAGGCACACACATCACCATGTCCATGCACACACCACACAAACCTTTAAATTGACTTTAAATACCTTTTGTATAGCCTAACTTTACTTTGTGCCCATACTTTTAATCTGATCTCACAATTTCAGTGGGTAAATAATGTATTTACAATTTCATGCAGAGCTGATGTTGATCTACAATTTAAACTTAAGCTTTTATTTTCTGCTTTTACGTTAGCTTTCTTATGGAGAAGAGGCAGCTGAAACTGACAATAGCCTCGTTTGGGGCTAGTAGCATTTGCAGCTACTGTAAGCCCTCCCACCACCACCCCCTGAGCTCCTCCACTAGAGGGTCACCGAATCCCCCATCCCTCTCCTAAATATGTTCAGCTCTCCTGGTTGCAGAAACACAGATCACAGATCCTCAGTTGTATCCTTGAGCTGACTGGTATTCATCAGGCCCTGATCCAGTTGCAACGCAGCAACCGCATCTAATGCCAAAATGAAATGAGTCAAGGCTGTTACTTGGTTACGGTTTAGAGAGAAAACAGAGCAACCAGCACATGGAACATGTATTTAATTTAAACGCCATTAAAAAAAACCTGCTCAACATGTTATCATTTTTTGCTAGTTTAGAAGAAACTTTGACACTATTGGGGCCATTTTCTTCAGCATGCTAATGCTGGAAAAATTGGCATAAAGCCTGGGACCTGATGGAGATCCTCTTGATTAGCACCGATCAAAATCTGACTTTCTTTTCTACTGATCAAATTAGACTTCAAATGTTTTATGTCATGTAATGGTCTTTACAGTAACAGTGCAGGATATTTCTGTTTCATATTCTCAGAATAATTTTGATTTTTTCTTTTTGCTGTCATTATTAAATTTAGTTGAAAAAATGACTAAGAGTTTGTGATGCAGGCAGAGAGTAAAAGATAATTATGAAAATATAAAGTCAACATGGGAGCAATAATCTAGGCAGTATATGACACAACTATTTTACTTCAGGTCTTGCTTTGACTTGTCCAGCTGGTTCAAGGGAAACATGGAGCAAAGGCAATTTAGGAGGGAAGGAACTGAACAATTCTGACAAAATGTACTGTCATACGCACAACACCAAGACAGGAACAGACACACAAACACACCCAAGAAAGAAGGAAAATCTTACTAGAAGACAAAAGTCTGATAAAACTGATGATAAGGGTGGATGGTGGTGTGTGTATGTGTGTGTATGTGTGTGTTGGGGGGGTGGTAAGGGCGTTACCTTAGCTGAATTTGAGAGTGTTACTGGCATGTCCATGCCACAGCTGGTCAGATGGAAATAGACAAGGTCGCAACTGAGCCCAGAAAAAAAAACAGGATGCATGCATGATATACAGTGTATGCTTTACATACAGAAGATGAAACCTGACACTTATACACATATATTTATACGTTCTACACAGAGAAGGTTAATAGTCAGTGTGACCCCCAAGACTGGCACATAACTGTAGGTTGGTGTCATAAATACACCAATAATACTTCACTATTTATTTCATCTTTCATTAAAGTTTTACATGTAAATCACCAACATAGAAAGTACAAATATAAATACATTTTCTCAATTAAGGGTCCCTTGGGTAAGATTTAGAGCCATCTAGTGGTGATATGCAGATTACACAAACCACAATCAACCTCTTGATTCTAAAGTTGAGGAATCTCTGGGAACTGTCAGTGACCAAAATGGCTTTTCCCATGACACAAACCGACACTTTTTTACACTCCACATGTTGAGATTTGTTGAGTTTTGTCTATATCTGGAAAGACTAATGTCTCCAGTTGATGTGCTTCACTGGAGTCAGCGTTCGACATGCTGAGAAAGTGAGCCGGGGTTCAAATAAATAATCACCAAAGCCATACTCAAGTACCTGCATCTCAGTCTCTTGCACTCTGTTGGGAAGATGTGAGCAGTGGAAGCTGTGGTTGTTTATGATCCTGTAAATTCTTGATATGCCTCAGGGAGTCATTCCATACTAAACACCAGAGCGTCAAACCAGAATTCATCCAAAATAGATTAAAAAAAAAAATGTAACCAACCATCGGTTAGTGTTTATTTCTTACCTGTTACTCTCCATGTCCTTGTTCAGTGAATAAAGACGTCAATATCCCCATATCCTGACTTCTCCTCCGAACTTCTCTAAATAAGCACAGGAGCTGCAATGTCTGTCTATAGGCCAATGTTTGTAGCTGATCAAAGCAAAGTAATCCAACTGTACTATAATCCTCCTCTCACACAAACCCATCATCCTGTTGGTGCCCATGTCTCTCTGTGTGTCTGTCATTTCCTTTCTGTTCCATCCCCCTCTTCCTCCCCTCTTCCACAGCTCCATCACACAGGATGCTTTGCCTTCCTGAAAACAAGCGTCGCAGCATGGAAAGGGACAAGGCCGAGGGGGGCAGGTAAGTGCTGGGTGAGGGGGGGGGCACAGAGGATGTTTGTGTCATTCCTCTGCTTGCTGCAGGCCTCACTGTAGTCCATCCTGAGGAAACCAGGCTCACGTCACCCTGGCTCAGCCTCTGGCCTACACGTGCTGCCATCAGAATGGGGATGACGCATTAGTGCCAGCGTTCCAGCAGCTCCTCACACACGGGAGATATAAAGATGCATGTGCAAACCAACTATCTCAGCTGACACTGCAAATAATTTGGTGAACGGCGGCTGTGAGCCTGAACCAAAAAAACTGGATTTTTTTTTTTAAGCTTCAGAGGTTCAGAGGTTGACAAATTTCCATCTGTATGAACTTCATCTAAAAACAAAGCACTTTCCTTCACAACACACCCACACACACACACGAACAAAAACAAAGCTACAAGTAATACCAAACACTTTCCATTAATCACAGCTAAAATCAAACACTTGTTCATTAGCAACACGGCAGCTGTGAGTGCAGACAGCACTAAGAGGCCTGACAGAGGTTTACAGTAATAACAGGATGTTTACAGCCTAAACTGACGGTGAACAAGCAGCTAATGTGGCTGGACGCACTAAGCAAAGAGGAAATGTAAGCCAGGCTGAGCATCCCTGCAGATCCATCCAAATATAACCTCAACTTCATGCTTCTTTGTTCACAGGAAGAAGCTTCCAGGCCACAGTCTCTTCAGGTATAGAGTATGTCATTCCCAGTTTGACCTCTGACCTCGTAAGGAAACTATTTGCTGAAACACAAACGTGCGCGTTCCTCGTCCTCGTCCAGCGTTGAGTGTGCTGAAGTGGTCAGCTGCGGGTGACAGCAGACAGAAGGACACTGGTGGTTTCTGACAGACCGGGCGGTGGTGGGGGGATCCTTTCACTGTCACCAGTAGATTGTTTCTGCCCGTCAGCGATCGCATATCGCACCAGACAGCAGCATCCGCCACAGCTTCTCCACAATCATGGCTATTACCGACTTTCTCGCCGCCTCAGACATCACTTCAGCCATCAATGCTTGCAAAGGTCAGGAGGCAGCCAATGTTTTTAATGTCAGTTGCAAAGAAAGACAGAAAGAAAGAAAAGGACAAGTGTTATTTTCAAGGGGATGTAAGGGCTTACAGTTTAACGCTGCCATTTTAAAGGAACAGAATTCACCTCTTTATGTCTGTGATTTGCTTTCAGCAAAGGATTCCTTCAGTCCCAACGTCTTTTTTAAAACAATAGGTTTATCGAAGAAAACGCCGGCAGAAATAGAGAAGGTCTTTAAGATTCTGGACCAGGACAAAAGCGGATACATAGAACAGGACGAGTTACAGTTGAGTGCTAAGTGTCTTTGGTTCCGTTCCTACAGGAGCTCTTGTGTCATTGCAGATAAATGAATTTCGCTGTGTGTGTGTGTGTGTGTGTGTGTGTGTGTGTGTGTGTGTGTGTGCATCATTGTTTGCATGTGACACGCAGTGTATCGGCTCTTCATCAGGTTGTTCCTGCAAAACTTCTCCAAAGGAGCGAGGACGCTGACTGCAGCTGAGACCAGGGCTTTCTTGTTGGAAGGAGACTCAGATGGGGATGGAAAGATCGGCTGGGAAGGTAAGCAGAGCTGGTCACGAGTGAGCTGTTTGTCCTTTTGTTTATGGAACAGTGCTTCGTCTTTGCTGCGGTGACCAAGTGGACTGGTTTTACCTCATCTATGGGAACGTTCTGTTGTTATTATTATTATTATTATTATTATTATTATTATTATTATTATTATTATTATTATTATTATTATTATTACTATGAAATGAGTGAGCCTTTAGTCTGATGTGGGTTTTTTTTCTCCTTCTTTTAGAATTTTCTGCACTGGTCAAATCATCATAATGTCTGATCATAATGTTTATTACCTGCAGTGAAAGACATGGACTCCACAAAGGCATTGTTTGATAGGAAGTACTGGAAACCTGAACCTCGCATCGCTGTCGCATGTCTTTCCCTGACAATACAGTTAATAAACCGTAATATTTTTCTCCAGAGAAGTAATCGTGTCTCTTGTCTGTCTTGTTTCATGTTGTGATGTTTTGCTGAGAACTGGGCGGAATGGTTCAGATTATCAGGCTCGAGTTCCCAAATGAACCGTTTGGCATCTGACATCTGAATGATGTGCAACACTTTTACTGACTGCTGCCAAATTACTGCTAGGAGACAAATGATATTGCACTCGGTCGTTCTGATTTGCAGGGTGATGCACCCCCAGATGTAAGTCACTTTGGAGGAAAGCATCTGCTAAATGACAATGTAGAGTTGTAGAACATTGCAGAATTGATGCACAAGAGAGAGAAGCAACATTCTATTTGATTTGTACACCGTAAATGAGCAGCACGCTGTAACCCCGGGCTGAATGTGCGGACCACGAAACATCTGGATGAGGACAAACAGTCCAATTCCTGCAGTTCTGCTGAAGCTTTTAAAAGCATTCGCGAAAGAAAATTTGACCTCAGCGTTCCCGTCAACTCAGCATCATCATCAAGGCAGCATTGGCTACTTTAGCCGAGTTAGCACATTAGAACAGCGCAGCTTCAGCACAAACCCTGCCGTCAAGAGATTAGACCCATAGCCGCAAACGGGGCCTGGCTGGGATGGAACACCAGAGGCGCTACACTGGGACAGGACTGGGACAGGACTGGGAGAGCATTTACAGGTCCAGAGAATCTCTCTGGGGGCAAACCACTGTTTCATAAGATATTCCATCATAAATCAACTCGATATCAGCTTTAGCTCGGAGACAAACGATCTTTTGTAGCTGATTCCAATTAAATGCGTCTTAATTTCCATTTAAACTTTAGCTGATACACATTTACTGTATATTTCAAACTCCTTCAAACAAAATATGATGGGCAATCTTCTCTCACTGTCTCCAATTACATGGCCTCGCTTGATGGGTTCCATTTCCGCTGTGAGAATTTAAACCTGATATTGAAGACGGGCAGGAATAGTTCCAGTATCTATGACTGAGTTGTTTGAGGTGAGAGACCTAATTTGACCATGACTAATGCTAAAGCCCGAGGTTTATTTCAACAGGTAATGCAAAGAAACAGCTGTAACAGTGGTGGAGACACACATGGGGAATCTCTAAAGCCAAAGAAAGGGGCTTTAAAAAGTGAAATCATGCAGAGACGTTGCGTTTTGTGGCAGATAATATGGTGACATATTGATATGAAGTTTACATGATACTAAGCAGCATGGTTAAAAAGATGATTTCATCATTCTTCGAAGTGTGAGGTAAGGAATGATGAGACAACGGCGGCCATAATGGTACGGATGACAACAGAGCTTGGCGGTCCCTAAAATAACTCCCCAAGTAGTCTCACTACCTTAACCAGAAATGGTGTCAGAGGGCCACAAATAAAATCTGACTTCAGCTGCATCCAAGATGATTTAAGTCGAAGCACCATTGAATGAATCCCGCTGATCTCTCCTCCTCCCTCCTCCTCCCTACTATATGCTGAGATGAAAAGCTTCAAAAACACTTTTTCCCAGACGAGTCACAGAAAATCTGAATCATGATAGCAATTAAATGTTTATTGATCAATGTGATTCATAAAAAAAAAAAAAAAAAAAAAAAAAAAAATCTACGCCAGCAGTTAATTTAATCAGTAATTGTTAAAACAAGTGAAATGATAAACTAGAGCATGGCTGCAAAGTTGAATTTCACTTGCATAATATAGACTACAAAAGAGGCCAACCTCAGTGGAATGCTCGGATAAGGAGGCCAGACCAGACATTATTAATCAAACCTGTGTGATAGCAGAGTCTGTTACACTGTGTTTGCAGCGAGCAACATACCTCATTCTTCCTTCTGCAGTGCTCTGCACAAGTTTACGACACCAGACCTGCATGACCACAGAGTCTGTTTCATCCCGATCAGCAGGGTATATAATTAGCCTTATGCAATATCAAGCACTTTTGCAATACACTTATCCTACCATTTAAGCATCTTCATTTATGTGCACATAAATAGAACAGCTCTGTCTACTGGACACATTTTTCAAGCCAGTGCGTTCGCTGCTTTGCGCGCAGTGTCTGTTACATAGCCTATGCATCAGATTTCGGCTGAGTGAAGGTATATAAGCTGTGGAGGACGGCGGGGTGGCTCACTGCAGTGGGCAGATTCATCTGAGGGAATCCACTCTAGTCTTAAAGATAACACCGAGGTGAGTTGCGCCGAGGAGCTGTGGACCGGTAGACACTTCTGTCTCGGCTGGTTCCAAACGTCAGCCTCGTGCAATGGGATATAAATCCAGGAAAGAGCTCCAAAAGGCCAGGTCCTCAGCGTGCCTTTGGACTGATTGTGGGGGGAAAAAAAAAAAAAACTATTTTGGCAGCTGACCAGGATGCTTTTGAAGGGCTTGGTTTTGGAAATATGGGACTACCTTCTGTTTTGATTCGTTCACTGTCTTTTTGAGGTCTACCAGAGAGGATTATTCACAGAGGGGAAATGGTTAATGCATTTCATGGCAGAATGGCAGTGCACCACAGTTAGCTTAACTAGGATGCAGAGAATCAAAGCTGACTTGCGACAACAACCAAACGGTTAAACCCATGTCTTGTCCTGTGCTCTCTTCTCCCAGTCAGTCATGGCATTCGCTGGACTTCTGAAGGAAGATGACATCACTGCAGCCCTTGCGGCTTGCCAAGGTAATTCTCTTCTTCCTGGCACAGACAGAGCCAGAATCAGAGGTTTTATCGCTAAAGCACAAGCAGTCAATTTTTTTTTTTTGTTTGTTTTTTTACATCCGGTCTGCATCTAACACGCATGATGCTTTTCAAACATGATCATTGGAGCTGCAGTCACATTATCAGGGTAGCCATTAATCGACACTTCTCGTCTTTATCTACCAAAATCAAAAATATCCAAGGTACAAGTTTTTCTTAATCATGTTCTGCTATTAGCTGTTAATGCTAACATAAACTGCAGTGGAGTAAATAAGAGTGGGGTTTGGGAGAACATGGATGTGAAATGAAGGACAGTCATGAAAAGATCTACTTGACTCTGTGTGTGTGTGTGTGTGTGTGTGTGTGTGTGTGTTCATATTAAATTATTAAATACTTGCTTCTCTTCTTACAGCTGCTGACTCTTTCAACCACAAGGGTTTCTTTGAAAAGGTGGGCCTTGCTGGCAAATCCAAGGACGACATCAAGAAGGCCTTTGCCATCATTGACCAGGACAAGAGTGGCTTCATCGAGGAGGATGAGCTCAAGTAGGCACATTACTTAGACTTCACCTGCAGGCTTTCCCAGCTGTACAAGGAGGGAAAACCGGTGAATTCAGAAAACGATGAGCTGGCCTTAAAACTGGGGAAATAGGGCTAATCAAATATCAGAAACTACTATATCCTGGAATGTCAAGAGGACAGTGCAAATGTCTGCTCTAAGTTCAGCGTGCTCTTTCTCTCCAGGCTGTTCCTGAAGAATTTCTCTGCCTCTGCCAGAGCTCTGACTGACGCCGAGACCAAGGCTTTCCTCAAGGCCGGTGACACTGATGGCGATGGCAAGATTGGAGTTGATGGTGAGTCAACATGTACATTTCTGTTGCAATAAGGCTGTACAACGACTCCAAAGATCTTGACCGGAAACATTTCGTCTTGTCTCCCTGCAGAGTTTGCTGCCCTAATTAAATGAATAATCTGACCAACATCTTAATTCACCACTCTAAAGGAACAACTTGAGCCAAGACTGACTCCTCCTCTTTTCTTCTCCTCTTCTCTCACACACTCTCTCTTCATCGACCATAAACAAACTCTCTCCGACTGTTCACAACACTGTTCACCGTGACGATTGTACCAGACTAAGATTATATGATGATTGGATAACTTGTGCCTTTCTCTCCCGCTCTCTGTCTCTGTATTTCTCTCTCACTTCTGCAGTTTTACTATGTGAGTTTATCTGTGACATCAGATGTGTACTTTATGGGACTCAGACGGACGATCAAACAATAAAGGGTCTTTTTCAATAAAAAAAAAAAAAAAAAAGACTTGATTCTTGTGTTCTGCACAGTCGTAAAATCAATTAAATTAAAAGCTTTTAGTAAGTAAAAGCGAATACACTATGAATATAGCACCCATACTTTTACCATGCATGTTTAACATCAGAAGCAAAAATAAATTGCTCAAATCTCAAATAATGATGAGAGGAAAATTCAGACTCAGATTAACTGCTGGTCAAAAAAGGCATGTATCACTGACACAATGAAAAAGATCAGACAGAAAGAAATCAGACTTTTGGTGTTGTCTTAAACTACTTATAAAGACGGTGAGGCCATTGGCTCTTTTGTGTCCTCTGGTGGTAAGTTTTAGTAACGCATTAGCCCATATTCCATCCCTCGTTTCCAGCCATTTTTAAATTAAAATAATTCTAATCCAAATTTTAGGATTAAGGTTTTATATCTGTGAACACAACGTTCTATATTTACTCCTAACTATGGCATCGTGTTTAAATATTTTGTCTAAAGAAGTATACATAAGGACGGATGTATGATCAAATGAGAGTACAAATGTCTGATGTTAGAGAAGATGAGTGACATTTGAACAACGATGACAACATGATCTCTTCCAGCTGGAGAGATGAAGAGATCTGATGTCTCCTGGAGGTGTGGTCTGACACTAAAATAGTCTAGCATCTCCAGGGCACATTAAGGCACTTTTAGTCGAGTACAAAAAGTGATGTGTATGCACACTTGCTACATCTGTTTCCCACCTCATTCTTAGCAGATGTGACACGACTGATAGTCTCCTATGCTGCTGTGTTGTGATCTGATTTTTTACATTTGTTAATTAGGTTATATATAGTTTTCATCATAATGAGAAATATTTTTTTTCTGTTTTCAGTTTCAGAAGGTTACCTGGTGCTATGTAAACAGAAGAAGGAGACAAGGGGCATTGATAGCTGAGCTCAGCTCATGGCTTACATGGTGATATCATCAGAATGTGGAGCAGAGTTTTCACTTTGGTTTAAGCCGGTCTGACGTCAGTTTTATTTTCTTAAAGATGATGGTCAAGAAATGAAATGATTTGCTTCTGCAATCATGAGAAATAGCCACATGGTGGCGCTTTTAAACAATCATTTCCAGGTTTATGTCCCCTTTTCCCACTGCAGAATGAGGAAATGTGGGTTTAAAACTTGTAGATCAGGTTTTGATGTTGGTAAGAACACTGAAATTGTTGACACTCATAGATTAGTTGTTTAGTCAGGTGTTTACTTACTGTGATGCAAGAAGCAGTAATTGGTTCCCTTGGTTCTTGTTCTAAAATGATTCCCTCTCTGCTGGTTGCATTTAGTTCTGTTATTGCTGGCTGGATTCACCAGAGACCCTGCTGTGCCAGCTGGTTTGAAATACCCCAAAGACAACATATTCCTTTCAATTATTTCAGTGAGGTGGTGATTTCAGGTTTCCTCCAACTCTCAACACAGATTTTTCTATCATCACAGGGCATGAAACTCTTTGAACGCATGTCACATGACTTTATTTTTTTCTTTTTAAAGAAAATATTCTGAATATTATCTCTCATACACATCAAAGATAGCAAAAAAACTGCTTTTAATCTTCAGTGACCTTACATTTCAACTTTCAATGCATTCATCTGAAGCTCTTAATCGTTGTAAGATGTCATGCAAGCATGTAGCTGAATTATATTCACCACAAAGTCAAATAATAGGGTTTGAAATAGCAAATCATGCGAGCTGAGAGGGAGCTGCTAAGATTGCTGGAAAAAAATGTATTTCTCTACTTTTATCATCAGGAGAGGGGGGAGGGATCTGAATTTGAGATTTGTGTAATCTTTGACATGCAGGGGTGTTTGTGTACTCAGCAAGAAAGTTGATTAGACAGAAACCAGAGTATTATGACACTGTCAGCAACATGTTTGGTTTATATAGGCATGCACTGAAAGCTAATTGGCCAGATGCAGTAAGGATTAAGTAAAACAAGGAGGAGCCCAACTGAGGGAACAGTGGATCCAACCACAGTTTAGAAATTCAAGCATTTTTCATGCATTTAAATAAGAGGGAAGCAGCATCAAGAGCGAGAGATCAACTTCAAAGTTTTATTTGCTGCTGACTGGAGACAGACTGAGAGAAAAACTTTGACAAACAGTTGTAAGTACCATCTGAAGAGTACAAGTGTGGATCAGGTGAGCAGCCTGCCTCTGTCAAGCTTTAATAGCTCTTTTCTCTTTTTGCTTTTCCTAAATGTGGAAATTGTTTGGAATTTCAGGTAAATCACCTAAAACGTTAGGTGAATTTTATTTCATTATTCATTCTTTTACTAAACAGTCATTCTAAATGATTTAGTTGTTTTCATAATGATGTCTCTCTTTTCCAAATGTAAAGGGAATCTAACCAAAGCAGTCAACTGAAAATCAGTGATAAATGTAAGAAACGGGAACATTGCCTGCTTGTGTCAAATAATAGTTCATTTGTTTTTACTCAACAGGAAAGATGTCACTCACCTCTATCCTCTCAGCTGAAGCCATAGAAAATGCTCTCAAGGACTGTCAAGGTATTATTTCTACTGGACTGAAACCACAAGATCAGCAGATAAATACAAGGTTTTATAGAAAACATGACTCATGTTGCTGATCAAACTGATGATCCTGTCTTTATTATATACTGTATGTCATTTAAAAAAAAAGAACAGCAACGGCCTCCTGTCTGCTAATGTCTTGCTTTAGTAGAATGATGATGCATTCTAAATGTGATATGTTTTTCTAACATCTTGTCTTGCTTGAGTGGAGGCACGTGTCTGATTTAAGACAACAAAAAGAAAAATAAATAAAAAGATGCCAGCCAACCAAATTCTGTTTCAATCCCTCAAATTACAGAACCTGAGCAGCGCTAATGTTTTCTTGTCTGTGGTTGTGTCTTACTGCTACATATGTGTTTCATGCTTCCAGCCCCTGAATCCTTCTGCTACAAAAGGTTCTTCCAGCTGTGTGGCCTCTCCTCAAAGACCCCCAAGGAAATCCAAGATGTCTTCCACATCCTCGATGATGATAACAGCGGCTACATTGAGGAGTCTGAGCTCAAGTGTGTGAAACATGTAGTTGTTGTAAGGTGAACTACACGTGTGAAACATGTAGTTCAGGCAACTCACAAAGGTCATGTTCACATGTGCGATTATGAGCCATGCAGTTAAGGGATGTGTGGGATGGTGTTTTTTTTTTTTTTTTTTACTGTGTGTGCAGGTACTTCCTGCAGCGGTTCCAGCCGGGGGCGAGAACATTAACGGAGGCAGAAACCAAGAGCTTCATTTCGGCAGCTGATGATGACTGTGATGGCAGAATTGGTGTGGAGGGTTGGTGTTTGGTTCCTTTGTATTCATTCAAAGTCATATTAAGGTATAGCGAGACGAAATAGATGCAGAAGTTAAGAAGTATATCTATTTATTTTCACTTTCTGGCCCCGTAAGATAGCAGTATCACAATTTAGAGAACTAGCACAAATGAGCAAATGTCTTTGGCAATGGATTTCTATGATAAACAAATTGTCTATATGTTAATAGTATATATTGTAGGCACACTGTATAAGAGTGAATTTATGCATCATTTAACATGTTTTTCTTTCTGTAGAATTCCAGAGTATGGTGCTGTCCTGAGATTCACTGGTGAAAGAGTTCAACTCTTCAGAACATTCTGCTAGCACATTGAAATTCTAGACTCCTCTGTTCCCTACCTCAGTTATTAGTGATTTATTTTAATTTCTACTGAATTATTTTAATTTCTACTAAGTTCTATTTTAAATGAGTTCTTAAGTCGACTTCTGTCCTTTCAAAGATAGTGTATTATTATATACTTTGTTTTCTGACATTTATTTCTGTACATTTGACAGACTGTGAAATGAATAAACTTAAATGAACACAACTCCCAAAGCTCCCCGCAACAAAAAAAAAAAAAAAAAAAAAATTGTGGAATTTTATGAAATTACGCAATAATGTTTTTTGAATCCACTTAAAAAAAGCATACTATTCAAAATTTGGAAATAGAAGCAATCTCATTTTTTAAAAAAATAAAAAAACAAAATCTTCAATTAAATTGAAAAGTATTGCTAATATGATTCAAATTTGTGTAAGAAAAACATCTGGCATAACACATTTATTAAATGTATTAATTTGTTTATTAATTTATCTGTGTATCCGTTTGTTTGTATGTTTGTTTGCTTAGCAATACAATGTCCGTCCGATTAGGAATTTGTAAGAAGAGAGAAATTCAGGAGAAATTCAGACTAGGAACCATCATTCACTTTCAGTGAGTTTCTTCCGAACTGTTGAATTTGTTACATAGTCGTGTCAAAAACAGGAAGTGGAATATTTGAAGTAATGAGGCTTCTCCTGTCATTGATTTCATTTCCTTATTTTTAATGTTTTACGATGAATTTTTTTTACACTGTCCTAAATGTCTCTGGTTTATATTTTGTGAGGTGAGTGTTATTTTCGTTTCTCTGTTTTTTTGCTAGCGTAATGTCTGAATGGATACTAATAAACACAACTCCATGGCTAACAAAGAAGCTAGTACGCTAGCTTCTGAAACGGGCTTACAGCCGCCACAATAACATCTTGACTCAATATAATTATCATAAAATCAACATAGCTGTGTTTGTGTGGTTAGGTTCTCGTTAATGGTAGACATAAAAGCCGCGCTGTTTCATGTTTTATGGTTTCTTCACTCCTGGTTACAGTGTAGTTCACATATTTCTGCGATTTAACAACGCTACAAATATAAGCAACAAAATAAGTAGCATACATGTATTTTTTAAAAAATGGTTGTATAATTTTTCCAATTAATTTCTGCTATAGCATCACAAGAAATTATAAGGAAAGGACTTTAGTCTTACACGGAACCTATATCTTAAGAAAAGGTGTTGTGTATTGTTATTGTATTGTTACAATGACAATACACAACCCCTTGTTATCTAGAAAATACAAGTAATAGCACAATTTCCTAATAAATTTACTGATATTTATTAAATATTTTTAATAGTACAATTTACAAATATGTTGATGTTTGTTCTAAACTGTTAAGGTGACTGTTACTTCGCTTGTATTTAACATAATGTGACACTGTAATATCACTTATAGGTAACACTTTAAAAAAAAAATTATATGCTACAATTTATATGCTCAATCATAATGTTTAATGTGTGCAGAGTAATGGAGTTTTAATCCTGTAATGCTGCTGTATTGACAATAACTGTATTGCTGTATTGAGTGACTCCCTTCCATGTTTCAGATTAAATTTAATTGGTATTTGTAGCATGTATGTATGTGATGTTCTTGGGTTTATTCTGCAGACACGTGGCATACTAACCAAACAGCCTTTGGAGTAAAGGCATTCCACGTAGAGCTACACTAATGCAGATGATTAGGTAAAGCACACATTTTGTAAATATAAAAAGTTGCCTCCTGAAAGAAATGTAGCATATTTTCTCCACACAGTTTGGTTTTGTTAAGATTTTGCATTTGTTTCAGTCCTAGAATGGCGTCTGGAATGCAGGAAAAACAGTACACACCATCTCTGCTTAGCTTTTTTATTTATAACCCTACGTTTGGACCCCGGGAAGGAGAGGTTGATTCCATATGAAGCTCACATTTTACAGTTCAATTCGTTTATGTTTTTATTATTATTTTCGAGAACAGCTGGATTGTAAATAAGTTCCTTTGTGTGAATGTTTCTTTTCTTTCAGGAAGAGAAGAAGATTTTGTTTTATCATCCGAGTGATGTGGAGAAGAATGAGAAGATCCGAAATGTGGGCCTCTGTGAAGCCATTGTACAGTTTACTAGGTAAAGATTTCAATTAAAGTTTGTTCTTTACAAGTGAAAAGGCTACATCATCACTGAACTGACAGTCTTCTTCATCTTCAATAATAGAAAGGTGAAATATAATGACAAGTAGGAAGAGTCATACTGATCCTTGTCATTTGTTTTCAGGACATTCTGTCCAACAAAACCAGCTAAGTCTCTTCACACACAGAAGAACCGCCAGTTTTTCTTTGAACCTGAAAACAATTTTTGGATAGTCATGGTATACCAAAGGCTTCTGTGTACTTTACATGTTTAATATTTACTTACTGTTTGAAACGGCTTGCTGAACCTTATAGTTATTCTGCTGAATGTTCCTTTAGGTGGTTCGAAACCCAATGATTGAGAAACCAAACAAAGATGGTAAAACTCAAACAATAGAATATCAGGAGGAGGAAATTCTTGTGAGTATGAAATTATTCATTTCAATTAAATTCATATTTTCAGTCAACGCTGTCGTGACCAAAAACATGCACATTTGGGTTATTGAACCAAATGTGCACACCCCCCACACCCCCCACCCAACTCTAATCAGGACTAAGTAGCACTTAACAGAATAAAGGGTGAGAATTTGTTTTAATAGATGTTGTTGTGCCTGCAGGACACAGTTTATGGGGCAGTGGTAAGACAGTGTTACAGCATGTATAAGGTGAGTATGAGCCAGCATGTCATTATGATCCTACTGTGGGGAAAGTATTACCTTGTAACAGGGATTGATTTCTTCTAGCTCTTCAATGGCACCTTTGCCAGAGCGATGGAAGCTGGAGGAGTGGAGCTGCTAATGCAGAAGCTTGAAAAGTTCTTCTACAGGGTAAAGAGCTTGCTACAATATCTAATTTCCTGGGTTGATTCATTCTTTAAATTTATTTGCATTTTAATAAATGGACCAATAAGTGTAAGAAATCAGGAGATCCCCAAAGTCAGTCACATGGACAGCCCTCTAATGAAGCTACTGCACTTCAGCATACACGGAGAGGTTGCTGTACCAAGCTTTGCAGTCATGCTTCATTTCTTCATAATTCTTTGCTGACTTTCATCGTCTTAACTTCTTGCTGTTGTCATCTTTGACAAATCAGCTTTGGAAAAGACAAAGTTATTATTGGGGAATGTCCATCAACTTCACAAAGTGTTTACTCTGCAACCCAGAGTCAGGCTGTTCTGTTGAATGTTGGTGTGCATGTCTCTCGTGATGATACAGTTGTCTTTGCTAAGTTTCTTATTGCACTGTAAGCAAACACATGTAATCAGGTCAACTACCCCCTCTTGTCTTCTCCCTATCCTCTGTCTCCTTGCTTACTTCTCTGCAATTTTTCTAAAGGAGCAGCTGTTTTGTTTTTTGTTTTTTTTGTTTTTTATTATTTTAGACTTGATAAAAAAATGTTTGTTCCTGACTCTTTCCAATCCAAAGAACGTAAAATTGGAATATTTTGCTATTGTACTGGAGGATACTGTAAATAATTAAAGCTTTTAAATAATACATTTCTTGGTTATTGAAGATTTCTTAACCTACGTTTGTTTGCCTCTATGTCCATATTGGCGTTTCAGTATCTGCAGACTCTCCACTTGCAATCCTCTGACCTTTTGGATGTGTTTGGAGGAATCAGCTTCTTCCCTCTGGATAAGATGACCTACCTAAAGATCCAATCATTTGTGAACAGAGTGGAAGAGAGCCTCAGCCTGATCAAATACACAGCCTTCCTCTACAATGATCAACTCATCTGGTACAGAGTGAACACGTTATTTGTGTAACCTTTGTGTTTTTGTCCCTGAACAGCTCAAACTGTGATACAGGACACTATTTTTAGTTTCACATTTAAAAAGATTGTACACAGCCACACATATCTTGTATTTTACACATTATATTGAAGTTAAAGGTTGTATTATCTCCTTTTGTGGTTGGGCATGGAGGAGCGGACTGGAACAAGATGACATGAGGATCCTGTACAAATACTTGACCACGTCACTGTTCCCCAGATACACTGAACCAGAGGTGAGAAGGCATTGATTTAGTTCACAGAGCCCAGATAAAATAAGATTGCCGTGAAGGACAAGATGAAGCTAATGTGAATTTAAGTTTATTTATATTAGTTTAGCAGTGAATTCTGAAGTGTTCTCTCTTCAGTTGGCAGGCAGAGACTCTCCACTGAGGCCTGAGGTTGCAGGGAATCTGTTGCACTATGGAAGGTGAGGCCCCAATCACATGCTTTTTGTGTTGTTTGAAGAAAAAACCAATCTGATCTATATTACCAGTGGAGCCATTTGTTGTTGTATGTTTTGATCTCCAAACCTGCTTACAACCAAAGATAAGTGATTTGGTTCCTGGATTTAGTTTGCTTAATTGTTTAACACTAAGTGCGTTTACATGCACGCAAGAAAATCGAAGATGGCGAACTAGACTATGCAAACTATGCGAGTGCGCTCTATTTCGCTTACTTTTGAACCAGACTTTCTGTAACACAAAGAAAAACAGTTTAACAACTGGCCACAGTCCTGCAACGTGTCCTCTCTTCCCCAGTCTTTGGCCGCCGACCACTTTCACAGGCGAGGGAAAGTAGTGGAGTCAAACTAGTGCTCTGCGCTCCTGACTTGGGTTAGCTTAAGCTAACTTTGTGTATAAAAGGAACGTTCGATTCTTTCTTCACGATCGGAAACTTTTTGGAGTGTTGTTCATAACATCGGTGCCAAGTAAGCATTATATATAATTTTTACTTTGACACAAGCCTCAAAGGTGGCTTGACTCCAGCTATAGTCTGACAATGCGAACTGCCTTGTAGACAGAACGTCTGGTTGCATAAATTATTCATGTAAACTGAGCTAGAAGTGTACTCCGATTTAGAGGGGCATGGAGATGCACTTAATAAGGCCTCAACATTAAATATAGTAACTGCTACTGCTTTTTTCAGACCTTCTTTCCCTTCTATGACAGTCTTCTCGGATACCGGTTTATTAATGGAATATTCTGCCAGTCATTCCTTTATTTCTCACCAGGTTTCTAACAGGACCTCTTAATCTCAACGATGCTGAGGCCAAATTCCGATTTCCAAAAATATTTGTCAGTGCAGAGGACGGCTATGAGGAGCTGCATCTGATAGTTTATAAGGTACAAGAGCACACTGCCATTGCACATCAGCTTAAAGGCTTAATTCATGCACTTGTTTATGTGCATGAAGAGTTTTGATTTTTTAAAATAGAGATGACGGTTTGATCGGAGGATTTGGTTATAAACAGGTGATTTTGCATGAAATGCTCCACTTCTGTGTGAAAAGGTCTGGGTTGTTGGGATTATTCAGATCTATTTTAGAAAGATGAAGTAAATCTGTGGCTGACCATCACATTACTGTAATATCTGAACTGTGTGACTTTGATTCAGCATTCATTTGCATGAATCTGCCATTTTGCAGGCAATGAGTGCTGCAGCCTGCTTTATGATCAGTGGTAAGTGTACACCCATCACCCACTCATTGAGCTGTACTTCACTCTTTCATACTGATGGATTGCTTTTGTTGCTCATATTCTTTCCTTCTTTCTTGCTCTAGCTTCTGTGGAGCTGACCAGGGACTTTTGTGAGCAGTTGGACAAATTGGTGGGCCCTCAGCTCACTCTGCTGGCCTCTGACATATGTGAACAATTCACCATTAACCGCAGGATATCTGGGTCAGTTGAGTCTCTCACGCTCCCATTTGTAATTGCTCTTGTTGCTTCTATTTCTGGCCACAACTACTGATCAGTTTTCTTTCCATCTAGTTAATTTACTTGAAATTTGTGAACCTGATTGTTAATCCCTTTTTAACTGTTTCATTTGTTGTTGTAGCTGTTCTAATAGCTCAATTAAAATGGTTCTACGCTTTAATGGATTAATGAATTGACTTTTGTTTGTCACCATTTTGAGACTTACTTTATTTTAAGTCTTGCTGGTGATAGAGGAGACTCTGAAACACCGGATATCATCAAGAGTTGACAAGGGGGTAACTCAAGCAGAGCTTCTTTGAAGAGTGGCATGCTGGCCCGTTCTCATTTAACCCCATCACTCAGCTTCAGATATATTGTTGCTTGCAATCCAACACTGGACTCCACTGGACTGGTTTTATGGGCTCCTTTTTTAATCGCCTTAGTGAAGAAGACACACTGAATAAATAACACTGTCCCATATTTCCCAGCTGGCAGCGAGGTCCATCCTGATTTGGCCTCAAGAGATCTGTAATTAGAGACATTCTAGCCAAAAATATATAGTGTAATGTGTTGACTGAAATGACACTATCACAAAGCATTAAAATATTTAGCCAGTGTTAGTACACGGTACAGTTGAATGTCCGTGACTTTTAATTCTATTGACAAGCACCCGGTAAAGAAGCTGAAAGGCTTGGATTATTCATGTATAATATTCTTTTTGTTTGAATCTTTTGTCTGTTCAGGCCAGAGAAGGAGCCCCAGTTTAAGTTCATCTACTTCAACCACATGAATCTGGCAGAGAAGAGCACCATCCACATGAGAAAAACTGCCAGTGTCTGCCTCACCTCCGTCCACCCGGACCTCATGAAGATCCTGGGAGACATCAACTGTGACTTTGCCAGGTACTCCTGGCAACATTTGACCTGTGATAGATGCTGGGGGTGTATTTGTCTTTACCAGAGTTGCCCACGCTATTTTAAGGGTGTCACGGTAATCAGGTGATCAAGTTGACTTTGAAAACGATGAAGTACGTAGATCTAGTTAATAATTTGGTTGTGGAAAATGTATCCTGTATAACGGTAATAAGATAACAACATGGAGTAATGCTCGACACTTGCTTTGATCAGTAGTTTTCAGACAAAGTACATAAACTAACAAGCTCTTCATAGTTTTCATGGATTCAAAAACAAATGTGTTGTGTCAATTTTTTATACAAGCTTCGTCAGACTCACTACTGGCATAATTATATAATTTAACTTAACTTATATAATGCTGTTGACATTTCAACCTACTCTAGACTATGGTTGTTGCCTTAATTGATGAGTGTTACTGGTGGTCTGTCTCACAGGGTGGATGAAGATGAAGAAATTATAGTAAAAGCTATGACGGACTACTGGGTAGTCGGCAAGAAGTCAGACCAGAGAGAACTCTATGTGATCCTCAATCAGAAGAATGCCAATTTGATAGAAGTAAACGGTAAGGCTTATTCATCCGGTAATTCAATGTAATTCTCAATTGATATTTGAACTATTGTCTTTCTTTCTGCAGAGGAAGTTAAGCGGCTTTGTGCAACACAGTTCAACAATATATTCTTCTTGGACTGACGCAGCTGGGATTCTGTCTCACCACACTAAAGCTGTCTCTAGACATCTCCATAATGCACTAATTGCTTTATAAATTAATTTGATCATAATGTCTTTCACTAAGCTTTAGTTTTTTTATTTGTTCAAATAAAATAGTATAATCTTTCCGTAATTAAGTGTACATTGAGATCTGTATGGAATGCATATTTGTTTTCTTTGTACATATTTGTAAAATTGTATTTGTTTGGTTTATTTTATTTAACACAATGTGACATAGTCCTCAATTGACTTGCACAATTTAAATTTGGTTCCTTTATGATTAGTGAGAGTTCATATAAGTTTTTGAAAAGCTAAATTCAAATAAATTAAGAATTCCTTTTATAAAGTGTTTTCCTTTTGTTCATCTTTTAAGATTTGGGACAAATATTCAGCTCATTAGCATAAAATGGACTTAAAACATTCAAATTTAAAAGCCAAATACAACTACGAAAATATGAGATAGCCCAATAGTCAAATTTAATTAATTCATGGGTTTTCACCAAAAGTTTTATTTAAATCCATCTAGTCGTCTGGGGCATAAAAAAAATCAATCAAATCACTCGCAACTTTATACATATCGACATTATTTTTAATATAGACCATAAGCGCAATGTACATATAAATGTGCAATTCAAACTCCAGACCAAAAGGTGGCGTTGAATCTTAGAAGAGCTTTTGGGGGAAAGGTGTAGAAGTAGAACCACCCCTTGAGAAAACCGCCTATTCATGAATTATAGCCAATTTAAGATGTTAGCACCAGAGATGGACCAAATTTGCCACATAATGATAAACAATCTTAGCGAAACGTTAAAGAACAAGTTACTACAGCTTTATAATAGCGTATGGGAGGAAGGGAAAAATACCAAAAAGTTGAAAGAAGCTGTGATACCAATACCAAATGTAGGGAAAGATTGTGAGATTAGAACAATAATTTGCTCGGATTCCAGTTCTTCATTAGTTATCTTACAGAATAGTCATTCAAAAGGTAGAAAAGACATTCTTGTAGAAATACAACAGGCACTTTTCAGAGTTCAGATGATGGGCCTGTCATTAGTTTTTATATGGGTACCAGCACACAGTGGAATAATAGGGAATGAGTTAGCAGACAAGAAAACAAAAAAGATGAGGGATACTGTTAAACAGAGAATAAAGGAACGGTAGCAAAAGCAGTGGAAGGAAGAGAGGAAAGGAAGGTGGTATTATTGAATACAAATGAAAGTTGGGGAAATGAGGAGAGCAGGAAGAAACAAAATAAACAAAAGAATAAATACTATCACGAATGAGGATTTGGACACACAGGGCTGAACAGCACGTTATTTATGATAGGGAAACATGCAACAGGTATGTATAGTTGCTTGAAATGGTGGAGCATATTTTATTCGATTGAGGAAAATTTGAGGCAGAAAGAAGGAATTTGTTCAGGAAACTTAAAAGCACTAAAAGTCAACTTAGTATCGAAATTTTGAGACAAAAGTCAGAAAGAAAGAAATTTCAAATATTGTTTCAGTACTTAAGAGAAATATACGCTTTGAGCGGGATATAGACACCTTTTTTTAAAATTACAAATTACATTGAGTAAACGTTAGATCCACACTCCACATCAGTTGGTGGCGGTAATGCACCAATCCGTTGCTTGCCAACTGTCAAAAAAACCCACAAAGAAGAAGAAGAAGCGGAAGAAGAAGACTTATAGCCAATCAGCATCATGTATTGAAAATTCAAAAAGTACATCGCTTATGTTTGGCTAGACGTCGTCCGTTGTCCTGTCAGTGTTTTTTGCGGTATAGTGAGGGAATAAGTTTATATTCTTACGTGCGATTTCAGCAATAAACCGAGGTAAGAGAGACATGAAGTTTGTTATCTAAAACTCCGATATCTTGGCCGGTGGGCTCCTTTGGGTTTGTAGTTAGCGTCTTTTTGCAACAGTTACTTTGGTACTTTACATGCTGTTCTAGGGTTGTATATCGTGAAGATACAGTACTTCTCGGAAAATTAGAATATCCTGAAAAAGTGCATGTATTTCTGTAACTTCAAAGGTGAAATGTACATATTATATAGACAAATAGTATGCGAATCAATATATTTCAAGGTTTTATTTGTTTTGATTTTGCTGATTAGGACTTATAGCTTCAGAAAACCTCAAATTAAAAAACTCAGAAAATTAGAATATTGCTTGAAACCAATAATAAAAAAAGAATTTTAAATACAAAAATGTCAGGCCTGTGAAAGCAAAATCTTGCATCTGTAATCAGTATAAAATGTATTGGTTTCACCTTTTATGTTGGATTGCCTGAATAAAACAACTTTTACATGATATTCTAATTTTCCGAGTAGTACTGTACAAAATGATATCTTGTAATTTGTTTTAGCACGCCTGGTAATGTGTAGAAAAAAATGGATGAGTCATAATTTGACATTTCGAAGAAAATAATCTATGTTTGACGCACATTAATAACTTTGTGAATACACACTTAGGAAATATTTTGGGTAAATGGACGTCCCTCCTCATAATGACGCTCGATTATGTGTCTCCACCGGCTTATCTCAATAGAAAACTCGTGTTATTTTGTCTTTTGTTATTGTCGCGTGAGTTGCCTAATAGTCCAACCATGGTATAATCATTAGAACGTTGTACAACTTCCGGTTTATGTTTTCTGCAGGCACCTGATTATGGAATCTAAATTCTCACACCTGTCCCAGCGCGACAACAGTTTGTCGATGCTGAGGGTGAAAATGTCCCGTCGAAGATCTCAGACCCAGAAAGAGAACCGAGAGAGGACACTAAACGCACGCAGGCAGCTAGAAAAGCTCACGGAACTTGATGTCTCCTCCCTGGATGCCTCTCTTGCGATGACCAACACGTCCGTTATTCATCAGAGGACTTTAAATGGCACAGCACTCGCTAAAAGTAAAAATCAAAAGCACACACGAAACATATCTCTTTGTTGATTAGCAAATTCCTGTGTTTTTCCATCAGCAGGGCTTGCTATCTTGTGCATTATTCCACGTTTCAATGTTTTTTGAACAGAGGCAGCAGTGGAAGAACGAGTGAAACAGCTTGAGCGATGGAAAGAACGCAAAGCTCTTCAAAAAGAAAAGGAAAAGCGAGAAAATGAACGCAAGGGAGTTTTTAAGACTGGCCTTTATCATCCAAAGGACAGGCTTGAAGTGTTCTCTCTGCCTCAGGCACCAGCTGCCTCTACCAGAGGGAAGGAGGTAAGACAGGAGTGACACATTTAGTTCTTCAAAAAGGACCGTTGGTGAATGTTATTAAAAGATTAGTGCTTGTCTTTCAGTTAAAAGAACACACGGCTCCATCCCACAATACCAGAGTCACTCGCTCAATGAAACAGCAGCTGCAATTGCAAATGGTACTGGAGTTTTTCATATTCTTACAATACCTTACAATATGCTGAACCCTAAATTTTTCTTGTCATGTTTTAAAATGTACTGAAGCCCCTGAAGATGCAGGAACCAAACATTGTGGCAATGAAAGGTAATTAACCACTGTTCTCCCTTTTAAAAGAATTTCAATATATAGTCTTTGATCTTATAATTTTTTTTTTCTGTTTTTCACTTCTGTAGTGCAGCCTGTTCAAAGATTAACCAGGACCCATGCAGCAGCTGTCAAGTCTGCATCTGCATCTGTACAGACTAAGGCCAAGACAGGTAAAAGATGAAAATTTCAGGCCTTGTATGCTGACAAGGTTCTTTTACTCTATTTTGTTTTCTACGTTGGATATTAAAAGGGCCCCGGCCATGTCAATTCATTGTAGCTGAGACTTTATCGACCAAATCAGCCAAGAGGCCTCCTGTTTCAAAGAAACTTGCAGCGAACGACAAACCAAAGGACAAGCCGGCAGGTATAAATTGAGCTGAGCCTTCTTTTTAGGAGGATCATTTAGCTTTTTTTTTTTTTTTAAGACCTAAAACCATGAGTGAATTGATGCTCAAACTTCTGCTTTTTGACTCAAAAAGTTCTTTTTTGAAATAATCTATAATTTCGTTGTACTCTTGTACAATGACATTAAAGATTTCTGATTCTGATAATTCTGTCTTGTCTTTAGAAACAAGAACTACAAGAAGCAGGGGAGTGGTCAATGTTGTGGCACCATATTCTGACACACAAAAGGAACATAAAGGTCTCATCAAGTTTTTTCAAAGCAAAAGAATATCATGTAGTCAATTTTTGTATTTATGTTTTTGTTTTTTGTTTTTTTTTCTATGTAATATAGAAGCTGCAAACGCTGTTCCACCTGCTGTGCCCACGGTGAGCACCTCAGCCTGTTAAATCAAGCTGTGTTTAACATGTGACTTAAAACTGTAATTGATTTCCCTTTTTTGTGCAGAAGTCTGAGGAAAGACCATGCCCACCCAGCCCACTGCCCCCTTCTAAGCCTGATCCCAGTGTGACGGACCAGCCTCTGGCTGACTCTGTCCCTGCTGAGGATGCTGCTGTAACTCCATCTTTTGCTCCAGAAGGTTTTATCTTCCAGGCTCCTGCTGGCTTGCTACCTTACAGATTTGAACCTCTTACCCCTCAATCAGCAGATGCCTTCCTTACACCAAGGTTTGTGTTTTGTTGCCTTTGATCAGATTTTAAATGCTGCGTAAAGTCGTTTTGCTTGTTTGTTGTTTAAAATGAACATCCTTGCTGTCACTTTTATTTCACAGTCTCAGTTTCAGTCTTCCACCCGCTCCAGTGTTGGATTTTGAGCTCCAGGATGTGCCAAATGATCCACCGCAGCATAAAACTCCGCAGTGCTCTCCCCCTGTAGAAGCCCCTCTCACTCCAGCCTGCACCGCGGAATCTCAGCACGATGTCCTGTACTTCAGAGCAGAAATTGCCGGTGAGACAAACAGGCTGACGAGCTTGTGTGGCCACTGGGAGGCTAGAGTAGAAGACGAGTCCATTCCGGAAGAGAGTGAGTTCACCTTTACACCTGTGTGCATTTCCTAACTGTGGCTGAAAGGACGTTCCCTCACTGAAACCTGTTTGTTCAGTGAGAGACCGTATGCGTACAGCAGTGGGCCAAGCACGGCTGTTGATGAAGGAGCGTTTCAAGCAGTTCAGTGGACTTGTGGATGACTGTGAATTTGCCAGAGGAGAAAAGATCACCACATGCACTGACTTGCAGGGATTTTGGGACATGGTTTATTACCAGGCGAGTAGCTAGAAAGGACAAAAAAATGCTGACTTGTCACACAAAATGCAAAAAGAAACCTATAATTATTTCCTCCACAATTCAGGTGGAGGATGTCAACAAAAAGTTTGAAGCTTTGAAAGATGCAGAGAGCCGGGCCTGGGTGGAGGAGCGTAAGCCACCGCCACGACCCAAGAGACTAGTGAAGGTGAAGAGTCTTCACGTCCACACATGCTTACACTATAATTCGACTGTGTATTACACCTCATCTACATTTCCAAAAACTTTGTGACCTGTCTTACCCAGAAACCATCAGTTGCCCCCGTCAAGCCAACAGGAAGCAAAGCAGCAGCAAAGTCTCGCCTGGCTGCTGTAAAAGCAGCCATGAAGGCCAGACAGCAGGCAGCCGAGAACATCGACTCCAGTGCTGAGGAACCACAGCCTCAGCCTACCGAGTCTGTGGTCTTTGATGGAGGATTCTTCCAGGTGGAGAGCCCTGCCAGGCCACCAGGTGAGAGAAAACTATTTCAGCCTATTTCAATGCGCTCATGTTCCCTGTTTCCAGATCTGGTTGAGTTGGAGTAATAACTCAAGTTGCTGTCTGTTCCTGTAGGTTTTCTGAGGAGATCCAGCCGCCTGAGTGCTGCTCAGCCTCAAGCCTCTCCTTGCTACCTCTCCCCCCGACGAGTCACTCGACGGTCCCTGGCGTTGACCCCTGGTCCCGCCTCTCCCTCTCAACGCTCCCGCGCTCCTTCCCATCAAACCGCAGTACAAGCTCCAAAGTCCCTGTGTGGCACTCCTCGATCATGTCAGAAGAAGCCCGATGTAAAGGCTTCTCTTGGCTTCACACCTGTTAAAGAAGAAGGTCCAGGTGGATGCCAGCCAGAACCCCATTCTGAATGCAGCATCGCCACGAATACGCTTGCAGCAGTTTCTGTCACTGAGGCGCAAACAGCTGAGGCTGCTGACGACGTCCTGCCATCTACCTGTGAAACGCTTCCAGTGGTCTGCCCAGGTGCCAAGCCCACACACCTGAGCTTCACACTGTCCCCCTGTGCTTCTCCGAGCCGAGCTTCCATCTCCCCCCAACTCCCTGCTGAGGCCGAAAACACATCTGCTGTTGAGGTAACAAATCTGATTTTACCACCGTTTCTTCGCATTCAGAGAATGAGACCATAGACAAGTTATTCTCCTGTAAATTTAGGAAATATCTGGCTTGGATTTTGAACGTTACCTCCAGCCTTCACAGAGGTGCAGCATTTCACCAGGGGAGACGGTCACCACAGAGATGCTGTCACCCATGGCAGTAGATGTAGAAATGGAGAGTCCCAAAATTCTATCAGGGGATCTGCTTTCTCAGCAAGAAACAGGTAAGTTTGATAGATCATTACCCCTTTTTATCCTCTTCTTCACCTGGATTTCTAACCTAACCTGGCAGCTTTTGGCACTTTTCTTTTAAATGTATAAATTGCACATTTAATGTTTTGTCTCACTATCACCACAGCACTACCAGCGGTGTCTTCTCTTCCAATACTTCACTCACCACAGGTCATAATTTGTCTCTTTTCCCCTTTACACTCAAAATTACATGTCTTTATTGCATTCTTATCATTGCTGATTTATTTTTCCCCCCAGACCCAGACAGTGGAATCTGCTCTGCTTTTCTTCACCCCAAACCCGAAGGACCGGATACGCCAGTCTGTCTGTCCGAGTGACCTAATGGTCTTTACCCCATTATAATGCAAGATTATTATTATTTTTTTAATTTGGAAATGTGTATATAGACAAATTTTGCAATGATTTTGAAAATGGAGGGGAAAAACCCAAGTGATTTTGAATTTTAATAGTGTGGAATATAGTATTGTTTTTTTACACTTTACACTTGTACTCACAATAATAAAACAGCTTAGTATTGATGTTGATGTAAATTGTAATTCGCAGCTTATGCTAATAGAATAGAAGTACTTTATTGATCCTAGACATGGGAAATTGACTTGTCCCAGCAGCATCGTCAGTATTAACATATTTACAGTATAATAGTGTGCAATATGAGTGATATGACTGTGCAATAATAATTGTGACAATGTGCCACATGAAGGTACTGATGGAGGACATCACAGCACAAGGACTGGGAGTCTCAGTCAGATGGACTTGTTGAACAAGGTTATTGCACTGGGCAGGAAAGATTTCCTGTATCTGTCTTTGTGGCAGCGGAGCTGAATCAGTCTGTTGGAGAAGGAGCTCCGCTGTCTGTCCAGGAGTGGGTGGAGAGGGTGGTCCGGGTTATCCAGGATAGCTAACAGTTTGTTCAGCATCCTCCTCTCCACCACAGCTTCCATGGTGTCCAGATTGCAGCCAATCACGGAGCCAGCCTTCCTGATCAGTTTGCTCAGTCTGCTGGTGTTGCCGGCTCCGATGCTGCCTCCCCAGCAGACTACAGCGTAGAACAGGGCGCTGGCAACAGCAGAAAATGTCCAACATCTTGCTGCACACGCCGAAGGTTCTCAGCTTCCTCAGGAAGTAGAGTCTGCTCATCGTCTTCTTGTACACAGCCTCGGTGTTGGTCTTCCAGTTCAGTTTGCTGTCTGTGCACGCCCAGGTACTTGTAGTCCTCCACCACCTCGATGTCCTCTCCCAGGATGCTCGGGGGCTGTGTGGCCGTCCTCTTCCTCCTGAAGTCGATCACCATCTCCCTGGTCTTGGCCACGTTCAGCAGCAGGTGGTTCCTCCCAGACCACTCCACAAAGTCACTCACCAGTGTTCTGTACTCCTCCTCCCGTCCACCACTGATACACCCGACCACTGCAGAGTCATCAGAGAACTTCTGCAGGTTGTACTGAAAGTCTGAGGTGTACAGGGTGAACAGGAATTGAGACCGCACAGTCCCCTGCGGTGCTCCTACGTCACTCACCACCACATCAGAGAGCAGCACCAAGCCGGTCAAACTGCGGCCTGTCTGTCAGGTAGTCAGTAACCCAGGAGACCGTGGGTGGGTCAACCATCATCGTCTGCAGCTTCTCTCTCAGTAAAAGTGGCTGGATGGTGTTGAATGCACTGGAGAAATCAAAGAAGGTGACTCTCACTGTGCAGCCAGCACCATCCAGATGTGAGTGAGCCCTCTGCAGCAGGTAGACGACGGCATCCTCAACCCCCAAACGGGGCTGGTAAGCAAACTGCAGAGGGACCAGAGAAGATCTTACCTGCGGACGAAGGTGGGTCAGGACGAGCCTCTCCAGAACCTTCATTACGTGAGATGTGAGGGCTATTGGGCAGTAATGCTGCAGTTTTAAAATTTCCTTCTGTTTGACAATACTGCAGAAAAGCACATGAATCACGCAAATTTTAGGTATAATAGAAATTAAATAGGGGGCAGCATGGTGAAATCCCCAGGGGGCCAGGGGCTTTTCTGTGCCTAGTTTGCATGTCCTCCCCATGCCTGTGTGGGTGCTCCACTTTCCTTCCACAGTCCACAGACATATATTCTGGGGAAAACTAAGCTGGACAATTGTTAAATTGTCCTTACCCCATAATACACTCAAATGAAATTACTCAAATGAATAGAGTGGTGTGTTTTTCCATCTACATAACTACAAAGTGGTAATATTGCGCGACATACGTGATTTCGTTTTCAGCGTCCTACCGGAGCCGCAGTTGTTGACGCAGTCGGTGTGCTTTGCCAGACGGCAGAAACGGAGCGAAAGCCGCGGCTGCAACGCGAACGCAGTGTATTTTCGGGGTTAGTTATCAACAGTGATGCCGGTAACGCGTTACAAAGTACTCTAATCTGACTACATTTTCATGTAACTATGAACGCATTACTTTTTCAAAACCAGTAGTCAAATTATAATTACTTATCCGAGTCACCGTGTGTTACTTTTCCATCATAGAAAGATGTAACTTTGTTTTCTTTTTATGTTTCTCGGACTGACGTCAAGTATGCTCTAAGTCACGTTTTTAGCACACGAACAATTCACGTGTCAAGAAGCCGGCTGAACAGAAATGGAAACAGGAGACGGGCATTTTCTAGCTGGAAATACAATCACTATTTTGAGTTTTTTTTTTTTTTTTTCGCTAAAGATAATATCAGAGTTCCCTGTACATTCAGTGCTGGTGGTAACAAAGGTTTATCTACCTCCAAAAACTCCATGTCAAATTAACAAAAAAAAAAAAACCACATCTGGAGTCGCAGCACGGGACAGTAGAACTTGTGGAGAAGGCGAAGCAGATTGCAGCAGCAGCGACGCCTGCAGGAGGTCTCCACCAGCCAAACAACAACCGGTGGCGGTGCAAATCCAAAACGCAATAGTCAGAAAGAACTAAAGAGGTTGGTCGGACGGTATGTTGTGGATGAAATGCTGCCCTTAAATACGGTTGATTCGCCCTCGGTTCGTGACTGCGGTCACGCCATCTGCTCTTCGAAGACACATTCGCGCTATGTACGCTTTAGTTTTGAGTGCCTGTCTACATCGCTTCGTACGGTAAAGCGTTTTGATGGTGCATTCAAGTGCAACTCTGAAACTCGGTGATATATAGAAGTTGATTTTTGATCGTATTTTTATTTATTAAATACATACAGCTGCCAGTACTTTGTTGTTTTTTTTACCATTTAAAGATAAAAAATAGATTAAAATTTGTCAAAACCAGTCTCGAATGACGAATCATTCATTTCTACAGTGGCTGAATAGAAAAAGTAATAAAAAAAATAATGTATTTTAAAAAGAAAATCAAACTGTAGATAGCATGACTGTGCTCTTTCGAAGCGCAGATGGGGTGACCAATGTTTCGTGCCATCATTACACAATTTAATAGTAGATTAAAAAATTGGTTGTTGTCTTTTACTCTTAGTTACTTTTAAAATCAAGTAATCAGTAAAGTAACTAAACTACTTTTTAGAGGAGTAATCAGTAATTAGTAGACACATTATTTTTTTCCATGTAACTGTGGCAACACTGGTTATGAATGTGAGTGTGAATGGTTGTCTGTCTATATACAGTAGCCCTGCGATAAGTTGGCGATAAGAATTTAATGCAATGCAGTAGCGTTATCTAGTGGACAAACATAATTACTACGACTACATTGAATCATTCATTGGTTTAAACAGTTACACTATTTACACTGACTTTCATGTGAAGAAGTTTATGTCTCTGGCTCAGGAAAGATGTCTTCATATTTGTGGTTAATATTTGCGTTCAAATGCTGGAAACAAAAGTTGAAAGAACTGATGAACTCTCCCAATCTTCCACTGCACTTCACAGCCTTTGACTTTGTCATCTTTGGTTTTCACACCATGTTTGTCATGCCCATGTTCTTCGGTTGGTTGTGAAGACAACCTAAAGTGTTCTGATGGGGAAAATAATAATAATTATTCAAGCAGTTTAAGAGCTTAAAAGGTGATTTGACAGGTGTATTTATTTTTTATTGATAATTTTAATTGGTACTTGGTACTGTCATTCTGTGTCTCAATTGCCTTCATTTGTGATTTATACACAGGTCAATATTAATAGTGTCAGGAAATAAAACCAACAAAATAAACCTGCAGTCTGTGATTCCCCTCTAACTTCAGTTAGGTCGTCTTCGCTCTTTTGATCCTGACCAGTTTTATCACTTGAAATCTCTACCTGTAATTACAAAATATAAAAACAGTTGTATAAAAAAAACTGAAGCAACATCGTCAACATCTGAAGTGTGACAACAAAGATGTGGAAACAGATGAATGGGCAGTGCTCATAGGTCTATGAGAGGAGCTGACCTGTTGGATGTTTGTGGCCTGCATGGTGTTGTCATCGCTCTCTGCCTTGGGGGGATCCCCCCTGACCTCAGTACCAGTGCTGGACGGTGGAAGTCCATCAGGACCTTCAGAAACTTGCAGGAACATCTCAGCACATCTGAATAGTACTTCGAAAAATTCCAGGAACGTAATCTACGCCAAAGTAAGTGACACAGAGAAGGTAATAAGGTAGAGAAGGGTAACTGAGCAAGGCAAACAGCTGGTGTAGACACATGATCACCTCCTCATCCAGACAGGAAGTCAGATTGGTGGGGTCGAGCCTCTCTGCAGTTATGAATTCCATTAATCTGGCTGTCGTCAGATTATTATCCAGCAGGTTTAGATCCTGGCAGAGAAAAGAAAACCACATGAATTTATTTGTCACATTTTTAAAACAAGATATTTGTCACCGCTGATGAGGTAACTATACATTTCTTCTTTAATAAAAAAAAAAATCCATTGACGTAATGCACCTTGAACATCCACAGCAGGTCACGGCAGGTCATGGTTTGGTCACCTTTGGTGGCTGTACTTCTCTTACAGTAGTTTTTATACATTTTCCAGCACTTTTCTAAGTGATTTACTGCAACCACAGTGTAGTCTGGCTGCCTAAACAGGAAGCCTGAATCAAAAAAGCAGTTTTTATTATTATTTTACCATCACTTGGTTTACTTATTAGTGTATTATATAATAGTGTGTGTGTGTGTGTGTGTGTAGTGCATCCTATCTCGACTTTAACTGTTGTTTTTGTCTGTTGCACCATAACGAAGAGTAACATTTGCTCCTCATTTTGTTATATGTCATATAATATAGTAAAGTTGAATTCTGGTCGTACCTTTTACACATCGAGCATTAGGAAGGATGTTTTCTGTCATCAGTTTAGTAAAGCAATCGGCCAAAAGTGACATTTCTGACCTGTTAAAAAAAAAAAGCACCTTTTCTTTCTGTTGGTACACAAACAGATGCTGTGAAAGTCTGTAGGGAAATTGTCGAACAAAGCAGCATGTTGCTAATATGGCTAAGAGCTCTGTTTCGAGATCGACTGTCATGTCATCCCTTACACCAAGTCCTTATGGTAGATGTGGTAGGCCACAACCACCAGAAAGCTGATGAGCTGGCGGAGAAAAATGGGTGTGAAAGGAGAATGGACGTCCGTCACAGTCCCTTCACCTGAGACACACAGGGAGGGAAAACATCAAGCTCGCTCCATGAGCAGATACACAGGGGCTGGTATGGGGGAAACTCACCCTCGCCTCTGATAAACTGGTCAGTCTGGCTCAGAGTAAAGTAATGGTGGATGTAACAGTCTTTGAGCAGGCGCCATAGCTGCAGACGAGTCAGCTGAACCAAGCTGTACGGGGACTGAGTGCGGCCGAGTCTGCTGTAGAACCTATAGATAGACCTCAGCTCAGCGCCATGCTTCAGCACTGCAAACACCACCTGTTGGAAAGCAGCTGTGGCGTCAGCTCAGGACTCAGACTCAAAACTAGGAGGAAATTCTGGAGCGGAGCCTGACCTGTTCGTACTCAGTGTCGCGCTCTCTAGCGGGGATCATGGCCAGCAGATCTTCGATGTTCAGAGTCATGTCTGGTGTACACACAAAGGCAGAGGCACAGTTATGAGTGTGTGACACAGTGCCCGGGCTGAGAGTGACAGCCGAGCATTTTCAGAGGGCTGTAGGGGTTTACCACTCAGAGGATTGAGCCCTCTGCTTGAATTCAGGGAGTGCGCCATTATTTGATCGTACACCAGGTCTCCTTCAAAAACGCGACCATCAGCGCTCGTGAATTTTCCCTGCGTGACAGGGACGATGTCAGTTATAGGTGACATAATGTTTCCTGCACTTTAATGGTTCTCTTGGGTAAAACTGTACCGTTGAATGGCTTTCGTTGTTTTTCCACTCTCCATCATAGCTTGCACCACTGGCGAAGCAGACTCTTCCTTGTCCATGTCTCTGACCCTGAACAAACTCTCCCGTGTAATGACTGTTGAGGAAAAAATGCAGCCCGTCCCCCTGATTTATGTTCCAGAAGTGAGTTCCTCGGCCATGCTGCACGAAAAGAGAGAGCCTGATTCAAAACAAAACATTTAAAAAGGATAGAAATCTATGCACGGGTTTTCTGTACAACCTGGACTCCATTCTGCCACATGCCCACATACTGCTGTTGGAGGTTTATCCACCTCATGGTGCCTTCTCCATGTCTTAGGTTGTTCCTCCATTCACCAGAGTAAATGTTCCCAGAGGGGTAGCTGTTAATTTATGGGTATCACCTTCAGATGTGTCAAATACAAATACAGTATAGAGAAGAGACAAAGATCAGTGCATACCATCTCACTCCCCACCCTTCTTTCCTGTTCCTCACCCAGTCTCCCTTGTACCAGGAAGTCTTTTCCTGGTTATAATATATGGCACCCTAAATTAAAAACAGACAAATAATTCAAATAAAGCTGAAATATATCCCTGATGCCCAGTAGTGAATCGTACCTTTCCATGTCTCTTTCCATGACCCCATTGTCCTGTGTACACCACACTGTTCTTTAAACTTTCGTAGGTTCCGATCCCATGACGTAAGCAATTATACACCTCCCCGTCATAAGTGCAGCCATTAGGCCAGGTGTAAATGCCCTGGCCCATGGGCAAATTGCACACAAATTCTCCCTGTTGGATCAGATTTACAGCAAGTTGATTGGACATGACACATGTTTAAAAATACATGTGCTGCACATGAGGTAAAGTATCTGTACTCCATACAACACAAGATTATCATTGTACTATGGTGCATACCTCATATTTCAATCCATCAGCATGTATGAAGACTCCACATCCATCCATAAGACCCTTGGAAAACATCCCCTTAAAAGGCAAAACGGGAAATATTTGTTCTTAAGGAAGCTGGATTAAAAGTATACTAAAAAATCCATTAAAGCACCTTTCAGATAAGTGTTGCAGTCCTTTCGAATAAAATATATTTGAAAACAATGAAACTCTGCAAAAATTAAATACAGGTTAAAACGTCGTTTAAATGTGTACCTTGTACATGTGACCTCCTTCAAAATAAGCGACCCCTTCTCCATGAAACTGGCCTGCACACGTCTCCCCCTCGTATCTGCGAAGTAGCCAGTACTTTAACAATCTATGTTGGGGATGATTTAAGAACAAACATGGTTTTATTCTATAAATGTTACCTCTGCACGGTTAAACAGGTGAGTATGTAGATTTCTAGACCCTCGACACTGTCGGACTGATGGTCGCTTCCACCGGGTTCGGTCAGCTCCGCTTCGACTGAGTCCTCGTCTACAGAGTCAGGACAGGTCACTGACTTCATTATATCCGTTTTATCTACTGTTCTTATCTCAATTTGTTATATAATTTTCCATGTAATTTTTGTTTACATCAATTCCCCACGAGCTAAACTCATCTCCAAGGTAACGGCACTGTTTACGGAAGCCTAAATGAGCCAAAAGTCATTCCCCATCCTGGATAGAAAAGGTTTGTAACATGTTTTTGTTACTAAAGAAAAGGATTTCGTGCAGTAACTTCGGGTATATTTGAAATATTCCTTTCAGATTTAAAAGGGGGCAGAGATGTGAAAAGGACATTTTTAAGTTTCTCTGCTGCATTCATAGTACGCGTAGGAAAGAGGTGACCCGAACGTTAATTTTTGTTTTCATTAGATTTGGTGAAAGCGTGTAGGAAAAACGACGAGTTAAACACGGAGCTTTTTATTTATTTCGTTTTCAAAGAGGACGGTGCGGAACTATGCGCCAAATTCTTGGTAAGGAAAAATGAATTATGAATAGGGAAAACAGTCGGGCCACTGGTCACTCTTACCTTCAATGTCTTCTTTATTTCTTTCCATAATTGCCAACTTTGGGTGAAGTTAATCGACACAATATAGATATAGACACGATATAGAGAGCAGGTGTAATACAATGTGACATAGTTATAATATAGCATGCTGCTTTGAATTAAAGCTCCTTTGAACTTTAAGATCTAATAAGACACTAATGTCTTTGGGGAGATCGAAACGGTCAGTGGTCACAGCACACTTGAGCTGCACGGTTTGGTGTATTTGCGTGCCTGTGCGACTTTGCGACGGAATAAAACTACTAGGCAATTCCACAGACATTGCTACTTTTGCACCACCTCCTTCACCTCCACCCACCCTAACATATAACGCGCCTAACTCCCGCACCGTTTGTTGAACAGGCACCAAAATACACCAGAACGTGCGGCTGGGAAACGGTGTCCTCGACAGCGGTGTCTGGGAACATACAGTATATGCTCAGACCACAAGATCAAAGGATCAAAGGATCTTTGACAATTTTTCCATGATCAAATGAACTTTAATTCAAAGCAACATATTACATTACAGCTATGTCACATGTATCTGTCTCTATACTGCTGTTATTAACTTTAACCTACAGTCAGCAACTATAGAAAAAAAACAATACAAACTACAAGGGCAGATTTTGGGGCAAGAAGACATGTCTCTGTGCCTCTGTCTTCCCTCTGAGTTTTATTGAGTTTTGTTTCTTGAGACAATACAATCAAGCTCTGAACATAACAATATTTAATAGCCAGTTCTGTGTTTTGTGGAACTGTACACTGTCAGTGTACGACTGTTGCTATGATTAAGGTGTTTCTCTTGTGTTACATCTACATGTGCGCCTGTGTTTTCATAAAGTACAAAGTCACATGAAAAGGTCCGTTTCTTATCATCCCTTTCAGCCACAGACAGGTGTAGACATGCTCAGAAAGATGGTGCAACTGTACATGAAGCGAGGGGACAAAAACCTATTTCCTTTCAACACCTCTGTGGACACCCCACTGGATACACCGATTCAGCAAATTACACTTTACAATGGAAGACTTAAAGTGGACCGAATATGTTCAGGTAGATGTTGTGGTGTTGGTCCACATTGCACACTCGTAAATCTCATATTGCATGTATTTAATAAAATAAACTATCATGTGCGACTACTTCAGAGCACATCATAGAATCAAGTCTGGATGCCTCATCACTGATAACAGCTTTTCTTTTGGCCTTCCATGACATCACTTTTAGTCACTTGAATATTTATATTTCCTACAAAAGCATGTATTCTTTATGTATCTGAGACACTATAAGGCAGAGTTATGGTGATATATTGAGTAAAAATTTAAAGCTGTTTTACATGCCCATACACACCAATGTTAAAGGAGAGTTTGGGGAAATGTTCACACTGACTTGGCTCCCCCAAAAAAACTCTTGCAGCTAGGAGAGTGTGGTTTCTTATGGTGGATCTACACCCCTACGGCTACATTCTAGAGTGTGAACGGTGTTTCTATGTGACAGTATGGTGGACCTGTGAGCCCTTGAGTTAGGGTCAGATTGTCTGACTTCGCCGACGGTTTTTCCATTATTTCCTATGGGCCAAAAACACGCAGAAAAACTGTGATTATGTCAGAAACTGTTGTGCCATGAAGGTACAAATGTTATAGCGCACATATCCCAATTTAGTTGCACGTTTTGGTATATGTTTTGTAAGGGCGAGACAAAATGGCGACAATAAAATTAAAACCTAGAAAAACTTGTATTTCATGCAGAGGCACAGAACTAAAACATATTTTTAAATTAATTTTAAATGTCTGCAGCAGCTAATGTGAAACATGTACATTAATGCTGCAGAAATAAAAAACAGGTGGTTAGAAAACATGTTTATTGTATTAAAAAAAAAAATGTAAAAAAATATGTTTACATTCCAGATGTGGCATTTACATGGTCAGTCCTCGGAGACGAGGTCCAGGTTGATGAGGTGTCTCATGGTGGGTCTGCCATGAGGACAGTTCCACGGGTGCTCAATCTCCCCCATGTGAACCAGGAGCTTCTTCATCTCAGTGACACTCAAAGCTGTACCAATCATCACCTTTAGACAGAAGTGCTTTCCGTTACTCCACATCCCAAAACTATTACACATTTGAAAGTTTCTGTCAACTTTGAACGCAGCAAAATGATGCAAATTCAACAATGGTGTTCGATTACAAAATTTAAAACATTGCTACTCACAGATTTTCGACACGCACGGGAGGCAAACATCTGCCTAACACGGGAGGGTCTACACATGACCCCTGGGCTGTCACTCAACATGAAGATCAGCTCTTCAATGTCAGCCGGTCCAAATGTCCAGTTCTTACTCGTAGGCAGAGACATCAGTTTAACCCTCTCCATCACCTGAGCTACAGTCACCACAAATATAAAAGCTACTTCAATAATTCGAAGAACGTGCAATTACTGGTATTATACATGAAAAACTCCATACCATCCTCGTCGATCTGGAATTCAAAGCCATTCTTTCTGAAAATGTCAATGTTTTCCATGAGTATATTTTCACTGACAGCGGTGAGGTGAAGCTTCTGAGGGCTGCAAAAGTGATGCAAATAAGTCAATGACACGTACATGTGGAGGAAACATTTATCTGCTGAATCAGATTCTTACGCTATGAGCTTCTGTCCTTGAAGAACCGTGTGCTGCTGCAACATCTCAAAGTTGTACTTCTCATCTGTGGCATGTTGGTCGATTATAAAGACGTCAGAGTTGAATTTGGCTATGATGAAGCCCAGATTAAACTGACCGATGATCTCCATGTCTTTAAACATTTCTCTGCTGTGGATGAAGATGACATCATTTAGTGCAATGGAACAGTCTCAGCATTATTACCGAGCTTTACTGGGAGCACTTCTGGGGTAAAAACCTACCGGATCTCTTTTTTGAGCTCAGCCTCAGCGCTCTGGTTTTCTCCAGGGTTGATTTTGGCCTTGAATCGTCGATAGCACAGATCCTCCTTGGCCCTGTGTGCCTGCTGGTCCTGTAACCTCTTCATTTTCCCAGCTAGCTCCTGTAAGGAAAACTGGAGAGGCACCATCCTCCTCTGTAAGCAGACTGGAGTATCCACTGCCAGGGAGGATTTGTCTAAATGGTCTGAAGAGACGTTGGACTCTGGCTTTACAGGGAAATGCGGTTTCTCTATCCTTGCCCTCTTGGCATCTGGAATCACGTTAGAATCCTTGTCAAAAGGCCTCTGCTCAGTCTGTGACTCTGCTCCTTCAGGATGACTGTTGCTAGTTGTTTCTTCTGAGATTTCTTGTTTTACATCAGCTATATAGGCATCAGGTTCTAAAGAGCTCAGTTCCAGAGCAAAATTACGTGGCATTGCCATGGTTACCTCACACTTGCTGTCGTCCTCAGCATCTGTATCACTGAATGAGCTTCCATACCTGAACCTAGCTAGCGCCGACTTTCCCGCTGGAGAACATTTTTCTTGCTTGCTTATTACCCCTGGGCTGGGTGTTCCTTTAAGGAACGACTGCAGTGTCTTTTGTGTTGGGCCACTGTTGGATACTTTTGTCACACTTGATTTGTTCCCATGACCTGAGCAATGTTGATTAGCAAAGGCGGCTTTAAAACCAGCCAAGTTTAGGGAGATTTTTGGGCTCCGAGACTGTGGTTCTGCACTGGGTTCTGTCCTGCTGTCGTTAAATAGGGCAGGTTGACAGATTTCAGATGCTGATGTACCTAGAAACAAAAGAGAGTGAAGCAGTCGTACAGAAGAACTCAGAATTCGCTTTGATTTGAACGTTAAATGTGATGATCAGATCTTACTGGCGCTGGGGAGGGAAGAATCGTTGAGGCTGATCTTGTTGACGCCGGCCTCGTACATGTTAATCAGTGAGCTCTTCAGAGCAGCCAAAAGCAGCTTCTCTTCCTGAAGGAAAATCTGTCGTTTGTCAGGGGTTACGTTCACATCCACACACTCTGAAAAGACAGAAGAAAAAAAAAAAAGAAGCTCAAACCAGTGAGCCTTCAGCAGGTTTTACAATCTGGAGACTGGCGGCCTGCTTACCAGAGGCAACAGATATGTTCAAGGCAACAAATGGATACTGGTGTCTGTTGTACATATGATACACCTCGTTCACAAGCTTAATTACCTGCAAATTGCAAAAAGGCAGAAAACCATAACATTAGACAATTTAAGCCTTCCTATTTAACCATTGGTACAAAGGTTAACAAATAGTTTGTAAGGTATAATAATGTCATTAAGCCTACATGTACCTTGACAGGATCGCATGGGCGATTGTTAATGAAAAAGAACTGCCTGTCTGTGGCACTTCTCCCAACACCATGGTCTCCCCGTGACACAAACCCTGTGATGCTGCCAATACAAATTTGAATTTTAGAAACCACCCACTACATCGAGGACTTCCCACAAAATGGTAAGACTCACGAAAACAGCTGTTTGGGAAGATCAGCACCACTGAGTCCAAATTCTTCAATAATATTTTCCGTGGGGGACGCTTGCTGAAAAGGCAGAAGACTCTGCAGCTGAAGAACACATGACAGAAACTGGGATGAAGCCTTTAGCGAACCAAATAACGTCTGGAGCACTTGAATCCTGCACTATTTTACACCATGTCATAATAAAATAATAATCCCGTCAAACTGTAGACAATGCAAAAACAGATTTGAAAGAAGAAAAACCTGTTTTGGTCCAAATATAGCTCCAATATTGTCCCTGATGCTCTGGCTGCCACTGGTGCTGAGAACTGTGCTCCGCTTTCCCTGCCCATTTTGGTTGGAGCAGGTAATACGCACCCCGGTAGAGATGATACAGTAGGACTGCAGGATGTGGATCATTTTGGCATATTCCTGGGAAGAAATGCACAGTACCATATTTGATAATAATTGATGCACTGTAGCTCATTTACAATAAAACAGCTTAAGAGGAAAACCTTTTTAATATTGCGTTGAAATTCCTTGTGTCGAACGGGCAGTGTGTAGAAGAGCTGCTGCAAGCTCACTGTGGTGCCTTGCTGTCGGGGATGGGGAGACCGCAGTACCAGGTGGCCTTTGTGGTCAAACACCAGTTTGGTCCCCACCTGGCTAGACTCATGGCATGTCACCACACTCAGATGGCTGGAAAAGGGAAGGTCAGATGGAAATCTTCCTTGTGCAATGACAGCTAATATGGAATGTTATGACAAAATAAGGTGGCTGTAGAATTCATTTACCTGAGGGCACATAAAGAACTGAGAGCTTCACCTCTGAATCCAAATGTTTCCACATGGATGAGATCAGTAAAGTCTCTAAGCTTTGACGTGTGATGCTTTAATGCTATGGAAGGCAAAGAGGTGGTTTCATTTAACCACAAACAAGAAGCACGTTGATAGCGAAAGAAAAGTAAAGCCAACACTTACTCAGTCCTTCAAAGTTGGTTTCTTCTACTCCTTTGCCATTGTCTGATACTTCCACTAGGTCAGCTCCACAATCCTTCAGCCGGACATCTGAAGATAGTTATGTACTACTAAATTAACATTTCATTAAAATTAAAGTTTATATTGAAACCAAGGATCTCCTTCTGAACTAGAGAGGAATACACAAACTTTATTATTTAACCCCTGAAACCAGCTGTTGTGTGAATGCTGTCTATCTGAAAATCAGTAAATATCAGTACTTGCCAATATTGGTGGCCCCTGCGTCTATGCTGTTTTCCACCAGCTCTTTGACAGCAGTAGCCAAAGTCAGCACCACTTGACCAGAGCAGATCTGATGCACTGAGTGCTTGTCAATGGCCTTTATTGTTCCAGCAGACATGTCATTGCTGAGGGGGTAGAGTAAGTGACGTTCATGCATTTGAATAAACGTGCACACAACAGCATAGGTGATTGTAAAAATAAATAAATAAATAAATAAATAAATAAATAAAAATAAAATCTTGCTGCAAAATCTCACACAAAGGATGATGCTTGACAGGTCAATATTACCAAACTGTATCATATTATTTACGTTTACCCTTATAACTGCTACATTCAAATATGCAAATTTTGCGGGGCCGTGGTTATAAATTTATTAAAGACGTATTCCGAAGACACACTTATTAAATTTGCATGGTGTATACGCTACGATATATGCAGGGTTGATGCAATAAATGAGGAAAAATAAATAAGAAACTTACCAAGTGTTAGACATCGCCAAGAACTATAACGCCTCAGTAGGTGCAATGACATCTGCAAAAACTGCAATACACTGAGAGAAATGCTAATTATTCACCACTGTTAATCTTTCGCAGTTTGTGTTTCATTTCTACTGATAAAATGCCTGTTGAACACATTTGCATCATGCTGTAAACACAAATGCGACCCATGTGCCGCGCTATTCCGCACTGTTCACGAGCGCCACCCCTGCGCAACTCTGCGCATTTCGACTTTTAGAATGAAACATGTAAAGAAAATGTGTACGTTCTTGTTCTAGAAATGAAATTAAAACGCACAACATGTCAACAAAGTCGAACACACGGTATGTTAACATCTAAAACCTATTTCCACGACCATTATGGTATTTCATCATTGACGTAAGCCGGCCGGAATTACGTCACATTGGGTAGTTTGGGGGCGTGTAAAAATTTTCGTGTAAAATTTAACGAAAAACAATTCTATGTTGTGTCAGAATTGTTCCCGATATTTTAGAATTGTGCTTATATATACAAAATAATAGGTATATAAACAGCTTTACCTTAAAATATTACTTCACACCCGTTTTAACGTCATAAATCAAATGCGTACATTTTCAGACGGTGCCATGATTGCTTCTTCTTGGGCCATCATGGCAATAGGACTAATGTGGCTTGAAAGAAATAGCTTCAACTATTGATAGAACGCATATGCGATCTTTCGTCAAGCTGACACCTGAAATTTACAATACTTTTCTGCTGATATGGGATAACTGTTCTGATTCTCCTTTTTACATATAAAAAGAAACAATGGTTTGAGTAAATTAAACATGTATAATTCAGCAAGTACCAACGAACTCCTGATGTCGGCGGATTGTTCTGGTAGCAGCAGCAGCATAAATCTTTTACACCAGCGACGAACCAAGAAGCAAGAGGTTAGCCTCATGAGTTTTGTCAGTGAAGAAGATGATGAAGTCCTGTTTGACAGTAAGCGCTTTTTTCTTTGCATCTGACTGTCTGATTAAGTTCATTGACTAAGTTTACTGTATGCCACTCAGTTAATTCTGACTTAATATATTGGGACTTTGAAACACATGGCTTGTTGTAAACAAGGAGCACACATTTTTATATGCAGGCAATTGGGATAAAAGGCAATCCAGCAGTCTATTAATACATATTTATAAAGCATTGGCAAATAAAATATCAAAAGTAGAATGTTTGTCATAGAGGCAGCAGATGTATAAAAATAAAAACCTTATGTGAACTGAGGTTTAAAGGCCATCCATGTTGACAGTCACATGATGCATCTTCAATTAAGGTTTTCTGGATTTAAACCAATTAAGAATCTCTCCACTGAAGCTCTGCCTCCAAACAGGGTGTATGCATGCATGACATATCTCTGCTGGATGAAATAACCACTCCTCTGCCTTCATTGCGTTCTGGGACAGTGACCCAGCATCTAAGCTTGATCATGTGCTCATACTGAACACAGTTAGGTGGAGGAGGCTAGCGTCTGCTGGAAAAGGCAGATAAGCATTGCTACTGTGCACACCCCTTCATGTATAAATAAGAGTGGCTCAATTCTGGCTTTAAATGTGAGCAGAACAGATGTGTTTCTATACAGAAAATGGACCTTAAAGACAAAAACATTGTTGAAATAATTGCAAAGGTTATTGAAGAAGGTAAGACAATAACTAGAATTTATTGTTATTCTCTTTTTATATATATTTTTTAATCTTGTATGCTCAGCTTCAGACACGGATAATAACCAAGAAGTGTTGATGGCTGGGAGAAATTACCATTCCATCCACGAGTTTGCCTCAGCTATCCCCAACCACCTTCTCCTGGGATCTCTACTGGAGCATCTGTGTTTTGTTTATGAGAGCAATCCAACACGATCACGCATGCTTTTTAAAGGTATATACAAGAGGTGTTATGGTTTAAAGTACGTGATAATTATTTGATTGTAATCACTCGTGATCTTTTATGCCTTCGTCAGTATCATTACTTGATATTAATGTCATTTAGAAGTGACTCTTTGTTCCTTCCGCCAGTTATTGGCCAACGTTTGGCTGCCATGAACCTGTTGTCGCCTTTGGCCATCAGTGATGAGTTCAGTACTGTCAGATTCCAGCACAACCGAGCCTTCTCGGAGCTGCTACATGCTGCCAGTTCCTCGGTATATCCGCAGGTAAATGGGGAAATCACCAGTAGGGCCCAGCGCCTCTTTTAAACTACAGACTTAACATATCTTTTTTTTTTACATATGCAGGGACAACAGTGTCTTGGCATCAACATGCATAATTCTACATTAAGGTGGGCTGAATATTGGGATTTATAATTCAAGTTGTATATGATATTTAAAAAAATATCTTTATCCTTATGTGTACAGACAAAAGGAGGGCTTGTTTCAGGGGCAGATATCCCGGTACCTCAGTGAATTTGAAGAAATATGTAGACTTGGAAAAGGATCATATGGAAATGTTTTCAAGGTTTTTAACTTTGTCCTTCATACTTTTCAAAGAAACATTTCTATAAAGTTGAGTTGATGAACACAGCCATGTTATGTGTGGCATCATCTCATAGGTAAAGAATAAGATGGATGGACAGTACTATGCTGTGAAGAAAATACTCATTAAAAAAGTTTCAAAGGATGACTGCATGAAGGTAAGGCTCAGGTGTTTTTTCAATTAGGTATATACACAGACTCTAGTAATGGTTTTATTTGTTGATTTAGGTTCTCAGGGAAGTGAAAGTGTTATCCAGTCTGCAGCATGTCAATGTCGTGGGTTATCACACTGCGTGGATGGAACATGTTCAGCCTGCAGCAAGTGAGTATTTAGCTGCTGCACACCAGCTGTTGTTATCATCAGATTGTTTGATGTGAGAAACGCTTTCATTGCAGAAGTAGATCCTCTGTTGCCTGCACTGCATTTACCTGGAGCACAGGACAGGTAGGATTCAGTGCTGGTATTGATCCTGGTATTGCTTTTATTTTGAAGTTTGATTTATTTTTTTTACAGCAGTACATCATGGTGGATAAGTTTTTTTCTAGAACTTGATTTTTATAAAAATCACTAATGAGTCATCACTTTTTAAGTCCATACAGTTAGTGATGGTACTAGATGGACTATTGCATGAGTTCTCATATTTAATTTGTTGAGGACTGTTCTATGAATTATAATTATTCTTGAATTATAATTATTCTTAATTCATTCTGTGTCTTGTCCTTTCTTAGTTCCAATGAGAACTCTGACAACAGTAGCTCCTTGATAGTCTTTCGAAGCCACAGTACAACACCAGCAGATGCCGACCAAAGTGCTAAAGTCCCCCAAAGCGAGAGCCAAGCTCCCAAAGAAACAGGCCAGGTAGTGTGCCCCAAGACGATGCGCTGCATCCCCAGGAACTACGTCCCGTGTGTTTTCCTGGGCCAACAAGAAGTTATCAAGAAATCCAAATGTCCTGCCACAGACTGGGACAGGCTAGCAAAGTTGGACGAGCTTTCCAGCAGAAGCAGCATCGAGATGAACAACAACTCCTGCCGCAACACGGACATTCAGCAGTGGTCTGAGGTCGCGTTAACAAAGCCCTCTAAAGAGGTGTGCAGGTTTATTCGTGAAAAGCAAGTGCTGCCATTTAGCCTAATGATCCCGTGAATAATTCCTCTATGTTTTGCTCTACCTGAAGGTTCACCTCCACTTGATGCTCTACATTCAGATGCAGCTATGTGAGCATTCACTAAAGGATTGGATCTCTGAAAGAAACATGAAACCCCAAGAGGAGACCACATCAAAATGTAAGGAGAAACACGTGCATTATTGTTCTTTATGACGTATCAGAACAAGAAAATCATAAAGCATGTCATCCTGGTATTGAAGTTAAAAAAATAAATTATCTTTTCATATTGAGGTCCTTATGAATGTGTGGATACTGAGCAGACACCCAAACTGCTGAAACAGATAGTGGAAGGAGTGGAATATATTCATTCCCAAGGAATAATGCACAGAGACCTGAAGGTAAGTCGTATCTCCAGATGACATAACAACGCTGCAGTTGTTAAATTTAAATGTTATGAAGAGTGTCATTAAGTAAGTCATGTTCAAAATCTGTCACAAAGGAAATGTGTAAATCGTTCCAGTGGTGAAATACAAAATCATATACACTTTGAGGCAGGACACTTCTGATTTCTTTCTTGTTGTGGATATACGATGCATAAATGACCCTTTTGCAAATGTCTTGAAGCTTCCTTGGCTGCTGAAGGAGTTTTAGTAGCTGCTCTCTCTGTTTCATGAAACAAGGAAGCATCAAGGTTGAGGGGAATTGCCCTTTATGGTTGTAAACTGTGAGTGGGGATGTCAGATGGAGTAGTTTAGCCAGCAGAGAGTAGTTCTTTACATTCGAAGGGTGGTTCAGGAACAGAAACAGACAGTTCTCCCCTGCTCTGTTTGGCTTATTGACGTCAGCACCGTAACACAGCAACAGATCCACCAGCTCCTCGCTGGCCATTTTGCACGCCTCGTGTAAAGGTGTAATCCCGGCTTTGTTCACTACATCAATGGCAGCCCCATGTTCAAGTAACTCTTTAATGCAGCCACTGCCTTCGGTCTGGGTTTTAGCTGTCTTCATTGCAAGTGCTACTACTGCCACGTGCAGAGGAGTGTTCCCAGAGTGCTGAATCACCTTGAAAAGGAAAGTATATGAATGAGTGTGGGGCAGACGTAGTTGATGATCAAGATTGTTAATATCCATACACGGAACCTTTTTTAATGTTTAACAGCTGAGCTCTTGTTAACCAGTGATTAAACCTGCAACACAAACCATGTTGACATCGGCTCCCTCTTTGATCAAACTGGTGATAAGGTCTTTATGCAGTATTCCAGCGGCCATGTGCAGCGGTGTCATCCCACTACCGTTGACAGCATTGACATTAGCGCCGTGGCTGGCCAGGATATGTACAGCGGACAGAGCCCTGTGGTACACCGAGAGGTGCAGAGCTGTGTGCTGGCTCCCTCCTTCCACCTAGTGACAAATTGCAAGACACACATTTTGGAAATTTAAAACACAGTCAGTTGTACTGTGTCGTATGTACAAAAAATAGGTGAAACGATTTTTTTTTTTAGGAAAGTCTACTGACCTGTACATTGACGTTTATGCCATGTACACAAAGGATTTGTAGGCAGACCTCTGCCTCTGAACACTGGCGAAGTCCGACGGTCTTGATCTTGGAAACCGATTTGTGTTTAGCAGGCAGGGTATGTGACCAACCGCTTATAACCAAGTGCAGAGCTGTTCGACCTAACCGGTCCCTGGCAGTGACAGATGCAAAAACAGGAAATTGTTTAAGGAAGTTGCAAAACTTTGCTTCTCAATGTATTGGCTGACTTTGTAATCAGATGTAAGTACAATAATTTGCAACTGAACTTCTCTGGAAGTTTGAACAATTACTGGTTTGTTATTTATACTTGTATCCGTGAGTGTGTGTGCACAGGAGTGTGTTTGTCAAGACCTTATTTCAGGGTCTGCTCCAGCTGATAGCAGGCTCTGAATGCTCTTTACTCTTGTATTAGAAGCAGCTAGATGAAGTGGAATGATGGCAAGCCCCTAAGGCAAGACATAACAAGACAAGGCAGGCTAGAATACTGGAAATGTTGCACTCACAACAACTCCTAACCCATTTTTTTTTCTGATTTTTTTAAAAAAATTCTGCAGTCATAATCTTCTTTTAAGAGAAAAGTTGACATTTTTTCTGACCATGTGACATTTTTTAAAGGCAGTGAAACTTTTTTTTTTTGTTTTTACCTTCCATAAGTCTCCATGTGCTGTGTCCTGTACAGGGATCAAAAAGTTGCTCCCATGCTTTTTTGTTAAGTCTTCTAAATGTCCCAAATCTTCATCCATTATTGCAGTATAGAATTCATGGTTGTAAAATTTCTTCATCCTGGAGACATTTGCTCAGTTCCAACATACCCAGGGACTGCCGCTTCAGTGTTGTCCGCGTTTTGTTTCCCTTTTAAGGTTTGTGGCTTTTCAAAACTGGTTCATCCGGTTTACAAATGAACGCCTACAATTTTATGATGTTGTCACTTAATCTAGCTCCTACATTAGGGCAAATTAAAAAAATAATAATAAGTTTGTCCTCTTTATTATTTTCTGCAATGGCGTCTGTTTCTGAATTTGGTGTTTCATTATGTGGTTTACAGGTTGGTGCGCAGTCTTCCTGCTGTAGCTGATAACTTGTGCACTCAGGGGCCAATTCAAGGGTGTGATAGCTTTTTTGTACCCCTGTTGGCGTATTTACACTTTTTGCATTTTGTTTTTGTTTTTGTGTTTATTGTAAAGTAACTTTTTGTTACTGTGTTTTGTTTTGTTTTTGTGTTTATTGTAAAGTAACTTACATTACTCACATTTTAGCCAGTACATTTCATGTGAAATACTGAATTCATGATTTTAACAGAATATTTTTTTTTCCACACTGATTTATCCCTTGGTGGGGTGCTGGAGCCTGTTTCAGCTGCATATGGGTGGGACAGGGTACATTTTGGGTGGGACAGAGCCCTAATTCAGTATTTAGGGGTTTGGTACCTTGCTCAAGGGTACATCACAGTACTCTGAAGTTGTGTTGGCACCTCCCCTGCTACCAGCACACCTTCCATCTTTTGTGCAAGGAGTTGCTACTGCCATTTCTTTTTTTTTTTTTTTTTTTTCCCGCAGCCAAGGAACATTTTTCTCCATGGACAGGACTGTTATGTGCGAATTGGGGACTTTGGCTTGGCCTGCAGGGACATAATAATGGAGGGTCGGAAAAACACCACCTCAAGTAGCAGTGGTAATGCTGCACCTAAAAGCTTGTTGATTTTCATGGTACAGTAAAACTAAATGGTGCGTTTGCTTTACAATTACATGCTGATTGTATTTTGCAGAATCCTCTCATACCACGGGTGTTGGTACATTTGTTTATGCTGCACCAGAACAACTAAAGGGTTCCCATTATGATTCAAAGGTAAGCTCTAATATTACAGCAGGGTTGTGATGGAGACTGGAATTAAGCATCACAGACTTTCAAGTTGTGTTGTTTAGAATTTTTTTTTTTAATAACTTTTAAAAACATTGTTTTCATCCTCATCATTGTGTTTCCAGTCAGACATGTACAGCATTGGAGTTCTGGCTCTCGAGCTATTTCAGCCCTTTGGAACAGAAATGGAGCGGGCCTGTACCCTCGAGAGCTTGAGAGAGGGGAAAATTCCAGACTCATTCTCTCAGAGATGGCCAGTCCTAACCAAGTACATCATGAAACTAACGAATCAAGATCCCAGCGTTCGCCCAACAGCCAACCAGCTTCTTCAAAGCGAGCTCTTCTGTAACAAAGATATAGTATGTATCATAGTAAAATATTTTAAGTCTTAAAAAGTGACATTTTGAAATATAAACTATTTTCCCTCTCAGGTGATCCATGGTTTGCAGAAAAGAGTTGAAGAGCAAGAGGAAGTAATCATGCAGCTAAAAAGACAGATAAGCCAACTCCAGAGGTCACAAGTCAGTTAATTTCTCTGAGCCTTAAAAAACTCATTGTTTTGCTGGCCTCACCTATTTTTACTACTACTGCACAAAGTAACAAAGTGTTTTGTTTTTTTCCTGAGCACAAGTGGTTGTGTGTGCATGTAGTGTGACTGAACCACAAATGTCTTGTACATCTGGATGTAAGGATGCCATTATTTATCTTCATTCAGTTGTTCAATAAAAAGGTTCTGTGTGACTGAATCTTAGATTTTGATTATTGCAAATATGCTTCACTGTACAATTCACCGAACGTGTTTCTGATTTGTCAAAGATTTTGATCCACTTGTAGTCAAAATGTAAACGTGTGCGTACATGTGTGAAAATGACATTGAACTAGTTGTGAAACGCTACTCAAACTGTTCTTTTGACGGTCTTAAAGATGTAAAAATACTACAACATTGAGAGAGCTTGCATGCGGATGAGCTTCACGACCACGTTCCTCACGAATAAGAAGTCTGAATAAGCCAATCAGGAACCCCATTTCTTTGACGGTACCCGGATGTAGCCGTGGGCAATTAGCTACGTCATTGTTCACCGCCGGACACCCACTGGAAATAAGGAATGGATTTACAACTGATATTTATACAGTCGTAATAGATTACAGGTAAGTACTGTGTTATTGCTATAATAAAGTGGCACTGAAATTGTTATTCTGTTACATCCAGACACGCCACAGCCGCTAATTCGTTGTAGTAGTCTTAGACCGGTTCTCTGCCATGTCGGAGAGAACAGCGCAGTGAACGCGCACTGCCGCCGGGTCGAGCCTCTTGTCTAATAAATAAGACGCCCAGGCACTCAGTCTCACCCTTCTGCCCTAAATCAAGTTCGTAGTTAAAACAAGAGGTCCCTGGGGTGTTAACAGTCAATAGATAGGTTAACAGTCCGCAATTTCTTCGGTTTCCGTCTTGCTAAGCTACCTAGCTAGCAGTGTTAGCATCGCACGTAATGTTTCCCCTGTTTGGTAACTATGTGCTGGGTCCGTCGCTTTCACTTTTACGGCCCTCTCGCGTTCAAAATCGTGGTCAATTTTGTCAGTATTCCAGTTGTTGGCGAGGACTTTCATCAGTACTCCACTTTTCCTCACGAACAGCCGTTTCTTTTTATTCAAGTTAACACAGAGGCGGTGCATGTTAAAGGCCTTGCGGCCGTCCGTCAGGAAACGTGAGCCAGTCTGCTGCTTGTGCTGCTGGAGCGGGTGGGTGGGAACAGTTGTTAGCGTGCTTCCGACCAGGAACTTCCCCCCTCTGTCGGGGTATGGGATAGTTTGCTAAAGTGTCTTCTTCAGGTCTTAATTTTCGGGATACGAAGAGATCATGAATATTAAGATTGGAATGAAATTAATCTTTTTTTTTCATTTATTTAATGGCAATGCTAAATCGTATTTGTAAACTAGGAATTACTGAAACGGTTTAGTGGAAGTTTGGAGTGTATTTAATTAAAATATCACATCAGAGAGGAAAGAATACACCAGACAGGTCGCCTGTCCATTGCACACCTCACACTTAAACCAAGGTTACATTTTTCCAGTCGGTCCTCTGTACATGATTTTGACTGTGAGAAGAGATCAGAGTATTTGGCCAGAACCCACGTAAATACAACCTTCACATTGAAAGGTCCAGCTGGAATCGAAGATAGTAACTCTTAGCCTTGAGGCAATGTTCTCACTGTATTATAGGACAATTGCTTTAATGTGAAGTTTGGTGTGTTATGTGATATTAAATTTAACATATCAGAACATGCAACAATAATCTTGTTTATGTATATTTTAAACAACATATTCAGATGAAGTTTTCCCTGTCTCTTACAGCAATGAACAATGACCATAGTTGACAGATCTACTGAAAAGTCTGACCACGAGTCAGTCGGGTGTAAACAATCTCCCTTTTCAAGTGGAGACGTGAGAATGGACAGCAGCTGTTCCAGCAGCTGGACAGTGGGTCCCACTAAGCCCAGTGACTCTCTACGGGTGAAAGCTCCTGGTTGTCTGGGCTCAGCATCCGGAGCAGCAGTCTTCAACACTACACCCTCCTCTGTGGACCGCCCTAAGGAGCAAGGTGGCCAAGTTACTCTTTCTGTTATATCACCCTAATACACACATGGAATCTGACTCACTGACCAGTGTTACACGCAGGTGTAGACCAGCAACAAAAGATTTTGGTGTTTCTACAGCATAATTTATTTTATTATTGGGTTGTGTTTTTTATACACTCTTTCTATTTTAAGTGTCCCAATTACATAATGTAAAAAAAGAGTTCTAAATACATTAACAACATGATGAATCATAAAAGATAGCAGTGCAGTTTCAACATAGCCTTAGTTTTCTTGCTCACTTGTTGAAAATATTTTGAATAAAATCTAGATTTCCAGTTACTATGTACATGGAAACGTATTATACAATACATTTTAATATAGAATTGGATTAAGTGCAGTTTTTACTAATAATTTTCACTCTGTGTCTCAAGTGCTAATGAGTGGTGATGGCATTGAAATGCCCCAGAAGGTCCTCTTCCCTCCAGAACGGATTAACCTGAAGTGGACCCAGGTTCACCGCATAGGTGCAGGCCTGCAAAATATGGGGAACACCTGTTTCCTCAATTCAGCTCTGCAATGCTTGACCTACACTGCTCCATTTGCCAACTATATGTTGACACGAGAACACTCCAAAGCATGTGAGCTCATATTTAATTTATATCTATAATGAAAATCACACCACTCCATTATATGATTAAATCAAGTTTAATTTTATGTCAGTAGTGGGCCACAAGGCTTAAGGTCTCTTAGTGTTATACATTGTTGTAGCAGCTAAGAGAAAATCTGTCATCAATTCTAAATATTTTTTTATTTGTAAGAGTCTTTATTCTCAGTGAACTCATGTTATCCATGCAGGTCATGAGCCTGGGTTCTGCATGATGTGCACCATGCAAAACCACATCATTCAGGTTTTTGCCAACACTGGTAATGTCATTAAGCCCATTGGTGTCCTCAATGAGCTCAAAAGTAAGTACAGCCAGGAACATTGTCTTGTGTTTTACATATTTCCTTACTGGGTGAACGTGAATCTCTTAAACTCAAGTTTAAGAAACATCTTTCTTTAAATGTAATATGATTCATCAGTATTTAAATGTACAAAAATCATTGTTTTTCCCCCCAAACAGGGATTGCAAAACACTTCCGGTATGGAAGCCAAGAGGATGCTCATGAGTTTCTGCGCTACACAGTGGATGCTATGCAAAAGTCCTGTTTACCTGGAACAAAGTGAGTTTTATCCATTTCCAAATCTGGTGGGGATCAACTTTTTGTGTTGGTTATTGTTGACATTGAAAATTGAAATTGCTGTATGATTGAATATTCTCCTAAGACTTTCTTATAAAAAATAAATTTCACGTAGTCTCCGAGCTTAATTCTATCACTCTCTCTTATTTATAACATTATATTTCCAGCATAAAATATGAGTGAATGTTCTGTTGACATTGAGAGTTTTTTTTCGTCACTTTTTTTTTTTTTTTTAATAACATACCTCAATGATTGTGACAGATTGGACCGGCAAACACAGGCAACCACATTCATCCATCAAGTCTTCGGAGGCTATCTTAGGTCCAGAGGTAAGTTCTTGGCGATTTGTTAGACTTATATCACCATATTAATTATTTACTGTTTGATAGCTAATAAATTGATTTTTGTTCTTTTTTTAGTTAAATGCTTAAACTGCAAAGCAGTCTCAGATACGTTTGACCCATTCCTGGATATTCCACTTGAAATTAAGGTAATTGTTTTTCTAAGTCTCAATCTCTGATTATTTTATTCATTAAAGAGTACCATTTAGGGATGAGGAAATGATTTCAGACATGGTCTCTCTGGTGTAGCAAATTGATTAATTCACATATTTAGAACATATGAAAGCAGAATCTTTGCTTTTCTTTTCCATATAGACTGCTCCCAGTGTCTCAAAGGCTCTGGAACAGTTTGTAAAGCCAGAACAGCTGGATGGAGAGAATGCCTACAAATGCACCAAGTAAGTTATAATACAGAGTTAAAAACAAATTAAGAGACTGAGTTGGTATAATTTGTTTGCCTGTTAAGTTACTAAATATTTGTTACTCTAGGTGTAAAAAAATGGTCACAGCCTCAAAGAGATTTACCATCCATCGCAGCGCCAACGTACTCACTCTTGCACTCAAGCGTTTTGCAAACTTCAGTGGAGGCAAAATAACAAAGGTACCATGACGCACTCCAACACGTATGGATTTGGTTTTGTGTAAACAGCAGTTTTACTTAAGATTTATATTAACCGGTAGCTTTTTTGAACTCCAGGATGTAAAATATCCGGAATACTTGGACCTGCGCCCCTTCATGTCTCAGTCCCAAGGAGAACCTCAGGTCTATGGACTGTATGCTGTTCTAGTCCACTCTGGATTCAGCTGTCATGCAGGGCATTATTTCTGTTATATTAAGGTACTCTTAAATGCTGCTACCAAATACACATACACTCATTTGTCTTTGATCTCATTCTTAAAATGAAAAATGAAAAATAGTTTCCAATGTTTCTCTGACCAGAATTGGTGTTTAAATTAAATCTACTCTGTTGTCTCTCACAGGCAAGCAATGGGCAGTGGTATCAGATGAATGATTCCTCTGTATCTATTAGTGACATCAGGTCTGTTCTCAACCAGCAGGCATATGTCCTTTTCTACATTAGGTAAGTAAAACCCGACTTTAGATTTAAGAACATGAGCATTATTATGATGGAGTGGAGAAAGGGAAGCGTTCACATTATATCCAAAACATCTCTATACTGTAATGGAATGCTATCTGCTGAGATTAACAGGCTAAACAGTTAGCCTCAGTGTCTCATATCACTGATTTGTAGTTTGAGATGTGATGCTCCAATTACATATCAATAATGTGACCTTAGATAATATAGAAGTTTCAACTTTCAAAAACACCTGAAAATCAACAACAGTGTCTTCTGTATGTCTGTGTAGATTCTCACTCATCCAGGTCATGGTTATCCAAAGTAGATCTCTCTGTGTCAACTGGACTGAAAGGTTTCCTTGAAAACGTTTCGCCCTCTCTCCAGAGAGCTTCTTCAGTTCTAAGTTTGCTGGGGCAGAGCTTGAAAATATAGCCATGTGGACCATCGGCATGTTAATGGCCCGGGTGGTCACCTGAGAGTCCTGGGCAGGGTGGTTGGCAGGGTCGTTCCTCTAGTTTCGGTTGGGGTGCTTCCCCTTTGGCTGTTGGGTCACATGTAAATGAGTCACCAGGTCTGGTCAAACAGCGTGACCAGCGTGTTGTGACACCAAGACAAGCGTGTTGTGACACCAAGACACAAACAAAGCAATGTTGTCTATGCTGTACAGTGCCAGGAGGAATGCAAGGAACTGTACATTGGGGAAACCAAACAGCCCCTCCATAAACGAATGGCCCAACACAGACGTGCCACTTCTTCAGGACAGGACTCAGCAGTACACCTACACCTAAAAGAAAGCGGACACTCCTTTGAGGACAGTCAAGTACGTGTGCTGGCCAGAGAAGATCACTGGTTTGAGAGGGGTGTCAAGGAAGCCATCCACGTCAAGTTGGAAAAACCATCTTTAAACAGAGGTGGTGGACTAAGGCACTTTCTGTCACCCACGTACAATGCAGTTCTCCACTCTTTTCGTCAGCATTCCAAACATTCACGCCGTTTGACCAGACCTGGTGACTCATTAACATGTGACCCAACAGACAAAGGGGAAGCACCCCAACCAAAACTAGAGGAACGACCCTGCCAACGACCCTGCCCAGGACTCTCAGATGACCACCCGGGCCATTAACATGCCAATGGTCCACAGGGCTATATTTTCAAGCTCTGCCCCAGCAAACTTAGAACTGAAGAAGCTCTCTGGAGAGAGGGCGAAACGTTTTCAAGGAAACCTTTCAGTCCAGTTGACACAGAGAGATCTACTTTGGATAACAGTGTCTTCTGTTTTTCATGTTGTCTGCCCTCATTAATTTGTGATTCTTATGCATGAGTAGGTCCAGCGATATGAAGAAAACAGGGGACTATAGCCACATGAGCCATAATCCAGGCATCCCTGATCAGTCATCTCCACGACCCACAGTGATCCCACGAATCAACACTGCCATCCACCATAACAGCGTTGGCTTTATAGGTCCACAGCTGCCTCCACATATGGCCAAGGTACTGTATAGAAGATAATTGTTATGGTTGTGACACGTACAAGTTTGACTAGGAGACACTGAATGTGTGTGAAATGTAATTTCTCCATAGACTACTCTCCACATTAATGGGAATGGATCTGGGAGAGAGTATTCCAGTAGCTCAAAGCCCAGCAGCAGTGTTGTGGGAAACCCAAACCATGGAATTGCCACTTCATCCATTTCCCACTCAATCAGTCGGCCTACAACGATCCCAGACCAAAATAAACGGCAGAAACTTTCATTCTACATTGGCAATGGCAAGCATAGCCGTGTATCCTCCTCCTCCTCCTCTTACAGCCAACCGTCCTCTGCCAGTAGCAGCTCTTCCTCCAGTTCTTTGTCCTCTCCTCACTCTACCTCAGGCGTGCATTCCGACATTCCTTTAGCTCGTCATCTTAACCATGTTAATGGAAAACCTTTCAGTAATGGGGACAGTCACACTGGTGGAAATGGAGCATCATTCTTGGTGCCATACAGTCAAGAATCCTCAGAGGAATCAGACCAGGACAACTCTGGCACACAGGATACTGACTTTGACAAGTCTCACCTTAATGGAAACAACAAAATGGGAGAGGTCCAAGAAAAATCTCCTCAGGTTACTAATGGGGAGTCAGGAGTTTTCCACAATGGTCACAGAATAAATGGATCGGCCAGTGGGGCAATGAAATCCAATCAAAATAAACACCACAAAGTGAATGGACACGACACCACCAATGAGGTTATTCATATGCTTTGTGTTTTTGTGGTCTTCTAATCTACAGATAAATAATCAGTTGATAAATAAACAATTGTTTTTTTGTTTTTTTTTTGTGTCCTCAGAACTCTGATGCTTATCATGGAAGTCTGTCGTCTCTGTCTCCTGTTGCTGCTAATGGACCAGAAAATGACCATATTCAAACCAAGTAAGATGACGTTTTAATTTTTCATTTACTGTGCATCTCAATGTTTAATGGATAAGTAATTTCTATGTTTGTGGGGGGATTTCACAGCAACGAGCGACATAACACTGCTGCCCCTCAAAATGGTTCTTCTCAAAGTAACTGTCCTGCTGCCAGTGAAAACCAGCACCTCTCTGACACTGACACAAGGGCTACGAAGACATCTGAACCTCTGCCTCTGCATACAACAACCTCTGCTGGTAGCCCTGCACCTTCAGACACTGCTGCCAACAACCATTCTGTCACATGTGGCGACTCCACCTCCTCTTCTGCACATCATGGAGTAAACAGTGTGGCCTTATCCACCCAGCCAGATTATTCCCAAAGTACAAGTGGGGCATCTGCAGGTCCAGAGAAGGTGAACGGAGGTGGGAATGAAGTCTTGGTTACCCCACAGACCAGTGGTCGATCAGCAGGGACTGAAGGGTGTCCAGACAGTCAGGAGTCTTACCAGTCGAAATCATGTCCAGGAAACGGTGAAGGACAGTCTTCCAGAGACAGGGAAAAGGACAGGTTATATTCTGACAGGAGGCGAGACAAGGAAAGACACTACAGGGACAGGAGTCAGGAGCGTGATGGTGATCGCCGTCAGCACAGACGGGACTATCAATATTACCACTATTCTCGCTCCCACAGAGACCGCTCTCCTCACAGTCGCTCATACAGGGACTGGGAGTCTAGTTATCATCGGGAACGGACTGCCTACTACCCCAGGAACTGGGACCGTGACAAGCATTCCCACTACCACCGCCACTGGTCCAGAGAGGAATGGGGCCGTGAGTGGAGGGGACACGATTATCCCTACAATGGAGGGTCTCAGGGTCATTGGAAGCGGAAAGAGAAGCACAGAGAATTCCGGGTGATGAAAGAAAAGGCCAATGGCAAGGAGACAGATGAATACTCGTCAAAGGATCAGACTGCCTCAGTCACCTCGGTGTCAACATTCACACACTCAAAGGGTTCGCCTGCTCACACTTCCTTCTCCATGTCAGAATCTGCTTCAGACAGGAAGGATCATAACTATAAGAGGACTGTTGACAATTTTAGCATGGAGAGAGAAAGCGGCCATGATGCTCGTCACTCTAAAAAACACAAAAGGAGCAAAAAGAAGAAGTTGAAGGATAAAGAGAGACACCGAGATAGTGGGTGAGTAAACACCATCTTTTGTCTTATTGTAATTATTGTTTGAATTTGAATCATTTAATGATGTCTGACACGTGTCTAACCCTACCCTAGCTGATAGTGTTGTTGTTATATTTTAATTAGAAAAGTGAGGTATTTACGTGTCATCTTTGCAGGCCTACAATATTCGTGGTAAATAGATACCTTACCGTATATAAGTATATATATGAGAAAACCGTAAAGTTTTTTAGGACTGCTGCGTGTGTGTGTGTGTGTGTGTGTGTGTGTATATATATATATATATATATATATATATATATGTATGTGTGTGTGTGTGTAGAATATTTTAGTAATCAGGTATTCTACTGAAAAACCCCTTGATTAATCAGGTAATTGAAAAACATGTTTTTGCTTGGTTAAAAAAACTACTATACATACACAAGTGAAAATAACACATTTCACTTAGTAATGAATGACCAGACTTGGTTAGACTATACAATGAAATTCTTGCTTCCAAGACATTTGATGCTGCGGTAGCGTTCTATACTGTTTTCTGTTATACTGTCATATTTTCATTACCTGATGACTTTGTTTTATAGCCGTGGACTAATGTTAACATTTTATTTTCTTCCAGAAGCTCTGACAGGGATTCCGATCGAGCCACAGAGAGAAAAAAGAAGAAGAAGAAAAGAAGGCATCATGACAGTGATAATAACTCAGAGCTGCCACACAGGAGAAGTGAGAAAGAGAAAGAGAGCCACAAGCCAAAATATAACACGAAAGAAGGTAAATACGACAATGGATATCATCCAGAGAAACATTGGCGTTCAGACTGGAAAGCCGACAGAAAGGACCATTTACTACAATCCAACTGCACCTCACAACCAAATGGAACAACCAATCATCATTTCAATGGATACATGGGTAAAACATGTCACTATATTTAAACTCATCTTCAGTCATTATCAAAATGCTACAATAACAGCTTATTAATTAAAATGTCATCTCTAAACTCTAGGAAATGGTTACTGCCAAACCAATGGTGACTCCCACGCTTCCAAACCTACACTGGCCCTGTGAGTTGGCGCCCCTTTAACGATGTCACAGGAATGACATCAGTAACTTCAACATGGTGCTTCTTTGTTGGGAATACATTGTATTTTTACAGCAATTAGAAAAGTGTTTTAAATACTGGGACATTGTCTATTTGAGGCATTGGACAGTTTGCAGTAAATCTAGCTATTATTCACCTGTAAAACATTTAATATATCGAAACTTGTACGAACACAGAGCCTGGAGCTTAAACATCTCAACTGCTGCTCAGTTGAACTCAGGACTTGAAACCTTATTAACATCCTTCACTGAGAGCTGCCTGCTTTGAAAAGAAAGAACAAAAAGGAAACGTTCCCAAAGAGAACAGTAAGAGCCATTGATTGGCTGAGTTTGAGATGTCACCATATCCAAGGAGCTGCAGAATCGTTTCACTTTGTTCACCGGTTACACTGACAGAGCAAAACATGGACGCTTGAGTGCATTGGTGGGAAGAAGGCTTCACTGATGGATACCTCCAATTTCTCCCTGGACACACTTGAGGACATTTCTCAGTTCTTTTATCCACAAATTTAAACTCTGTACCTTTTAATCTTTTTCACCCAAGCAATTGTTTTCCTGGATTGAGTACTTCCCTTACTCTCTTACACTCTTGATTACTTTTCAAACATTTTATTGAGGAGAACAAAGATTTGTTATTATGGCAGAACTATTTTAAAGGAAAAAAAATCAGTTTGTGTCTTCTAGTATCAAACATACTGTGCATTTAATTTGAACTGTACTATCAGTTATTTTTATACATAAAATCCTGTATCAGGGTTTGGTAGGTGTTATGTTGTTTTACCTCGTTTTTAGAATTTTTTTTTTTTTTTGACTGCATTGTCTGGAGAAAAGTCTGTAATGGTATGATTTGTTTTGCTAAAATAACTTTAGCTTGAAATACTGCAGTTATTTTTAAGTTTAGCATGTGAAGATCTACACATTGTATAGGGTAAAAGCCTTAAAATACATTTGTTAATGTGAGAAATTACTTCTTGGTCTGTGGCTTTGTTTACAATCTGCACTGAAAATAATGATGAATTGAGATGATTAATGAGCTCCTGCCAACCACTGTATGAAACAATACAAACAGCCTGAGTGTACTTCAGGCTCCTGATTTAAGAAAGTTTCTAAACCATTTAATTATAACTGCAAACTTCATACATGAAAGAGCAGTTTTGCACATCACAATGTTTTAAATTCCAAATGAAAATTAGTTGAAATTTGCAAATTTTTTTATAAACTTGAATTTAAAAATTGAAAATGCTAAACAGTTAACATTAAAAACGCAACTGTTAGGAACTATTAAATGTAAATACATAAACTCATTTGTGTGTGTGTTGTGTGTATATATGTGTGTGTGTGTATATATATATATATATATATATATATATATATATATATATATTTTTTTTTTTTTTAATTCTCAGATAAGCAATTCAAATTATAGAACTAAATTCCACAGAATTTGAGAATTTTAAATTGTTTAAATATATGTATATATTACATTTAAAATTCTCAGAAATTCTGTGACAGAATGGTTGTTGGCAGCAGTGTCTGAAGGTGCAGGGCTACCAGCAGAGGTTGTTTTATAATTTGAATTGCTTAAGACATTCAATAATTCATTAAATCTGGTGTACACGCTATGCTTAAAATTATATTCGGGGGGGGGGGGGGGAGACCATAATACTTTACTGGTATTCGGGTATTCGTGACCTTTGTGACCTCAAAGACCATTCTTTGATGTGACATCAAAGATCGTTCTTTGATGTGCTACATCAAAGGCGCTGTAAATCTTAGCTATTCCAATTCTTCAGTCTCTCAAATAGTACAATAGCTTCTGCTCAGAAACAAAACAGGATCTTTCACAAGTGAATATAACAAATGAAAATAACATATCAATGGATGTCATTTGTTCAGTTCTGAGAGTGTGTGGGGACTCAGTACAGCCTTCACTGACACAGCCCCAAGAGCAAGGTAAGCACAACTTTGTATGACATCTTTGTATGATGTGTCTAACCATGTAGAATACACAGATACATGAAGTAAGTCCAGTAATAAAGCTGAATCTGTGTCTTCAGTGCTCCAGAGTGGCGATGACCTCAGGCTGCCTCAAACCGTCCTCTTCCCTCCAGAGAGGATCAACCTCAACTGGACTCAGCAGTTCAATGTTGGTGCAGGCCTGGAAAATGTGGGCAACACCTGTTACCTAAATTCAGCCCTCCAGTGCCTCACCTACACCCCGCCATTTGCCAACTACATGTTGAGTCAGGAGCACTCAGCAACATGTAACTTTCATGTTATTAGAAAGAATATTTCTTCAAATTCAGGATATATTTCTTAACAATAGCTGTATGACATAAGAATCTAATTGAATATGTTCATGTTGAAGGTAAGAAACTTGGGTTCTGCATGATGTGCACCATGCAAGCCCACATCAGTGAGGTCTTTGAAAAGTCTGGGGATACCATTACGCCGGTCGAGGTCCTCACTGTCCTCAAATGTAAGTACAACTGCAGGTCTTTATTCTCAGCAGATCCTCTTGTAATTCAGACGAGAGCTGGTAGTATCGATCAATGTCTGACATGTTTTGCTTCTCAACTCACAGTGATTGCAAATCACTTTCATTTTGGACGCCAAGAGGACGCTCATGAGTTTCTCCAGTGCACCCTGGAAGCTATGCAAGAGTCCTGCTTAGCTGAGTCAAAGTATGATTTCTTCATTTTCAAAACCAGACAAAAGTCACTATAGGATGCACGCCCTCTAGTGTCAGCCAACCAACCACCAGGTAAACCCTCACCCATTCAGGGCAACAGAACAGATGTCCAGCATATAAAACCGGACAAAAGTGAGCGGCGAAGACCAGCTCGCAGCATCACAAATTTCCTGACGGTCCACTCCGACAGGAGACAGCAACCGACAGTTGCTTGAATGTCACTGACACACTTTGCCGAAGCCAAAGCTAGCAGCAACACAGTCTTAAGAGACATGAACCTCAGATCTGCTCCCAGCAGCAGCTCAAATGGCAGGCCCTTAAGCCCCTTCTGAACCACAGCCAGGTCCCACAGAGGGACGAGCGATCTGGACACGGCATGAAACGGCAGATCAGTGGATGCTGGCTTGCCGTCTGCCCGTCAAACCCAACGTGACACGCAGCAATGGCTGCCAGATAGACTTTAATTGTAGAAAAAGCTCTCCACTTATCAATTAGCCCACAGTAACAGGCACTCCGGGTGCGGATGAAAGATTGACCCCACCGCCTGTGACAGAAGATCCCGCTGTGGCGGGAGCGGCCATGGCTGGGCTCGCAGCAGCTGAAATATCTCCACCAGCCAGTGCATCGCAGGCCAGTACGGAGCAACCAGTATCTGCGTGTGGCCGCGTTCCCTCACTCTGGAGAGAGTGGGGGGAATCAGGGCCAGCGGAGGGAACGCATAGAGCAACACGCGCTAGCGTCTATGCCCAGAGGAGCATCCGCGCTGCGCAGAGAATAGAAGCTCACGCATTGAGCGTTTTCCCTTGACGCGAACAGATCCACCGAGGCCCACCCGTAACGGACCCATATCTGTTCCACAACCACCAGGTGCAGGGACCATTCCCCGTACACCGGCATGCCCCTGGAGAGAAGGTCCCCCCTGCATTCAGATTCCCTGGAATATGCGTCACTATGAGAGAGAAAAAAAGACTGCAGCTCCAAAGGATCAGTCTGCACGCTAGCATGTGCAACCAACGGGAGCGTACGCCCCCCTGACGGTTGACACTGTCATGGTGTTGTCCATCCGTACCAGGACATAGTGGCCCCTCAGGAACGGAAGAAAGCGCTGCAGGGGCAGGAACACTGCTGAGAGTTCCAGGAAATTTATGTGAGAACGCTGGAGAGCCACGCTCCAGCTGCCCCTCACAATCCATCCGTCATGAACACCACCCCAGCCGGACGGGCTGGCATCCGTGGTGACCACCTTTCTGGACAGAACGGCGCCCATCGGCGGCGCAGTGCTCTGGCGCACTCGGGTGTGACCAGCACCCTCTGTGCGCTATGATGCACAGGATCCAGTCCGGAGGCAGCCGCCCAGAACTGGAACTCCCTCTCCTGAAGACGGCCTAGACGGACCACCAGAATGGCAGACGCCATCAGCCCGAGATAACGAAGACACAGGCTAAAGCGAACAGTCCTGCCCAGGCAGAAGAGCAGGAGGCATGAATTGAAGCTCGCGACTCACTCCACTGAAAGACGTGCCCAGAACGACACAGAGCCCCAGAAAAACCACCTCCTGTGTAGGAGACAGCATTCTCTTTTCCCGGTTTATCACAAAACCCAGAGCTTGCAGGTGCCGTAATAGGATGTGTGTATGCGCCTCGGCTTCATGACGTGACTGCTGGCCATCCAGATATGTGGCTGTCCAGATATCTGGCCAGGCCAATGCCTTGCCAATGTAGCGGGGCAATCGCCACCTCTGAACATCACATGAACACCCTCGGGCTCAGAGAGAGGCCAAAGGGAAGCATGCAATATTCGTAACAGATCCCCTGGAAAGCAAACCTGAGGTACTTTCTGTGGGGAAGATAAATGGGAATGTGGAAATAAGCGTCTTTCAGATTGGTAGACGTGAACCAGTCATTCTGTCATACAAGACGCAGCAGGGATGTGTGTGAGCATTCTGAACCTGTATTTCCTGAGAAATCTATTCAAAGCGCGTAAATCCAGAATCGGGCGGATCCGCTCTGACAGTGTGCAGGAGGAATGACACAAACAGCTCCTTTGTTTATCAGAGAGGAAGTCTCCTCTGACTCTCTGGCTGACTCTCCCTGAGCCAGGGAGTGTGCAACACCGGAGAAGTGAGGCGTTGCGGAGGCGAACTGCAGTTGCCTCTTGTGACCGTCCTTAATACCGTCCTTAATACCCAAGGAGACGCCGCAATAGCGGCCCACCACTTGCCTCTGAGGGACAGTGCCGGCTCCTTCGCCACAGATGGGCTCAACTCTAGTGCAAGGGAGCTCCATGCTGGCAGAAGGGTAGGGTTGCATGCAGCTCTGCTCGGTCTTCCACCGTGAGGCAGGACGTGCTGGCTGGGCTGCAGCTGGAGCCGCGGGAGGGTTTGGCCAGGCGCGATCAACATAGGTGCCAGCTTCACACGCTTCGAGATTCGGAACTGCGGGACTTGAGGAGCCGCAGGCGTGAAGGCGTGTAGACTCTCTCAGTCAGTGCCGACTGAAAGCGATCCGCCTTGGAGGGGCTGGCCGGGCTGCGGGAGGACAGTGCAGCCACATATGGCTCCATTGGGGGCATCCGGAGCAGACCCAGGCTTTCCATCATCTTGCAGTTGAGGGACGCAGCCCCGGGAATAGCGCTCCTGCCGGTGTAAGGAGCTGCAGCTCCGGGAAGACCGGGAGGGGCTGCTTCGCCGCACTTCTGGCCAGCGGGAATGTCTTCCCCTCGTAGCAGGATTTGGTGGTCTCGGCTACGGCGGTGGGCCAGGGGACGTCCAACCGGTCAGCTGCGTGCGGTCAGCACACGTCCAACATGACCTGGGTGGATGGGGGAGGGGCTGGTGTGCCGCTCTCATTGGTTGGCAAAGCAGCGGGGGCCACGGACTATGCAGCCCTGGCTGGCGTGACAAAGATGTCAACCTCGTTGTCCTCTTCCGAGATGAGGAAGTCAGACGCGATGTCTTCATCTTCGCCACAATCTAGATCGAGGACGTCGTCCTCTGTCAGGGGTTCCATGGCCAGGTCGAGCTGGGAATCCCAACTGGCGGTGACTGACAGAGCTGTTGCAGCTGCGTCCCCCCATCCCTTCTCCTTTTTGACACCTGGAGTGGTGGAGGGGAGGCAGGGATCCATGCCAGACAGGCTAGCTTGGCGTGCTAGCTGTCTGCGGAGACTCTTCATGGTGAAGACTAGGCATAGTCGACACGAGCCAGGCTTGTCCACTGCCTGGCGGGCACGTTCCAGCCCAAGGCAGTTAGAGCAAACTTCATTTGGCAAGCTGTGGTGTAGGAAGGAACGCGGAAATACCTTAGTGTAAGCATAACACTGGCGACCGGGGAGTGACCGCCCGTCGACCAAGCTTATTCAGTGCCGTCTGCGGACAGTTAAGCTCACACTCAACTTGATGGAAGCCAGGAGAGCTTTGGGCGAGAAGAGGCGACTGAATGAGATGGTGACATCCGCGTGTGGCATTTATAGCAGGTGGTCCCACCTGCCGCGGACGAATACGTTCACCAGCCAATTATAATTGGGCTGATACTAGAGGGTGTGCATCCCATAGTGAGACATCGAGCGAGTATTACGAAAGAGGAGTGAAAATGGCCACAGTATCATATTATCTGAGCTTGATTATAGCTTATTCTGTCTGTGTTTATGTTCACTGATGTTCATTTTGTGACAGATTTGACAGAGAAACACAGGAGACAACGTTTATTCATCAAGTCTTTGGTGGCCATCTGAGATCCAGAGGTTAGCAGTCTGTATTTTTCCTGCTTTTTTTTTTTTTTTAATATCAGAGTCAGTTGCAGTTTATCCGTTGTTGTTGCTGTTGTTGTTGTTGCACATTTTTGCTGATGTACTAAATGTAAACTATTTAATTTTTTTTTTTCCAGTCAAATGTTTAAACTGTCAGGCGGTCTCAGATACATTCGAGCCATTTCTCAACATTCTACTAGACATCAAGGTGACTGTTTTTACTGGGCAAACACTTTTAACACCACTGTCAATGTTTTAAAATGTATCAATCAGTTCAGATAAAAAAAAAAAACAAACAAAAAGTAACCCAGACAAAAATACATCCATTCATCCATCCATCCTCTACCGCTTATCCAGGGTCGGGTCGTGGGGGCAGCAGCCTAAGCAGGGAAGCCCAGCCTTCCCTCTCCCCAGCTACTTCGTCCAGCTTTTTCGGGGGAATCCCGAGGCGTTCCCAGGCCAGCCGAGAGACATAGTCCCTCCAGTGTATCCTGGGTCATCCCGGGGGCCTCCTACCGGAAAGACATGCCCTGAACACCTCACCAGGGAGGCGTCCGGGTAATTAGGTTGCCGAGCCACCTCATCTGGCTCTTCTCAACACGGGGGAGCAGCGGCTCTACTTTGAGCTCCTCCCGGATGACAGAGCTTCTCAGTCTATCTCTAAGGGAGAGCCCAGCCAGCTTATGGAGGAAACTCATTTCAGCCGCTTGTACCGGCGATCTTGTTCTTTCGGTCACTACCCAAAGCTCGTAACAATAGGTGAGGGTAGGAACGAAGATCGACCGGTAAACCGAGACCGTTGCCTTTTGTCTCAGCTCTCGGTGCAGAGTCCGCATTACTGCAGACGCCGCACCGATCTGCCTGTCAACCTCCCGCTCCATTCTTCCCTCACTAGTGAACAAGACCCTGGACAAAATCCTGCCCCAACTGAACTCCTCCAGTTGGGGCAGGATCTCCTCCCCGACCCGGAGAAGGCACTCCACCTTTTTCCAGCTGAGAACCATGGCCTCAGATTTGGAGGTGCTGAGTCTCATCCCGGCCGCTTCACGCTCGGCGGCGAACCCATCCAGCGAGAGTTGGAGGTCAAAGACTGATGAGGCCAACAGGACCACATCATCTGCAAAAAGCGACCTGATCCTGAGGTCACCAAACCAGACCGCCTCAACACCATGGCTGTGCCCAGAATTTCTTTCCATAAAAGTTAGAAACAGAACCGGTGACAAAGGGCAGCCCTGGCGGAGTCCAACCTTTACTGGGAACTGCCAGCAATGCGGACCAAGCTTTGACACCGGTCACACAGGGAGCGGACGGCTCGTATCAGGGTGCCCGATACTCCCGGAGAACCCCCCCACAGGACTCGGTCAAATGCTTTCTCCAAGTCCACAAAACACGTGGATTGGTTGGGCAAACTCCCACACACCCTCAAGGACCCTGCTGAGGGTATAGAGCTGGTCCACAGTTCCACATCCAGGACGAAAACCACATTGCTCCTCCTGAATCAGAGGTTTGACTATCCGGCGGAGCCTTCTGTCCAGTCCAGAGTCGTGTCAACCATGACAGCCCTACAACATCCAGAGCCTTAAGGAACTCCGGGCAGATCTCATCCACCCCCGGGGCCCTGCCACCGAGGAGTTTTCGGACCACCTTGGCAACTTCAGCCCTGGAGATACGAGAGCCTGTCCCCAAGTCCCCAGGCCCTGCTTCCTCGCTGTAAGGCACGTCGGTGGGATTGAGGAGGTCTTCAAAGTATTCCCTCCACCAGTCCACAATCTCCCATGTCGAGGTCAGCAGCACACCATCCCCACTATACACAGTGTTGACAGTGCACATGCTTCCTCCTCCTCAGACGCCGAATGGTGGTCCAGAACCTTTTTGAAGTCATAAGGAAGTCATTCTCCATGGCCTCACCGAACTCTTCCTGTGCCCAGGATTCAGCGACTGCCGTAGCTGCACTCTGCTTGGCCTGCCAGTATCGGTCTGCTGTCTCAGGAGTTCCACAGGCCAAAAAAGCCTGATACGACTCCTTCTTCAGCTTGACGGCATCCCTCAATGCCATTGTCCACCAGCGGGTTCGAGTATTGCTGCCACGATCACGACCGGCACTGACCACCTTGCGGCCACAGCACAGGCCGGCCACCTCAAAAATGGAGGCACAAAACATGGTCCACTTGGACTCAATGTCCCCCACCTCCCCTGGGACATGGTCGAAGCTCTCCCGGAGGTGGGAGCTGTAGCTATAGCTCCTTCTGTCAGGAGACTCTGCCAGGCGTTCCCAGCAGACCCTCACAATACATTTGGGTCTGCTGGGTCTAACTGGTATCCTCCCCCACCATCGGAGCCAACTCACCACCAGGTGGTGATCAGTTGACAGCTCTGACCCTCTTTTCACCTGGGTGTCCAGGACATGCAGCCGTAAATTCGATGACATGGCCACAAAGTCCACCATCAAACTGCACCTGTCAAGGTGAGGCCGACTATATCTAATCGGAACTTCTCAACCTTGCGCACCAGCTCAGGCTCCTTCCCCATCAGAGAGGTGACAATCCATGTCCCTAGAGCTAGCTTCTGCAGCCGGGGATCGGACCGCCAAGGTCCCTGCCTTCAGCTGCCACCCAGCACACACTGCACCTGACCCCTTTGGCCCCTCCTGCAGGTGGTGAGCCCACGGGAGGGGGATCCCACATTGCCTCTTTGGGCTGTGCCCAGCCGGACCCCATGGGCAAAGGCCCGGCTACCAGGCACTTGCCATCATGCCCTGGCCCCAGGCCTGGCTCCAGGAGGGGGCCCCGGTGACCCGTGTCTGGGATATGGAAAGGACCATTTATATTACTCATCATAAAGGGTGTTACGGGTCTATGCTTTGTCTGGTCCCTCACCTAGAACCTGTTTGCCATGGGTGGCCCTACCAGGGGCATAAAGCCCCAGACAACTGAGCTCCTAGGATCATTGGGACACAGAAACCCCTCTACCACGATAAGGTGGAGCCTAGGAGGAAAATACATCAGCTCAATATTTTTTTTCTTTCCATGCAGACTGCTACAGATGTTTCAAGGGCTCTAGAACAGTTTGTGAGACCAGAAGTTCTGGGTGGACCCGATGCCTACAACTGCAGCAGGTCATTATTTTAGTGATGAAAAATACTCAGCAGACACCAAAATGAAGAGCCTGTGTTTTAATATAAATGTCTCAATGTTCTTTCAAATGTTTGGTCACCTTAGCTGTAAAAACATGGTCACAGCCACAAAGGGACTGACCATCCATCGCAGCACCAACGTCCTCACCCTTGTCCTGAAACGCTTTGACATCTTCACTGGTGGAAAGATCACCAAGGTAACAGGAACACCATTATCTGCACTATGCATTAGCTAAGAGAAAACACTTAGGACAAAATGTGACATTAACCTGCTGTTTGTTTTTTCTCCAGGATGTTAGATATCCAGAGTACTTGGACCTGTATCCCTTTATGAGTGAAACCCAAACAAAGCCTCTGGTGTACAGACTGTATGCTGTTTTAGTCCACTATGGACGCAGCAGCCACTCTGGCCATTATTTTTGCTACATCAAGGTACTTGTGCTGCTGTCCATCACTTCTGCTTCGTCTAATCAAAACCAAGACTTTCATTAAACTTAAAAAAAAAATAAGATACGCACACACACACACACACCAGAAGAAACATTTAAACCTGTATTGTTGCATCTCACAGGCAAGCGATGGCCAGTGGTACCAAATGAATGACAACTCTGTTACGATCACTGACATCAAGTCTGTTCTGACAAAGCAGGCTTATGTCCTATTTTACATTAAGTAAGTAAAACCATTTAAAAAAAACACATTTAATACCCAGAAAAGTAAGAGTTACCACCAACACATCTGTGCACTGCTTTGATATCTGCTGATGATAGCATGCTAACGGGAAATCTCCATTATATTACTGTGTAACTGTTACTTTTATTTGTGTCTCCAGGACCACTGATGTCGCAGAAACAGGTGACCACAGCCACAGGATGACCTCAAACGCAACAGTCAAAGGTCCTCAGCTGGCAGCACATCTGACCAAGGTGCTGAATATACAGGCAGAACTGAATTTGTCCCATAAATATTTACAGCCACAGTCTGATTAGGGACACTGAACTTTTCATCTTTCCTTTAGGTGAACACTGCAAGAGACCACCATTCCAACTTTTACAAAGTGTACCCTGCTCACAGTTTACCCCGCTACTATGACGGCAGCAACCGTAAACGGGACTGGGGCTATGAGCAGAGAAGACACAACCATGCCGAGAGTCAGGTGTGGAAGGGATACTGGAAGAAGCAGCATCCGAGATCCTGGGCGAACAAGAACAACTATAAAGACAGATACTATGACCCTTGGCAGGAGCAGATGTCCTCATCCACCAAGGTGTACAACAATTTCCATCAAGCACAAAACGGAAAAGGCTTTCTCTACCAAATGTATCGGACCAGGAGGAAACCAATGTTACACAGGAAAATTTCAAATAAGGGGACTGCCAATCATTTTAGGCCAGGGAGAGAGAGCAGGCCTGAGACTCACCAAGATGAAAAACAGGAAATGATGACAACGCAGTTCATGGAAATCGGCTGAAGGAACAAGTCCAGCCTGGATCCCAAGAAAAGCAAATGAAGAAAAACTTCATTTCTGGCAGTCTACTGAATATTATCACTCGCTCATTTGTACTGTTATGGACCTGAAATCAGAGAGGTCACAAGGACAATAAGAAAAGGAGGAATATTTCTGTTGTTTTTTTTTTTTTACATCAGAAATAACTAATAAAAGTCATACAGCTGCTTCGCTGTAGTAGCAGCAGTCAGATTTGAGGAGCAGCTGCTGGGAAACCGTGGGCAAAGTATATGTTCTGCTGCCCCTCAAAATGGTTCTTCTCAAAGTAACTGTCCTGCTGCCAGTGAAAACCAGCACCTCTCTCACACTGACACAAGAGCTACGAAGACATCTGAACCTCTGCCTCTGCATACAACAACCTCTGCTGGTAGCCCTGCACCTTGAGACACTGCTGCTGACAACCATTCTGTCACATGTGACTACTCCGCTTCCTTTTCTGCACATCATGGAGTAAACAGCGTGGCCTTATCCACCCAGCCAGATTATTCCCATAGTACATGTGGGGCATCTGCAGGTCCAGAGAAGGTCAAATGGAATCTTAATATGTTTGATGTTTTTATTATCTTTCATACATTGACTGTAAATAATTTTGGTCTTAAATGTGATATACAAATAAATTTTGCATATTTACTTTTTTATACTTAAAGAGTACAGTATTCTCTGTCTGCAAGCAACCAGATCATAGTCTCCATCCATCTGTGTTCTACTGCTTTTCCCTGAACCGGTCACCGCACACAAACTCCCTGTAGAGAAGCCGGAGAGAAGTCACGTGGACACAGGTTAGTGCACGGAGAGACACACACACGGCCAGAAAAGCCCTTGGATTAAAACACCAAACCTTAATTGACAAACCCAAATAAACCTCTTAGGGTCACCCTGCAAAAACAGAAGAGTGGACGACTTCACCTGTCAGAACATGACAACTTGTCTTGATCTGTGTGTGATTCTGATCCAGGTATTTCACACCGTCTCTGTTGGTCACCCAGACTTCATAAAACCTCAATTACATCTCTTAACTCTCTGACATGCTGATGTGATGTTTGTCATCAACAGACACTTAAACTAGGTTTTGATGCACACAAAATCTTGGTATGTGGTTATCATATGATTTTTTTTTTTATTATTAAAGGTCTTCATCAAAGTATACAGCAACATTTTATCCTATTTCACATCAACGTCTTCATCTGCATTTATAAAACCGCAAAAAAAAGAGATTTCACAAAGAATTCAAGGGTACATAAAACCTCTTCAACGTCATGACTTTTTCTTTTCAGTATCAGTAATTGTGTTATCTGATCTTCAGTAACAACAAAATGGGGATTTTTGTCAAGAACCTTTGTAAAATGTCAAACAGAAAAATAATGGGTAAAAGCTACGACCAGTATGATTTACATACTACATAAACACACAAAAATAATTATATGTACATTATATCCTACATAAATTGCGTAATTTGAGGACTGTTTTCTGTTAAATGAAGAGGATAAACAATATTAATAATAAAAAACTAATGAGTCAAAGAATCAATAGTTTGAAATTAATATTATTAACTGTCCTGTTTAATTCTTTGCTTTCAATTTAGAATTTAAATTGTATTATAAACAAAAAAGTAATAAATCAGATTTTGAATTTCTACAACAAATCAGTCTTGGCAAATACAGATACGGACACTTTTTGGACTAATATCAGACCAGCTGATTCATGTCAATGGGTTAACAAAACGCTCCAGAATTGATTTTTATGAAAAGATGAATAGTGAGGGAACGTGCGAGTCTCACCCGCAGACAGAAACAAACCAGGTCAATCATTCTTGATAAAAATAATAATAATAATAATAAAAAATCCGTATTTCAACGTCACGTGTTTTCCTTGGCCCAGCAGGGGGCGGTATTACCGTGTATTATCCATGTTCTGAGAACGTTCGCTTGTCCATTAAATCTCACCCAAATGCCACAGTTCAGAAAACCTTCATCTGGGAACTGCAGATGGCCTTTAGGAACAAACACATTTCAGTCTGATAGAGTCCAACCTGAGTCTGCTGTCCTCCAGCCCTGACAAGACAGATGTCTGAAGTCTTCTTGATGACTTCATACACAAACATACACAAACAAACACGAGGACTTCCTGGTGGACGACGATCATTTCTTATTGGCTATCCTTCTCTTCCTGGTGGCCAGCATGTCATAGAAAGGGTCCCTGCTGATGCTTGCTCTGCGGAAAGGCGTCAAAAGGAGAAATCACCTGATAAACTGATTATGGTATCAGTAATCTGCAGATCAGCTGCCTCCACACCACTTCATATGAAAACGTAAAAGACACACAGAGGCGCGAGGGATGGGTGGGGTGGTGGCGGGTGCTGAGCAACCCGCTGGCTTCCCAGCAGCTGAACAATCAAACATGCTGAGCCCACCAGTCCAAAAAAGTGCCCACACTGTGGTTGCTACTACTAGAGCTTTTGTACTTTCTGACGAGTGAGTGAGGAGGCCGCGGATGCACAGCGTGTGTGTGTGTGCGTGTGTGTGCATAAATGTGTGTAAATCTGCTGACGGCAGGGTGTGATCTGTGAGCTGTCCAGCAGTAACCAGAAGAGACTGGTTACTGCCTCAGAATCTGTGAATCTGGGCATGTATGAAGTTGTGCGATTACATGCTCTGTTACTAAACCTCTGCTCGGGTTAGCAGGGCAGTATTCAGGGTTTGCTCTGCGTGTGTGTGTGTGTGTGTGTGTGTGACCAAGATGGAAGTGAGCCTATTCACCAGAGCAGAAATCACAGCTGAGTTATCAGCATGGACATGTGAGAAACAAAGACATATTTAGTCACCGGCGTTTGTGCGAGTGAGCGCGTGAGTGTGTTAGCGCTCGTCCGCAGAATTGCGATTAAGCTCACAGCGCTGTGTGAATATGTGTGCGTCCCACAGCCAAGGTCAGGCATGAGAAAACGCCACCTGGGAGCAGCTCAGCATTGGCTAAGTGCCCTCTCAGTGTAAATGGATCCGCACAATTGCAGCATTACTTACTTGATGGATTTGATCCACTCCTCTTTCTCCTCCGGTGTGGGGGCTGATATCCTGTACACGACATGGTTGCCCTCGACAACCCGTCCGTCCGCCTCTGTCTTGCAGGCCTTGATCACCTGACCTTTGTGGTTTGGGTTGTAGAGCTCAAAGCAGTTCTGGTGAAACATCACATGAGTGAAAACAGGAACTGTGTCTCTGTCTTTTATTAAATGTGTGCGTTGCTCCTTACAGGCTTCCTGGGCTCATCTACCTCCCTGATACTGAGGTTCTCTAGAGGAATAATCCCACGAGGTTCCTTATCCTGGAAAAACACAGAAGTAACATCAACATCGATGCTTCATTCCTAAGGATTAATCAGAATTCATCCATGAAAATGGATGCAGCACCGCTAATTTACAGTATCACAAAAGCAAAGTACTTGAACTATTATCAGTTTATTCTGCAGAGATTTAAAATTAAAAGCTGGCGATAAGGATGGTCATGCAGGGGACAGCACCCAAGGGAAAGGTAACACTACACCCTCCGTTTACCAGAGAGTGATGTTGGGTGGGTGTCAGGGAGGGGTGGGGAACCTTGAGGAACAGCTCTGTGTCCTGCTTGTCATCCTGCGACTAATGAGGAGGTGGTGATGGTGGTGTGTGTGTGTGTGGGGGGGGGTGTTCTGGGGCGGCTGCTCACAGCTGGCTCAGTGTGTACCTTCTGTGGTGAGTGTTTGTCTAACATAGCATGCATGCGTGCGTGTGTGTGTGTGGGGGGGGGGATGGTGTTCTTAAAACTCAGGATTCTGGAGAGAAACATGGATCGACGGGCAGCAGGTCGGGGGATGCACTTGGTTCTGCAAGATTAGTAGTGCCAGATGTGTGCCACAGACTTTGCAGATGTTTCCCATGATTAGGTCAGAGGGGATACATCTGTTAAAGAGGCAGTGCTGGGAGGCAAAGACCTCTGTCTTTGAGTGTGTGTGTGTGTGCTCACTTACTGTTGTGTATTCAAAGTAATAGAGGCAGTTGTCGGTCAGGATGAACCAGCGCCTCTTCCACGTCTTCACCCGGCCACCTGCACAGAAAACCACAGCGCATGTGACTCTAGGTGAGCGCACGTTCGCATTCTAACCTGCATGAAAACCTCAGCTCCACGTGCCACATCTGGTCCTGCTTATCGGCTGTCTGCTTTATTAGCCTCAATCACAGGCTGCAAACTCCCTCCAGCAACCCCTGCCTGTCTCAGGAGACTGATGCCGAACACGGTGGGGGGAGGGGAGGGGGTGGAGGTGGCAGGGGGGTTAGGAAGTGGCGGGGCCGGCTTGTAAAAACTGTTAGCAAAGATACACGCGAGTACAATGTAAGGAATAAAACAGCGACATCTTCTTATGAAGAAACCATCTCTCCATCTGCCATCCAGCCCAAAAAAAGAAGATTACTGGGATTATTGGATTTTCTCTTGATTACACTACTAGTGATGCAATGAGTGGTTCAACTATGTAATCAAAAGAACATAATGTGATCCATGTCAACGTACAGTCCGCAATATGGCTGCCATAATAACGTCTTTGCTGACTTAACAGATTAGGCGTAACGCAGACTTTAAAGCTGTAGATGGGTATACAACCTGCAACGTTCTTCTGACCCAGATTTTCTGTCTACATTATGTGAGTTTATACTATATGAGTTTACTTTCAGATGCCCTGAATCTGATTCACACATAAAAAAATAAGAGTGTAAAAGTGGTTCCGTAATATTTGTTTCTCTGTTTTACTCTTCGACACTTTTAAGAACGTTTTAAACACGGTATTTTATGACAGGACGTGGATGATGATAGATTCGTACACAGCAGCCAGCGAGAGATTATGAGGCTTCGACGCTTTGTTTCGGAGCGGTAATATTTCACACTGAGCAGCCGGATGCTTCATTAAGCAGAGACTGTGAAGATGAAGCTAAAGTTAGCTTGGAAACCACTACTGAGAAAAACGATGTGGCAAGTGAAGCTGATGGAATAAAGGACAAAAGATAAAGAGGAAGATGGGAAGCAGCAGGCTGAGGGACTGCTAGAATAAAAACAGCAGCAGAGCCGAGGAACCCGTTCTGTAACGCACCGTGTGGGACCGTGTCCAGCTGTTGATGTACATGAAAGGGGGCATGAAATGACCTGATCAGCTGACCCCGGTCTGTGCGTTTCGGAGAGGTGTCATTTAGTGAACAGCGCCAAAGGAACACAGCTGGAACTACGGTGGTTCTCAAAATCTTGCCAGCTGATGGGAGTGAAATCAATCCCATCCTGGCACACTTGTAGCCTGTGGACCTGACATGAAATGCAGTGTATGCCAATTACAGAGCTTCAGAGTCAAACTTTGGCCACACTTCCATATATATACTCAGTCACTCCAGGAGGATAACTGGCTGCTGACAGCTGTTATAAACACAAATATGTGAGCTCAGCCTTCATAGTTCACAGTGTCTGCACCGCTGAAGCTGTCAGTGATTTCAGGAACACCTTTTAGGGGCTACAGTAAACTAGCTCTTACTTGTGATTAATGGCCAACTGCTGAAGTCCAGGTAATTACAAACGTGCACAGTACAGCATAAGGTTTGAAGCACCAACTTATTTCCGTTGACAAAGAGATCCATTACTTGTTTAAAAATGTCCTCCTGGCTAGAAAATAAAAGACATTTGTTTTCTAACTGAAATCGAAGGTGTTTCACTGAACAGCACTGCAATTTGCTCTTATCTTTATGTTAACATAAACTAAGATAACCCAGCCACTCACACAGCTTGTCTGATTCAACGGTGCCGTGACGCTATGAACCAATGAAATGATGCAGTTAGCATGTTCAGTGAGTTGGGCTGAGGAATAATAGCAGCTGAAGCCTGCAGGTGGGCAGTCCCTCCTAGGAACAATCATCACAGAAGTATCTCAGAAATCACTTTTCTGCAAGAGAGGAAGAAAGAAGAGCTAAAAGAGGCTCTCTGAAAGAGCAGAGAGGCTATAAATAGGCAATGCCTGGCTTCAAGTCACAGATCTATACAGTCCAGAACCCTTCATTTGCTTTTATAATACTGAAGTTGCTAAAATATTGCAACAAACATCCAGCAGAAACAGTGGTGGTTCCTGCTGGTCGGAGTCATTTAATGTAGACGAAACTCTTCTTAAACACTGTCTTGAGGCTGATACTGTCTGAAATTGTTAAAAAAGTGTTGTTCTGCATGTCAGCATGCGCAGTGACAGTGCTACGATCATAGGTGTAATTACATACCAAATGATTTACACATTGTTATACGCCCTGAACGCCAAATTGTAGATGTCACACTTTGCCGTTATCACTGACGAGACGTCCGCGTCACTCTCAGATTTTGAAAAGTCAATCCCAGATGCACATACCAAGCTTTAAAAGCCAGCCTTCTCTGTCAGGATTGAAGAACGTGTGCGTAAGATCGTTGCCATCATCCTCTGGGATTTTGAAAGGCTCGTTTTTGATGCTGTCATAAAGGTTCTGCAGGAGAGGGGAGAAATAAATAAAAGGTAAACAAAGAGGGAAGTGGCGCCTGCGTGTGGCAGCGGCTGTGACTCGCTCATCATCACCCACACACCCTCATCACAGTCCAAACCTCACCCGGAGAAGCTCCTCTGGCAGATCCCCTCCCTCATTGATGCCTCTGTTCATGGAGATAAATCGCTCCACGGGGGGCTTGTCCCTGACGTTGGGGTTGTGTAGGCTGGTATTCAGCATGATGATAGCAAACGACAGCACGTAGCAGGTATCTGAGGGCGTCAGTGAAGAATCAAAGAGGTTATTTCCTGCGGCTGAGAACAGATTTGTGTGCTACATGATGTCTGTATTTGGATACTCTGTAGCTGCAGGATTTATTTCACATAGCCACGGCGTTTAAAACAACAACGGATGCTGTATTTACAGGGAAAACAATGATATGAAATGGTGGCATGATGGCGTAAACGTGTCCTGGGTCGATGCAAAAACAGGAAAAGACAAAAAAAAATTAAATTCCTCACATTCCTTTTATTCGTGGGAGTTGAAGAGATTCATCCTTAGCCGTGTGGACTTTACTCTGGAGGCCAGAGCTGGCTGTAATAAATCAAATATAGTCTGATCCAAAACACATTTTTGGGGTTTTACCTCCCCCAAATGAACCCCAAAACTCATAAACTGCTGGGCAAACGAGAAATAAAACCTTTCGCCCCCTTAATGTGATAACATTATGGAATGAGGGAGTTAAAAAAGGGGGGGGTTGAGTAATTTAACACACACACACACACACACACACACACACACACACACACACACACAGACCACTGGCTGCCTGCAAATGAATCATTCATTTGCCTCTGTCTATCTCCTCTGTGACACACTTTGGGTCTCTATTGTCTGCCTGATAACAGATGTTCTTTACAAAAATAACTGGAGGAACAGCAGAGAGGAGGACTGGCATATTAAATCAGAACAAAATAAGAGAAATAAAAAAAGGAGAGAAAATGATTGCTGATTCCACTCATGGCTAAAATGATAAATGTGCTTCAAATAATAATAAAAAAAAAAGGTTGTATATCATCAGAATATGGTTTATCAGTTCCCGCCGTGTGGTCACATGCACCTTCACCTCTTCAAGGTGACTCCTACATCTTCAATAATTCACTATTAGCTGTATTTGAAAGTTTTGTTTTAGTCCGTGATCCACATGACCACATCGAATCTAATGAATGATGAAAGTTGCTCCTTTGTCTTGTGTTGTATACTCTCACTTCATCTCCAGCCTGTCAACTGTGTCACCTAGCTACTGTAATCCGATAATCCCCACTGATCTGTAGTTAGAGTAACTCTTTTGGCTTGATGATTGTAATGCATTAAAAAAAGAAGAAAAAAAAAAAAAAAACACAGGCCATTAGTAATCCCAAACCCTCAGGCGGTGAATCTGTTAGCACATTAGCTTAGCCTTTCCTGTATAGATTTTGTCGCACATATTGGCTTACACTTTACATGTGTAAAGTTTGTACTATAGAGGTCACTTATGCTAAAAGGTAGTTTTACGTGAATGAAATGAACAGATTGTGAAAAGAGGACGTCTGCACTGAGGTGAGATACTTAAACAGGTAAAGTTCTGACGCTACAATACCGTCAAAAAGGCCAAAAGAGCAAATTTATCGAACAGTAATTATATGAATCATTTTATACATGTAGAACCCCTTAAAAAAAAGGGAATAAATTCTATCCTGACAGAGGAATCATTAGATGACCATCACTGACTGATATTTCGGATGCACGAGCAAAAATAATTAACTGATGGTTTTACACAAGTTGAGTCTGAGAAAGCTAATAAATGAGTTTGTTTCAGAAAGTGTAAATGAAGAATGCAAGCATCAGAAATGACCTAAAAGAGCTACAAGAGTAGTCATTATCAGATAAACCTCACCAAAGAGTTCAGGGAAACGTCTGTGAAATAATTAGATTAATTTTTCAGGTCATGACGGAATGGTGGTGTCATTAAAACAGAGAGAACCATCAGCCCTAACCTGTCGACTGAAAGACTCCGGGGTTGCACTGGCAGTACCGCGAGGCAAACGCCTCCATCATGCGGTCGATCTTCTGGGCTTCACCTGGCAAACGGAAGCTCCACAGGAACTGCCTGCAATCAGAGGGGGAGGGCTATCACGTCTGATGCCACGGGTCAGGGTTCACGCCGACAGTCCCTCTGCTCACCGTAGGGCTTGGACCAAGTTGAGGTCTGCAAACTCGTGCAGTTCCACAAAAGCCTGCAGCACCTTGATGTTGAAGTCATCGCTGCAGGAGGAAAAATGATGCAATGAGAAAAGATCTGAACCCATATTTCCGCCATGGAAGCAGAGTCCTGAACTCTGGACATTCCTGTGGCGTGTGCAGCCTTATTCACACTGGCTGCTAAGATCTGCGTCTGGAGGCGGTTTCGACAGCTGGCCGGTGCTGGTTGTTTCTGCGCCCGAAAGGGGACGGGTGGGGGCTAATAGTGGTCCGACTGAGGGAAAACATCTAAAAGCAAGCTTGTTGAGCCAAAGCTTTGTTTGTCTGCGGGAGCATTTTTGCTAGACGAGTGAACGGCTGATGTCAGGTTGTGGTGGCGGCTTCACTGATCCTCAGGTACACCACCAGGCTGGGCTGGTGCTTTCCCTCTGTGGTCTGGAATGCACAAATTAAAACCTAGAATTCTGTGGTTTGGAGGGAAATATGTACGATTGATGTTTATTATCATAGCCCTCTGCTGGCGAGGGATTATAGATAAAACTCATGCATTTAGGATTCGGGTTTAGGGGTTAGGGTTACGGTTGGGTTAGGGGTTAGGGAAGGTTTGGATTAGGGTTTAGGGCTTAGGGGTTATGGTTTAGGGGTTAGGGTCAGAGTTGCATCAGCAGTCTGCCAGCTTCGGTAGAATTGAAATTGCATACATTCCCGCCCGTCAGACAAGAGGTGTGTGTCACAAACAAAGCTGAACAACGCAGAGATGATGAAAAGTCTAATCCATCACAATCTTTCTCCCTAGCTCTCCCTTCCGCTACCTGTTTTCCTCTCTGCATCTCCCCTTTCTAACGACCGGTTCCAGCTCCTTGCACAAGCTTCATTAGTGGTAATAACTGGGTGCAAACTTCCAGCCTGTCCTGAGCGTTTCCACCTCTTTGATCGTCTTCTGTGAACAAGGCCTGTTACCAGCAGCCTCGTTCACACTCATTTACCGACTCTTTGTGTGCTCCATTGTCTTTGACACAGGCTGAACGGTAAATAAAGCAGCGAGAGGCCCTTCAGCTGTGCCTGTGTTTGGATTTGCAGTCGGTCAGAGTTTCTCGTTATCTGACATTTCCTCCGGTGATATCTCTGCCGCTAATCACTGCCTGATGTTGTTGTTGAAATTACTAAAATGTTTTTGAAAGTAGTTTTGAGCTTAAATAAAAGTACTGTTCAAGCTATCAGCCGTTTTTTTTATTTTGAAAAATGGAGAAATTAGCAATGCAAAGAGCTAAAGGAGGGTTCAGGATACTGGGTGAGAGTATAGGCTGCGGTTTTGTGATTCTATTTTGAGAGAAAGTGACCCTGGGTGTTGATTCAGGCAGTTTTGCCCAGTTCCTCCTTTCCTTCATATTTTAACCATCTAAACTCGGCCTCAGATAAGGCCATCCACCTGAGCAGCTGCAGGACGGTAGTTTCCCTTCATTATCTGACGGCCGGTGTGCACCTGGACATGTCCTTTAACTGCCTTCCAGGTTCACACGGGCAGACCACAACAACGCAGCCACGCCAGCGCAGAGATCCAGGCTTTCATCCACCAAGGATGCCACCGTTCCCTTCTCTTTATTTATTTTATGTAGGCAGAACGCTCTCCGGCGGCCTGCTGCGTCTCACCGCTCGCCCAAGTAGTCTCCGATGACCGTCTTGTTGAGGCCTTCCCCTTTGTACAGGAACTGGGCGATGTCTTCTGGGGTTTGCTGAAGGAGGTCGTTTTCCAGCAGGAACTGGATTCCCTAAAGAGGAAAAGGAGAAACCAAGGAAGTCTGTTTGGGTTTCCCTGCTGACAGCTCTGGCTAATTTGGTCTGATTTAAAACAGGAGGGTGTGCCGCACCTTCTTGGGATCCATATTAAATTTCTTCCTGCCCATGGCGATCTGCTTGTTTCTCTGGGATGTTTTACTGCAACACGGAATCATGAGGGTTGAGATTTAAATACTCCGGAACACAGGATAATCTTCTAATAAACTCAATAATATGCTAAATCTATACCTGAGAACATGACCTCCTTCTCCATCTGTTCTATGTTTACCGATTTTAAATGCGTGTGTGTGTGAGTGTGTGCGTGTACCACAGGTGACACAGTGACAGAGAGGAGAAGGCAGACGTGACCTTAGTGACAGACGCGTATGGAGAGTGTGGCTGATGGATTTATACGGCACACACGGTGTGCTGCTTATCAAGCGTCAGTGTTTGTTTAACACAGATGCTGGATGGGGAACACACACCGTCGAGCCCAACTGCTGTATACAGTCAACACAAAGGTGACAGGAACCGTTGGTCAAACATAGCGGCCTATTGTTTTTTGTCTATAGAAACAAGGTAGGATTGCTAATCTGCTATCAGGATTATATTTTTAGATTCGTATTGAAAACATCACGTTTTAGCTGGCGAAATATAAAAGACCTCTAATGTTTGACTGCAAAATGTGTTTGTAATGGGCCAGAAAGTGCTGGGACACGCACTGTCTCCAGCGTGGCTGCAGGAATTTACCTTTCTCCAATGCACGTCAGCTGCTCGATCTCCGTCATGACCTCAGCTATTTCAAACTTCAGCCTCTGAAAGAAGAGTGTGACATGTTTCACATGCAGAGAAGACGAAAAAAGAAAAAACACAATTTTCTGCTCCCACATTAGTTGCAATGGCGTGCTAATGAAATATGGCTGCAAACACATACACGCACCTCAATGTCATCGAGAAGCTCTCTCTTCCTGCGCCGGATGTTTGACAGCTCGTCTCTCTCCTCCAGGGACAGGTCCTCGGGAACTGAAAGGCACAATGGAGAAAGTAGCTCACAAGTACAATAAAGCACCAAAAGCCTCTGAAGGTAAATCCAGAGATGCGGAAACAACTGCTCTCCTGTCATCTCCAGCCTCAGCCGACTGGAAACGCTGCTGCAGTTGGCTCTTACTCCGTACGGCTGCGGTGACGCTTATCAAAAAGCCAACACACTTGTGTTAATTAACCAGAGGAAGAATGCAAAGGGTCTTAATTACTTGGCCCACTCCTTCCTCCTCCAATTTGCTTTGGGGAATTTCTATTAATGAAACCAATTCAGATTACATTTTCATATAGCGGATCTGGTAATTGAACATCCACTCAGCCCAGGCCAAGAGGATTTTTATCTCTCTTTTTTTTTTTTACCTCTTCGCCTTTCCGCTTCGTATCTCACTTGCACCCACACACACTTTATTTTACGGTTGTTCTTCATCGTTCTCAAGCTTTTTGCCTACATGATGAGATACAAACATGGGATTTTGTTATTCCCCCTCGCAGCCAGGAAGCAGCTCCAATTAAAGCAAAAATAAGGTCACTGGGTTGAAGAGGATGTATTCAGCCTAATTTTAATCCAGCTGCAGCACTGTGTTCAAGGCAGCCGCTCTGTCCTATGGATGCTATTCACATTAACACTGAGACAAAAAGGGCTTCCTAAACTAGCTGTTGGACCCTTAAACGGGCCATGTAAACAGAGTAAAACTAGGATTACACCTATGGCCAGGTCTAAGACTTAAGTCTTAAATTTGAATGTTTTTTTTAAATCCTCTCACGACACTCAATAAAGCCCTATTTCTTTACCGTGAGCACCGTGGCTGCAGCCTTGAACTAAAAGTGACTAGTAGCAAATGTCCTCCGCTGTCATGCCATCACTGCAGCTTAAAAATGTCCAAGGATTTGACCTACGTGACAGGCATATTTCAGTAGCAGAGGCTCTACAGAGCAAAGCGTTTCTGCCTTTGTTTCAATCCGGCTTCTGTGTTTTCCGAGGTTTAACTGTTTATCCTGCTTTCACGTGTTTTAACTGAAAAAGAGGAAACTTCCTCTTCAGTCTGTGGAGTTTCACGTGGTTTCCGTCATAAATCAGACTCGCTGCATGACTGTTGCACCAAAGTGCTGTCGGGGTCACTCTCTGCTGGCAATTTTTTTTCTTTGTGCATTTCTGGAGCAACACTGTTGTAAGCATTTATAGATGATCTGCTCTTTGCCAATTCACATCAGTTTTTGGTTGCTCAGAGCACAGACAGCGCCATGTTTTGGTCAGAGCCATTAGCCAATGGAGATACCCACTGGCACCAAGATTGCAATCTTCATTCATTACAAATCTAATAAAACCAGAAGATGCATACTTTTAAAAGCCAAAAACCATTAAGAGCAAGGGTTTTCTTCCTCTTTAGATCAACATCTCTTCTACTGGACATACTGTATTTCAGACCATGATTCTTGTGAAAGATTGGACAATGAAACCTCTCCGACTGCTGCTGCCCATCTACAGTAATCTTGTTTAGTGGTCAGGGGCTCCTCCTTAGAGGTGGTCCTCCAATTATATTATTAACACACTTCCCCTGTGACCTTCCATGACTCATTCAGGAAATCAGGTTAGTGTCTTTGACATGCACATGGGGACAAACATGAGCGTTGCCACGCTACTGGCTTTTACTAGACCCAGCCATGTTTCAAAGATAATCTCGTAAAATCAATTAGACTGAGTCTAATTGATTGGAGAAGTGAGTCATTGCTTCTTGCTAAAAAAAAAAAAAAGAATCTTGCAAGGGCCTCGTTGTCCAGTTCCAGGGTAGCTGTGAGTGGTGAGGCATTGCTTTTCATTTCTCTATGAATATTGAAAAACCTACACAAAAGCCCTATTATCCTCTGCGCCTTTTAAAAGAAATTATGCGGCATTAGAGCTCAGAAACGTTCCGTATCTGATAAAGGGTTGAAAGCATCCAGAGGTTTAAACTCCAGCATGTTTCATGGAGAACAAGAGGCTCCACTCATTTCAGCCCTAAACACAAAATCCCTCAAAATCTACTTTTAGCAGTAAATCCCCTCCTGCTCTTCACACCCAAAAGCAACAACTGTCCCCAAAAGCTTAGGCTAAGACGGCATTAAGACTATTATTCGGAGGCTTTATCACGCAAACTCTGCACTAACGTTTTGTTTCATATCTTGCACGCGTAAAGCAGTCTGATCCAATCCCTTCGATGGTTATACTACTTCTGTGTCACCTGCATTCACAGCAGCTGTGTGGAATGAAGAGCGGAGTCCTGAGAGTGCATGGCATTCACAGAAATCCCATCCTCACTTAATCCCAGTTTTCACTGATTCATGAGAAGAGGAGGATTTGTCCAGATCTACCAGCTTTAAACTAGCAACTTTAGTGCCCTAATGTCTTTGACAGTGGGTGAGCATTTATTTATTTATTTATTTTTTTTTTTTTTTCAATTGTAACCCTGTTACCTCGTTTGGCCCTGCAGCAAAGAGGAACTTATGCAGGGAAGCAGGAAGACGAGGGAAACTTCCTCCGGATCCCAACTGTAATCTAAAGCACGCCGCTCCCAATCAGTCCGACTGACGATGACGCGCTCTGCAGTCTGGGTCGTACACGATGACAGACAGACAGACAGACAGACAGACAGACAGACAGACAGACAGAATTTCACATTCGCACATTCGCGCTGAGGCCAGCTGGCAATAATCCCACACGCTCGCCGTGCCCCCTGCACCATAAGCCCAACACGAGTCTCTCCGAGCACAAATGTGATGTATGACAGCGGAGCTCCAGATGTTGCCTGAGTACTTTTAACCTCTTTTTCATCTGTGACGCTGGTCGAAATAGTGTGCAGCAGAGCCTGCAGAAGAAGGAAAACAAAGCTTTTGATGCACAGGGTCAAAGGTCACCGACGACTTTGACGTCATGCTGAAGGTTGTCGAACGACCTTTGCCCAGCATGTCTGTCAGTCAGTCTGTCTGTCTGTCTGTCAGGACGCATAAACAGTGGAGCAAGGCCACAGTTCTGCAGTCTTGTGATTTTAGGACAGGCGTTCTCCGAGAAGAGAAAGACAAACACAACACAGCCCTGGCCTGTTTATGCAGACAAGATTCGTTTTGTTTCTCTTTACCCTTGATGCAGTGTGTTTTGCCCTGATTTTTAGTTTTGCTTCATCACCCGGTCCGTGTTATTTCAGATTTTACTGGAAAAAAAAAAACAAACTCAAAGCAAAGTCCTCTTTTTGGGTTTTAATAAGATTTTTCCTAACTATTGGAGGAAATAAATAAATAAATTGTATTAGATCCCACTTCCTGTTGCCATGGGAGATAACCTCAAACCATCATGTATTAGTCATAACAAGGACATTCATATAAAAAGAACATGCAGCTATTAAATTATTTTACCGAACAAAACACTTGTGACCAATTATAATATTTGTAACATTAAAGATGCAGAAGCTAAAACTTTTCAAGAAAGCACACAGTGACCACAAAAGGAGTCCAACTGTGATCAAATTGAGGGGTTTAGATCTGCACAAAACCTGTCAAATGTTTCATAAATGCATTCTTCATGTGGTTGTGTAGCACTGATGGTTCACAGCAGAGCAAAGGAATTAGCAAAAGGCACGAGAAGAAGGGAAGAAAGGGACGAGCTCTGATGTTCGGATGCACGTAGGCCCATTGTGCTAAATTAAATTGGTATTGAAAGATGCTCCAATGATTTCTGTTTAAAGATTACAGCCTGTATGTATACAAGTATAATGAAACTTCCAGTAAACTAGGAGAATTTCTGATAAACTGATTTATTTTATTATTATTATTATTTATTTTATATTATTATTATTTGTGGCATCAGTGGTTGAGAAATAGCACGTTAGCATGGCGCGCGGGGATGTGGCCTGTACAGTAAGAATTTAATAATAACAGCTTTGGATGTTTGCGTGAGAAAAGAGATTTGGAGGGGGCTGATATGGCTTCTAGATTTTAAACAAGGCTGGGGTCGCACAGAGAATCTGGGGCTCGGAGAGCTGAAGAACATCCACGTTGATTGCTCTGGTTAATCTGCACGTTTTTGGGGGGAGGAGACCCCTGCTGTGAGTGCATTTGTGCAAAATTGCATAGGAGGTGGTCTGAACACCCGGGCCTCCTCATATCACACATCTGCTGAGCATCAGCGCGACCTTAGCACTGCTTTCAACAAACAGCACAAGTGGAATCTGCTGGGCTTCCGCTGCCATAAGCTGCTCGCCAAAGTAACCAAAGTCTCTCCATCCATGAGCAGCATGAGCTGCTTTCACAGCAGGCTGTCCAAGTAGCCTCCAGCCCCTCACTCATTTATGCTCAGATTTGGATGAAATAAGAAGGGTTTTATTTAAGAAAAAGCAAAAATGGGACTAAAGTGACAACAAACGGGGTTATGGGAGATGTGTTTGTGACTCCCCACTTGAGGCACTGACAGATCTCAACGCCCCAGCGACCTTCTGTGGGTGTCAGGTGATTGGCAGGAAGCAAATGAACGTGAGGGTTTCTCTGCTATCAAGACACCTCTGTTACCGAGGCAGACAGCGTCCTCGGCAGCATCTCGACAGCCGCGGCGGGTCCTTTTCATTCAATAAAGCTTCATATTTACAGAACTGTTTCGATCCTATCGGCGTGCAGATGCCAGCGCACAGCTCTGAGTCAGCTTCCAGCCCGCGTGAAGGCTCAGGAAATCCCTGTGACGACCATGTGCCTGCCTGCAAAAACAGCAACTTTGGCAGATTGCCTCACACACTCAAATAGGACCAGAACTACTGCTGATCAAAGGAGCAGAAACCACCCGCAATGTTGACGTGATCTCTCTGGCTCGCGGCTCGGTGCAGGACCTTGTTAATGGATCTTAAATATTAACTGTGGAACCGTCCCCTGGCTACCTGCTGGATCAAACAGCCGCGGCACCTCTACTGAGCCAGGGGGAAACTGAAGACAACTCCTCCGTAGAAAAAAGTGCAAGGAATGAAATGGAAAAGAGCCGGGGCACGTAATGGAGGTGCAAGTGAACCGGGGGAAGCCAAAAAACACACTCCAGTGGTCTCTGAACACCATCCCGACTCCATCCTGTCTGTGTGGTCAGCTGGTCTCTGTTTTTCCAGCACATCTCTGATGGCCTTATTATCTGTCTGTGTTCCTCCCCGGCTCCCGCTCATTTGATTTGCTGCTCCTTTTGTCTCCCATCTGGCCTCTGCCCTGCATATACAGGGCTCTCCCTCAGCAGTAGAAACGTTGCCTTCTTGACAAACTGCCCCTCACACACACACACACACACACACACACTTCCATGGTGATGGGACCACATCAGGAAGCCTCTGCAGTCTCTCCACTAATCAGGCCCATATGTAGACCTCGCTCTTCACACATACAGTGGTGTGTGGTATGAACTCCAGCAGAATCCCCCCGCACATCACGCACCAGCACTGTCTGTTTGCGTATTTGTTTTGCTGGTACTGTACCAGCAAATTTTGTTCCACAATATCCTTGACCTTAGAAGTCAACTTTATCTTCGCTTCATTGCGAACCTCGCCAACGCAGCCAGCCTGCCAGGTTGCCCGAAGACTGTTCTGTGTGCGTAGTCTAACTAGCATTTAACAGCAGTAGTGGCTGCTATAAATTCAGCTGTCATAGTGATGTTATGGGAAATACATTTGCTGTTGCTGAGGCTCAACTGTTAAATGTAAAGATGCTCTTTACTTTTAAAATACATTTATATAAAATCCATTTAAGACAGAAAGAATACATTTAGGAAAGGGGACAAACGTGAAAGTCCCTGAAACAGATTGCAAGTTGTGTGGATGTAAGGATCATTTCTCTGCAACATCAGCACACCGACACGTGATGCAGAGAAGCATCATCTGCTGTTCAGTCGTTCAACACGTTTTACAGAAAACCGGTCAGCCTGATGTCCTCCCACACACTCACCCGCAGCCATAATAAACACCAACATCCCCCTTTTCTTCCAAACTAATACCCTTCTGTACTAGACGCTAGGAAATTACAGCAGAGTGTTTGTGCAGGTTTTCCAAAAGCCACATCGGCTTATGTTTCATTGTTGAGGAGAACGTGATATGAAACAGTAATAGCAGTAAGATGCGGAGTTGAGCAGGAGATGACTGCAAAAGATGCAGCAGATAAAAGGAAAGATGTGGGTCAAACGATAATGTGCATGATTAGAAAAAAAAAAAAAAACCTTAAGAGACAACACAGGCAGATGGGATTAGCTGTTTCAGGCAAGAGCTATCCTGCATCGGTTCTCTGAAAGACGTGTTGAGTCTGATAATAAAGAGGAGGAAGACAAGTGTCTATCCAACCTCTCAGCAAACCCACTTTCTGCCAATTTGTGCTTCTGCGTTTTTTCCACTCCTCCATCCAGCTATACACTGAAGCTAAAAACAGACACATGAGTAACAACAAACACTTAAGAGTTGAAGGCTCCAGATTTTTCACCCATTTCGAGGCCAGGCCCCGTCTGCTCTGTGGCACGTAAACTGAGCAGAGAAGCGCCAACTCTGATTAGCAAACGCTGTAAACATGCTCTAATGAGTTCCATGCAATATTTCAGAGGCCAACAAATAGTTTTATTCGTTGTGTGTTGAGGCTGTGATTATTTTAGCTGCCTCTTAAGAGAGGTTTAATATCCCTGCAGGGAATGTGCCTCCAAGTTTTCTTCCTGGTGTCTGCAGATTTGAACTATTTGGTGAATAGCTGCTAGAATCACATCACAAATCCTGGCTCTTTTTTTTCCCAGAGAAAACAAGCTCCTTCAACGCACCTGCTCTCTACTGTATACACTACACTTCAATTCTAGGTGCATGAATCACCCCAGAGATGATCAGAAGGCTCCCAATAAATGCGTTCAACACTTATGTACCTGCGTTTGTTCATCTGAACCGAATAGAGTTCAGACGACTCACAGTTACCAAAGGTGTAATGTTGCCTTCAGATAGTGCGAAGGCTGCTGGAGACAAATGACAGCCAAATAAATGTGAGCACGTCAAGGTTTGCATGTCAGCAATGTTAAGTGGTGTGTGCAGGCCGGCGAACAGCAGTGACGGCACGTTATCTGAGTAACTCACACACTTCCCTCTGCTGCACACACAGCGCGGTGAGGTCGTCGCACGGTCACGAGCTGATGGCAGAGACGAGTCTGCACTGCGCTCTGAGACACCTGAACATGTGACATGGTGACAAAGGAAACCCCGTACGGTAAATGTGCATTTATTATGTCTTAATCATCTTCTGTCATTATGGTTCCTCCCAAAGTTTGAACTTCTGGACTTCAGGGGATCTGTTCAAACCAAGAGAAATCTGGAGACGAATGGACATGTAGTCTCTCACAGTAGGAAGTGGGGAGCCTGATTTCTAAACATTAACAAAAGACTAATAAAGGTTACAACTCTACTGGCTTTGTTCCATCACGTGCACTCAGACACACCAGGCAAGACTGACAAATGGATGTGGTGAGAAACAACAAACGAGGTGAAGACTTTTAAAACTTTTAAGGCTGTCGTGTGGCAGCGCTTCGCTGTAAGAAACGGTACAACAGCAAACAGGCAACTGTTTGCAAACACACAGCAGAGCGCTCATGAATAATCAACGCTGCACATCGGAGTTAATGCGAAATGAATTTTTCCAGGTTTTGCCTCTCTTGGTTCTGCAGCACGATTGTGCTAATGTTACTGTGAGCTTGTCCTGTTGTTGTTCCGTCACAAAAACAGGTCAAGTCTGGCTGACACCAGGCCTTAGAATCTAGTGGTAAAAATCCAGATGAGTGCCTCTAAGGGTTCTGCTGTTCTCTTACAGTTGAGCTGACAGACTGTTATCAGACTTTTGTTTACACCACACCAGCTTGAAGACCCTCAGACCACAAGGCAGTTTGGATTATCAGCGCGTGGTTCAACAGTGGCGTTTAATAACTGATATGAGGCTCTGAGGTGCAGCCATCACGTGAGCCATAATCCACGGAGGGTATGCATTTGCAGGTCCGTTTGCAGGTTTAGCATTAAATCACACAGGTCCGAGGTCCAACATTTGCACCACTGTTATCCTGTCGCCACAGTACGTTAATGCACATTTATTTATTACCTTTCAAAACACGAGGTGATTTATAGTCTTTATTCTCCCTTGAGTAGTGCGCAGAATCACTATGGGTATGTTCACACATGTATCATTTCCTGTATGGATCAAATGTTTTTTGTGTTTTTGTGTGTGTGTGTGTGTGTGTGTGTGTGTGTGTGTTTTTTTGTTTTTTTTTTTTGCAGGTGGATCTGGGTCTGGGAGGTCTAGTGTGAAGGAAAGTGCAGACTTGTGCGTTTGTCTTTAGCAAGCCTCACCTGCCAACCTGGCTCATCATTAAACAACTCCTCTGTCATCAGGAGTAAAATGGTTGGGTTTTTTTCTGCAGGAAAAAAAGACCATCCCGGTTCTCAAATACCTCCGTGTCCCCTGACTCACATCCCTCCATCCCAGCACACATCTCAGTCTGACTGGCGGGGGTGAGGGGGAGAGGGTGTGTGTGTGTGGGGGGGGTGCAAACCGATGAGAGGAGCAAGAAAGGCGGGGGGAAAAAACACTTACCGTGATTGTCTTCATCCATACCGACTGATGGAGGCTCCGAGCAGACTCGCAGGAGGCGTGCGCGGCTGGAACCTGGGTGAAACCGATCGTCGCCGCTTCCCCCGCTGGCGGAGAGGAGCCGGAGCCGGTGAGCAGCTGACACACACACCGGTAACAGAGGAGAAGGAGGGCGCGTCGACGTGAGTGACAAGGAGGCGGGGGGGGGATGCGCCTCCGGTATGGACGTGATATAAACCTAGGTCCTGATTCACAGAAGGGACGTTTCACAGGAGTCCACCCGCGATGCTGCTCGGCTCCATCCTCAGCTGCTCCGTGTGCGCGCACATTCGCTACACTGCAGCGACGTCACAGGCCACGCCCCCAACGACACCCCCGCATGCACGCACGCACGCACACGCAAAGTATCAATGATGGTTCTGACCAGACATCTACCTTTTTTTTTTCATAATCACTCCAGTATTGTACGAGATTTTACAAGTCTTCAGATACTTTAAACGCTAATAAAAACCTGATGAACTGCATGATAAAATTCCTGCTGAGCTAAATCCTGAGCTAAAAAAGAATCCCACCCCAGTTCCTCAGGTGGGATTGTTTCCATCTGAGAGTTCACAGATCACAGATGATGCTGTGGCCGGGGAGGGTGTGGGCCACCAGGTCCAGAGTTCAGGGAGGGGAGCTGTGCTGGGGTCTGATTGTGCAGCAGCGGAAGCGATGCCCTCGACCTGCCTCTGACTCCCCTCAACCGTCACCTCACTGCCATCAGCGGAAATACACACCCTAAAACACTCGATTTGCATATAGCTATATACTGGCTGCTTTAGAGTTAAGAGTTGAAATGTTTTCTTTTGCATGCGCACCGTTTGAACGGTTATGCCAAAAGTATGGAAACCATCCACCTATCCAACCATTCATCCAACCATTCGTCCATCCATCCATCCATTTTCTGTACCTGCTTTATCCACACTTGGGTCGCAGGGGTCTGCTGGAGCCTATCCCAGAGAGGTGGCGTACACCCTGGATAGGTCGCCAGCCTACCGCAGGGCAGTATGGAAACCAGCCTGATGAGTCATTTCCTCCTGGCAGACGCTGACGTAAATGCCCATTACGTTCGTCTTCTGTACCCCAGTGATGACATCACTGTCACTGGGTTTACTCACATTTTAAGGGTGAAAGTGACAACATGGAATTAAGTTTCTAATATTTTTGATACTCATCTTTATCAGAAGAGACTTGCAGCATGTGCTCTGTATGTTTTGTAAGTCATTGCTTCTTTAGAGCCATATGTTCAGTGAAAGGCCAGAAGAGGGTCTTTGCAAGTTAATTAGTTCAGGGTCAAAGTTAATTAGTCTCATGATTTGATCACATGTTAGAAGTTTTACTCTTTTGGGGCTATTATACTGTTATATAAGATGTCTACCTACTACTGAAATACATACTAAAAGAGAAAATCAACAGTCTTAGATTTCCTCCTGAAAAAGCTCCAGGCATAAATAAAAACCAAATGCACAGCAGTGATAACAGTTAACGTGCATAATGCCATGAATCACTCTTAAGGCCATAAAGACCCACCTGCAGCCATCAAGTTTCACATTACGGCTCCTTCACACGCCTGCACTGTTGTGGTTGTATTCACTGTTTCTAAGCCTAAAAAGTAACATTTTAAATCTGTGTCTGGAGACTTAAAGGTGTCAGTCTTGCAAAGAATCCCATATTTAGTCGACGTCCAAACCAGTACAGGAAATGCATCCGTTCCCAGTTTCAGCTGAACCAAAAGGGTGGAGTACATCAAGGCTGCCGCACATATAATTGAATTATTTCCATCAAATCAATGAAGCGCTCAAGAGAATTCATTTGTTGTTTAAAATGTGCCCTGTGTTACCATAGGAGCATTTGGAGCTACACTAGACCTCAGTCTGCAGTCTGAAATAAGACGGAGGCTAGCTCACCCCTCACAACACATCAAGAGAATTTAAAAGTGGAACATAAAAAGCAGAAGATCCAAGAGACAGTCTTTGCCTTTTTGATAAAATTTTAATTTGTAAACTTGGTCTCAGTCTGACGTCATATTTGCTCGCGTTCATTCGCAGCATTTTTAACCATTACAGGCCTTCAGAGAAAAAAATTAATGTTGTATAGTCAAACAAAAACATCAGCAGCACGCACACACACACACACACACACACACGTTTATTAATGACGCGTGAAAATGATAAAAAGAGCAGCAAAAACTTTGCATTTTTCCCCTAAAACATTTACTGTTTTTTGTAGTGTCCACATGATTACAATGTTGTTTTTATTCAATTTGGTTGAAAAGCTGGTTTCTAATGGCAACAGCATGTGTGAAAGGCCACTTTTCCATTTCCTCTGTTGTCACTGGGGTAAACTCACTGCAGCATCCATTCAAGACGGGAGGATCAGAATGTGGGAAGCAGAGGAACAAGCACATACTTTTGACAGACAAACACCAGAAATCAGTCGACCAATGAGGAAGCTGCTTTGTGATCCAAGCTGAACCACTAAACTTACATCATTTCACATTAGAGTCTGATTTATTTAAATGATATGCTGATAATCCAGTATTTTTCTGTGTACTGCTGGTACAGTCGACTCCAAATTATTTCTCTGTGTCACTGATGAAAGTCTGCAGCTGGTGAATTATTAAGAAATAATCTGCACTGTTGAGGATGGGGGACACACAGGAGTACATCTGAGTTTCTGGGGAAATGTCTAAATCCCGTCTGCAAACTGCAACACATGCCTGCTGATGGAAACGCACATTTCCTTTCTGATACTGCTTAAAAAAAATACGAAAACATAGTGGCCATGGGACAGGAACTGCTCATCGCTTCCACAACATCAGCCTGTGACTCAGCTGGCAGATGTTTACACAGAGATGATTCAAGTCTGCATGTCAGTGTCATTTGTAGTACACATGTTTTCATGGGAACCAGTAAAACTCACACTCATACATGCATTATGTCCCGGTGGATATCCTGAGGACATTTCCATTACGGAGTGCACTCTGGTATTTAGATTTTGATTTCCTGCACACTGCCATTCCAACTCATTGGCTAATGAGAGCATGGAGCTAGGGCTCATTAAAACTCAATGTTTATTTGGAAAGCTAATGGTTGAAAGTAGTGATCTGCTAAAATGCCTATTTATGCTGTAGGTTGCAGCAAGATCCTTGTGTCACAGGGAAGTGAGAAAATTCAAAAGATTATCTGCTTTGTTCAAGCTTTTTTAGTAGAAAGTTATTCCTGTATCAAAGAATTTAAAAAAATTTGGTCAACATCAGCTAAAAAACTGTACTTACTTCAGATGAAAACAATGAAGAGAAGATTCTCATAACACAAGTTGACTCCTCAGTGTTTCATTTAAATGCTGCATTGTGACTGTATCAGGTAAAAGATGGAAAATTCTATGCTTGTGTTTCTCAGATAACACAAAACGATTCATTATGCATTCTTCTGTTAATATGTTTTCTCAGTTTGAGATTGTGCCGTCCTACAGTGTGTCTCCGTGTTTTACAGCCTCCCTGACGTGCAGCAACAGGCCTTTTTATCCCTCATTAATCTGCATTTTCCCCCCACGGGACCACTCCTTCACTAATGGTGATGTTTATCCTATTACTGTCTTGTTTTCTGAGAAAATCCCCCAACAAAATAATCCAAAATCGAAGTTACTAATGCATTTCTGTCTCTTGTGTGTGAATGTGTAGAAATGATGCTCCATCTTATTTTTTTTATACAAAAATAACAGTAATTTCTTGTAGGAAATGAACAATATGGAGCTGAAATGTGAGCGTGTGACTACCTATGTGTATTTTAAAATAATTAAATACCATCTCCTCTGTTAGACTATTTTTTAATGCTCTTTTACAGGAGAGAACTTGAAAACTCAAAATTAACGGATAGTATCTGCAATTCTGAATTCAAACGCAAGAGGGAAGAATTTTACAGCCTTTCTTTTTGGTGCTTTTCAATTCAATTCAATTCAATTCAATTCAATTCAATTCAATTCAATTCGGTTTTATTTATATAGCACCTTTTACATCTAGGTGCTTTACAGAGGTGGAAACCCAGAGCCTGAACCCCCAGGTAAACACAGTGGCAAGAAAAAACTCCCTTTTAACAGGAAGAAACCTTGAGCAAGAATGAGAATTTGGACAATACTTTTCTCGGGTTTATTTTGAATATATTTCTGCTAATATTTCTACTGGTAATTTGTCTTTTTATCTGACACAGTTATTGTGTTGAGATTAAACTCCATCCCAAAGTTGAGATTTATAGGTTCATTTTATTGTCCATTTCATATAAAACCTTTGGGGGAATTATTATTATATTAAATACAGAAAATTTGCATGGAAATTTAACAAAATACACTCAAACATTAGTGTATTACTTTTGTCTATTACTTGGCGATGTGCTTTTTTCCTGAAAAAAATCTATATCTATATTTTAATAATTTTATACAATAAATGTAACTCCACAGGCCGCACTGGATATTTACATTACTAGTATATACATAAATGCATTAAATGCGCTTACAGTAGAACACAAACTTTGCACACTGCTCTTGATGAAATAATAAAAAGCATTTACATATGTTGTTGCCTCCTTGTGAAGTTGCAGGTAATGACCAGCGGGCGTCGTTGTTTGACAACACAGTTGAGATCCCAACGGCCCAGCACTGACCGGATGTGACTTGCAGGGATCTCGAGCTAGAACCTTACTGTGGGCGTTTTTTCCCGCAATCTTAACCTGAGAGTTTCTTCCTTGGGTGTTGCCTCTCTCAATTACAACTTTGGATTTTCACCGGGTGATACCGGAAAGTGTGGGCAAACTTTTGTCGCCAAAGGTTTTTGGACTTTTGGAGCGTATTCGAAACCCATCAACTTTGTTTACTTTCTAACCATATCGGGACTGGTGTGTTTTAGCCTCCATTAGCTTGCTAAGCTAACCGGTTTAGAGCTGCTATAGTATTAACTGGGGATGCAGGCCATAAAGTGCGTGGTAGTTGGGGACGGGTAAGTTAAATCTATATCCTATTCGTAGTTTGACCTCCTTTACCTCGCTTCAATATAAAAAATGGTTCATGATTGTGTGGTAGTTTTTGTTTGACCCAGTTAGCAACAGTTGGCTAGAGGGTGCACAGCCTTGTACGACAGCTGTTGTAGTGCCCCAGCTGGGTTAGACAGATTGATCGACATACTTTAATTAAATGTGACTGCGTGGGTTACGAATCGGCATTTGTCGGATTTCTTATTGTGCTCTTCATAAAGTGTGAATCACCCAAGGCCACAAAACCATTGAATTGAAATTCACTACATTCAAAACTCAAATAAGGTTAAATGCCCAACAATGAGGGAAAAAGCTGTATTCCTGTAAACACCGATGCGAAACCCCCTACAAAATTGTTTTGTCACCACCAAGTTGCATTATTTTAAAAATAGTCTTCATAGAGACATTGGCGCTGTAGGCAGGGCTTCTGAGTTCTGCTGTTAAACATTTTAGAAGTAGAGTTCTTTCTAAAATGTTATTGGATTAAACATAATGTATCTATGTTATAAATGTCATTATTAGTTTTGCTAAAATACAATAATTAACACAGTGGTGCTCATAAAGCAACCTGCAAGCTTCATATCTTATCGTGTCTAATTTTTTTCTAAATGAAACTATTCCCTAGGGCTGTGGGTAAAACATGCCTGCTTATCAGCTACACTACGAATGCCTTCCCTGGCGAGTACATCCCCACAGTGTAAGTAATACACACGCAGACACACCTTTTGCGGAACATGGAATGGAAAATGATTGCGAAATCTCCGCAATACTCCTTTACAGCTTTGACAATTACTCTGCCAATGTGATGGTTGATGGGAAACCAGTAAACCTGGGCCTGTGGGATACAGCAGGACAGGAGGACTATGACAGACTCAGGCCTCTGTCCTACCCACAGACAGTAAGCCTACATTCACAAACTCTTATAGAGTCTTAACAAATGTAACTGTAAACCAGTGAGTTTCAGGGTGACAGCGTCACCACGGAGGCTGTTTTCCCTTTGCCTCTCATTTGTCAGAGCGTGTACACTGAGCAGAGCCTTGTATCCACAGTACCTATACACTGTATGAAGGCCTGCTGGAGGAAGTGAAAGAGCTCTTGTTTCTGCTCTTTTGTCTTTGCAACAAACTGGCCTCTGTGCCAAAGAGGGAGGGAGACTGAAATCTATGTCGTATTTAACCTGAGTCCAGAGGGGTCCTCGTATCTGACCAACTGGCACACCGACTGGAATGTCAGTGTTACTGCTGTAACATGTTTAATGTCCTTTGTTTTCTTCAGGATGTCTTCCTGATTTGCTTTTCACTTGTCAGCCCAGCCTCCTTTGAAAATGTCCGTGCCAAGGTAACACCAGTTTATGTCTTTAATTGGTACACTTGACAAACACTGATCAGGGGGTTACATTTCTGAATTTCTCAGGCACAGCAGCTAAGATGGGGCAGTAAATCCAAGTTTTTATTGTTCAACTAAATCATTTCAACACATTGAGTCCAAAACCAAACAAAATGGAAAGTTAATTTCAAATTCTATGCTTTTCTTTTTATTTTAACATTTATTTCAATATGGATCCTTTGTGTCACTGTGAATGGTTTGAGGCTGGATCTAAGATTGTTTTCTGTGCACTAGCAGACATCCACGCAATGTTTAAGCCACTGTCTACACCACATTCCCTCTTCTGTGTTTGACAACTGTATACTACCACTTCTGACTGTCCTCTTGACCCACAGTGGTACCCTGAGGTGAGACACCACTGCCCCAACACGCCCATAATCCTGGTGGGCACCAAGCTGGACCTGAGAGACGACAAGGACACTATCGAAAAACTCAAGGAGAAGAAGCTGAACCCCATAATCTACCCCCAAGGGCTAGCCATGGCAAAGGAAATAAGTCAGTGCTCACATGACACATTCATTTAGATTTGCAAGATAAGCATGTGTGCTACATTTATCTTGTCTAATATCAAAAGAATAGACCTTTAAGTTTTGGAGGACTTGGTTATATTCCTTCCTAATGTGCTGAAAGCCGGTAGTCACATTGCACGTTTCTCACCGGCTCACCAGGCGCTGTGAAGTATCTGGAGTGTTCGGCTTTAACACAGCGCGGCCTGAAGACTGTGTTTGACGAAGCCATCCGGGCAGTCCTCTGCCCCCCACCCGTCAAGAAGAAGAAGAGGAAGTGCACATTATTGTAAAGGCGAACCACAGGAAGTCTGGATTCCCCCCAACACCTGTGTCCTCACAAGCATAGAGGTTCTGGCAGATCAGACTGCCATGTGAAAGAACTTGACAGAATTGAGCAGCTCTGGAGAGTTTTCTGTGACATCTGGTTGTTTAATGTCTGTTAGGTCCTTTTAGCTTAATAAGAATGAAGTGACTTTGCCACAGCCTTTGATGGGCGGGGGGGTATTACAACAAATTTTTAAAAATCACAGATTGCACATGATTCAGATGTAGTGTTGATTCAATCCACACCTTACTCTACTGCGTTATTCCCCCCCAAACACAAAAAATTCCTGCTGCCTGGAGGAGCCTGAAGTAAGTAACTATTAATTCCCCTCTTCATCATCTGTGGTAGATTGACTGATTTGTTTACGCGTGTCACACAAAACTGAATCCAACACTAAACCAATGTTCTTTTAAATTTGCGGCTCGTGGTTTACTTTACGCAACACAACAGGAAGTAGCGGTTAAAAACCATCCCCTGGTAGACATTTAACTGTTGTGCTTTCTGGGTGGATCTGAAAATGGTATTTAATGATAGACTGATGAAGGCCCAGTCAGAAATGTGTTTGTTTTAATGTAGAGTAGTTGTTCTTGTTGATATTGGCCCCATCCTTTAAGTTTAAAGGTAGTTTAAGAAGAAGAAACATCAAAAATTGATACTGTCTTTATTGCACCGTGAGAATTTTTGATCAAGCTGTTTCAGGAGCCGCTATGAATCTAGACTGATTTTACCAGTGTTTGTTTCCACGGCAATGGATGTGCACACTTAACTTACTGTCAAGTAAATGTCTTGTTTTGAAATAGTTTTTTTTATGCAAACTCATTGAATCTGGTTCTTTGTGGTTTTTTTTTTTGTTTTTTTGTTTTTTTTTCATTGAAGATGTTGGCTTTAGTGTTGGCCAGCTTCAGTTTTCCATTGCTCAAACACCAGCTGAGCAGACACGGCGTCCTGAACTCCCATTCCTGCAACCGAAAACCATCGTGAGCAGAGTGCGGTGCAGCCTCCCATCGTTTCTGAGGACTTACCGAGCGATTTGAACACCGTCGTCTTCTCTCTGAGGGCAGGCTTCGTCCCGTTTACCACATCTCCAAGTTCTGCAAACACCTCAGCCTGAAAATATAAATGAGTCAGGGACACACACACACGTACACACACCCCGGTGCTCAAAGTACAACAGCGGACTGACCCCTGAGAGGATGACATCACCGGACTCTGCCATCGCTCCTTCCCTGCTGTCAACGTATACAACAGCCTCCTTCATTAGCACGTCGTCAAGTTCCCGCCAGTCTGGCCTGCAAGCTCCTACTGCTGCTCAGCATAAGGGATCCACTAATTAGTCTCACAAATCCTCTGAAAACTGCCTTTTGAAGGTTACACTTTACCTGATACATGGGCTCCTGGCTTGACCCACACCCCAAACAGCACTGGTTCTGTGCTTCTGGTCACCGTCACGATGACGTCTGCCCCCCTCACCGCCGCCTCCACCGAGCTGAAAGCCTTCACCGGACCTGGGACCGACTGGCAGAACATGTCCACTCTCTGTCTCGTGCGGCTCCACACGCGCACCTGATAGAAACAACCAGCCAGGAGGTTAAATACAGAGAACAATGACATCTGAATAAAGCCGAGCCAGGGATGGCGAAGGATGGTGTTTGGGGCCAAACCCAACTACAGATCTGAGAAACTACACAGGACCAGGGAGATGCCAGAGGACATAATGTAACAATTACCTCCATAACCTCAACAAGGTAGAAGACGCTCCTGAAATAGGTGAGTTTACCTCTTTAAATGCAAACATTTCCGTAAAAACGTCATAGTGGCTCAGGGCCTGTTTGCCAGTTCCAAGGATGGTCAGCACTTCTGCTTCAGGACGCATCAGCAGCTGTGCGACAAAAACTGGAGTCATCTCAGGAAAAAACAGACAGAGGAGGTGCTGATAAAAATGTAAAAGTACCTTAGCAGAGATGGCCGAGATTGCAGCGGTTCTCATGTGCGTTATCACATCCCCATCCATGACCTGCAGCGTGGAAAACGCCTTTCAAATCAGCCGCTCTTCGTTTTTCCACTGCGCAGGTTGTGTCGGCTATACGGTAGTAATGCTGAACGGATATTTTCTTTGCACAAAACTATTAAAACTGCTTCAAAACAGTTTTTTTTTTTTTTTTTTTTTTAAAAAGCAGCTTAATCGTTCTTAATCGTATCTGCGGCACTACCAACATATCACACTGACTGTGTAAGTTAGTGTTCAGGCTTCAGAAATTTTATTTTTTTGTGCTTATTACTTTTTTGAATTATTAATGGGATAAGGGCAAAAGTAAAAGCGAAATAAATAATTGAGCCCATGGTCATTTGTGCATTGGGTTTAGTTGCTTACAGCCTTCATATTTCCAAATTCTGGGTCCAGCAGCAGCATAGTAGCCTGCGTCGACGGCAAAGTTGACCCTTCCTCCCTTTTGTAGAGACACACCAGTTTGGTGCTCAGGACCCCGGAGTTCTCCATGTACGCGGGCATCGACAACATGAATCTGAAAGTTATCGAGGTTGGTCTGAGAGTAGCAGGCAGGAAACGCTGTTCGGTAAACGGGTGCAACAGCATCGAGGCCTACCCATTGTGTTTCTGCAGCGGCAGCGCGGTCCGGACCGGCTGGAGCACCTCGGCACTGTCGCGTTTGGAGAATTTACCCAAAACCTCTTCCAGACGCGGGACCAGATCGCTGTAATGCAACAGACGCTTCACTGCAGGCGCCCATATGACTACAGGAGGCCCCGACATGGTCAATTCGACTAAGGTCGGCCACAAACCTCCCCGACACACTTAAATATTAACAGAGTTGGGTCTGTTGAACCGCTGTAAACACAAGTTCGTTGAACTTTTTTCCAAAAAACTTTATTAGCACAAAAACAAGCGATTCTTACCAGATGTCTTGTATTGGTAGCTATATTAGACTGTATAAACGCCTAAATATGTTTCTCGTGGCTTCTTTATTACACAAAATAACACATTTTATTATGAAATCCAATATACAGTATTTTAAGCCAATATCCACTGATTTGTGATGAATAGTCTGTCAAGCCAGTGTTTCCCAGTGTTACAGAACTGAGGAAAAAAAAAAACCATCCAGATAGGCAAACCCATTTCCATTAAATTTATTTTGAATAAATGTATGCCATGGCAAACTGATACACCAGTATCATTTTTAAAAAACAAAATAAAAAATGTACTTTTAGAAAAAAAAAAGAAATTGTAAAGTGGAATTACTCCCATTTCATTATAGAGACGAAGTTACAGTAGTGCAACAAAAATCACACGAGGAGTCTCTCAATAGCCATCTGGACAGACTGAATCTGTGGTTTGAGCTGAGATCCCTCTTTTATGGTGACTGAGGTAGCGATGACAGGGCGTGACACGCCGCAGGCTCGGCCCAGAGCCTGTTTGGAGCGGACAAACACATATGGCACGTTCTTGTCTTCACACAGAAGTGGCAGGTGGAGAATAATCTCCAGTGGTTCAGCATCAGCAGCCATCACAATAAACTCTGCAATGCCTCGGTTCAGGGTTTTGGTAGCTGCAGACACAAGCAGATCACACTGATTTAGGTGTATATTTAACAGATTTTCCCCTGTCAGTTCTAAATATCTTATTGCAAGATCATCTTTTAAGTTGATTTAATACCAATATAAGGCCAACATTAAAAAGTAGTTCTAAGAAATAATTACAACCAATAGGCAGCCTTTTTAGGATTACTACACTTGAACCAACTGTCTGAACATTTGCAGGGATTTTAATCAATTGATGCACATTATGTTTACTTCTGCCAAGGAACGTTATATGTCAGCTGGCATTTATTTCTCTCTCTTTCAGCAAAATGCCTCAAAAAGTTAAGAATGGATTTTAATGAAATTTTCAGGAATCATAATGGTCCTACCATGTTATGCAACCTTGTATTACATATACATACATATATACACACATATATATATAAATAATAAATTAGCTGCTTGGTGGAGATCCGCGCTCAAGTCTACACATTATTAGTTAAAGACCATGTCATCTCATATGTATGTGGAGTTTTACAATGCACGGTTGGTAACGGCTCAGAATCGCCTTCATTATTGCTTCAGTGCGAACCAAAAACCCAGTATATAATCCAGAATTTAAAGTTATTCCCTCACCTTCATTAGCGCCCTTCCTCAGCTGTTTGTAGTTTGAGGCTTGCTGCACCAGGTCAAGAATGGTTTTGGTCAGCGTGGCGTCCGCCAGTGGGTAGGCCTTTGGGTTCACTTGCGCTTCAGTCTATATGATTCCACAAACAAAAACAGATCAGCATATAGATTGCATTATAAATAATGAATAAACAGCCAGATGTAGCTTTTTAACGTTATTAGTTCACATTCGGAGTGCTTTAGTTTGCTAATAGTTAGCTACTCTGCTAACTGGTTCATTGAGAACTTACCATTGTAGATTTTCTGGTATCTCGGCCCTCTCGGCGAAATGCTTCACGGAGGACTATTCCTTTTACTTGCGATTGAAAGAACAAAGAGTCAAAATATAAATTTATATTTAAGCAGATAACTTTGGGAGGTGCGTATTCTCAGTTGTTGCAGGCGGAACGTTCTCGGCACGTGTTTGAAATAAGGGTGCGCATGCGCACTGGAGCTGTGACAGGAAATACGTCATTCTATTTTTTTTCTCCTTTCTCAGAAAATACCATGTTTATTTCCCAGGTCTGCGTGTACCAACAAGACATTTGATTCCGAATCGCTCTGCTCTCTTCTTTACTGTACAAGAAATAACACACATGCCAGCTAAGTTTGGTTAAATTAGTTAATTATTAAATTAGTTGGAAAAATAACATCGGAAATAAACTACAAATCATATATACATATTCGACATTGTTACAATGTCCAGTATTGGTGGGTTGTAGATGCAAAGTGACCAGTTTGCATGAGGTAGAATGGTCTTAATTTTAATTTATTGTATTTTATCTTTTTTTTTTTTTTTCCCTACCACTCTATAACCACTATTCACTGTTCATCAGAGCTGCAACCTTGGATAAGAAAGTGTCTTTATGTCTGGTGATCTTGTACAGGGCTGTCTTAAAGAGGGGAGAAGGTAAAAGTTTGTGACTCAGGTGTGAGGGGTCCACAGAGATGGGCCTGCCCGGTTCCTGACCCTGGATTGATACTGGTCCTGAATCCAGGTCGGACTCGATGATTCTCTCTGCTGACCTGATGGTTCCTCGCAGTCTGATCCTGCTGTTTGATGTTTGATCCAAACCAGACAGTGATAGACGCACAGAACAGACTGTATGATGGCAGAGAGATTGTGGTTCCCAGAAACTTGAAGGTCCACAGTAGACACTGTGTTGCTGAGACTGGTGAGGGTGATTTTGTTCATTAATATAAGTTAATGCATTTTTTTTAATTTCACATTTCACAAGAGCTGATGAAGAAAACGCATAGTACGATCTTACATTATTATTATTAAATGATACATTTTACCAAACAAAGTGTCCATGGAAACAATCTTGAAAATATCCTCACTCACTCATTTTTGTTTGTGGCTGCATGAGCTCCGTGCCAGTAGATGGCGCACGCTTTCCGCTTTCGACATTATTATTAATTGGCGCTGTGCATTCTGGGTAGGGCACTTTCACGCCAGCCATATTGCTCTATCGTCCTGACTGAAGGAGAGAGGGGATATGAAGGGGATTCGCGGAATCAGTCAGCTATCGGTAAGGAATAAGCAGTTATTTTCATGTATTCGTGTGTAGGGAACATATTAGGCGCCTGCTTTAGTTTTGCTGATTACCAGAACCAGCTAGGATATGATGTAGAACGAACAGGGAAGTCGGATGACGCTTGACAAGCCCTTTCAATATGGAAACAACTTATTATGCAAGGCATTGCACTGTTATAATGCTTTGATTGCAATCAGCGTCTGGGAGAGAACTACCTTACATTTGACGTGATTTAGCAACTCTACCATGTCTCTTGTTGACGTGGTAGAGTTGGCTGGGGTCTTATTCGGTGCCGTCTTTATACTCATTTGATTGAGGAAAGGATACTTCTTAAAGCAAATGACTGTTTATCATCACATTGCCTTTTCGGTTGCCCTCATCCCTCTCGGTATGGCAGCAGCGCTGTAGGTGTATATAATGTCCCAGCTTCCATGTTTTCTGTTTTTCCAGACAAGACTTTATGCGGCCAAGGCTGCCCGTAAGGTGGAATTTGCTGGGGCCGCAGAACATGTTAAGTTTCAACCTCAGGATGTGCAGGTCAGTGGCTGTTGATTTGTCTTTCTTCCCCACAGAGACGCTTTTATGCAGCTGCCAAGTCTGGTCAGTCTCTTACACAGCCCCTGGCTGGTCTGAAGCTTTCTCCAGGGGCTGCTCACTCCTTCCAGGATGTCCATGTATGTTTGGAACAGTCTGCCTTTGGGTCTGAGAATAAAGAAATAGTTTCATCCACCAGTAGAAAGCATTTTGATTTTATTTTTAATGTTTTTAATTGCTTGTTTGTTCTGATTAAATGTATGGTTCTAAGGTCATATTTGTGTCCTCAGGTGACCAGACTTCCCAGTGGATTGGTGATTGCCTCCCTGGAAAACTATTCTCCAACATCAAAAATTGGGGTATTCATTAAGGCCGGGTGCCGTTATGAGACTCCTGACAACCAGGGCGTCACCCACCTCCTCCGCCTGGCCTCTAGCCTGGTAAGATTCTGCATTCTTAACTGCATTGTGTTGAGGTTTACTTGAAGTTAACCTGAAAGTTTTACTCTTTTAGACAACCAAAGGAGCTTCGGCTTTTAAGATATGCCGTGGTATTGAGGCAGTTGGTGGAAGCTTGAGGTCGGTACCCAACTTCCCTGCAATTCTGGTGTGCACAACTGTAAATCAGTTACTAGTTCTGCTTTTTTTTTTTTTACTTGTACTGTTATGTCTTTGTGCACATATTCCATTTCATGCACTCCAAAAACATATTTTTGGGGGATTTTACTGGATATTAATCTACTTGGATATTTTTGTATTTGTGCTTCAGCGTGACTTCATCCAGAGAGAATATGACCTACACCGTTGACTGTTTGAGGGATGACATGTAAGTTATAGTACACGATGCTCACCTCAAGGTTATTATATACCTTAGTACTTGTTTCACTCTAGAAAGAAAGCAGCAAACCAATTAAATGTTTAAAATTTGTGTCCATAACATATAGTGGCACATATACATGTGAGCGTTACCCGGAGAGACTAGTAGACACGTTTTAAAATGGCAAAATATAATTTCTTTTTTCTTACTTTCCTTATATGACTGCAGTGATACAGTGATGGAATATTTGATCAATGTGACCACGGCTCCAGAGTTTCGGCCATGGGAAGTGTCAGAACTCACACCCAGGCTGAAAGTGGACAAGGCCCTGGCAGCACAGAACACTCAATTATGTGAGAATTCATTTCTTTTCCAATGAACACATAGACGGATCCCCATTTTACTCAAACTGCAGGTCAATGCTTCACAGTACATCATCGATCACTATTGCATGCTGCTGTGGGATGCATTGGACGGAGGGTGATGGCTGCTGCTGCAGTTGCATATGTAACATGAAGACAGGGGTGGGAGCCAATATAGGAATGTATGCCATGTGTTCATAGCCTACTGTACCACTGTTTCACAGTGGATAATGCATATTTGGTATTTGTACTTAATGGATATGTGGATAAATGTTGTCAACAACTTATTGAAAGTACTACTCAGTGGAAATGCAGCTATTGAGAGCAATAGATTTGTTAGTCTGGTCTAATTTACAGAGAATAAATTGTATATAAAGTATTTTTGACCAAACGTTTAATTTTGTTTTTCCTCTTCTATGTTTTCCAGCTATGGTTGAAAGTCTCCATGATGCTGCTTATAAGAATGCTCTCTGTAACTCCTTGTACTGTCCTGATCATATGGTTGGCAACATTCACTCTGAACATGTGAGTAATTTTCATTGTTTTATTCATTAGTACTTATATTAATGAGTTAATTAAGTATACCTTTTAAAAACCTTGTTTTCTAGCTGCATCAGTTTGTCCAGAACAATTTTACAAGTGCAAGAATGGCTCTTGTTGGACTTGGTCAGTAAACAAATGTTTTTTGTCTTTAAAACCTGTTGATGGTTTTACTTTTTCATACATACACCAGTATACTGTTTATTGTGCATCCATTTGCCATTACATTTGCATTATTTATTTATTTATGTTCAGGAGTGGACCACACGGTGCTGAAACAAGTCGGAGAGCAGTTCCTGAACATCCGCAGTGGGTCAGGCACCACAGGAGCCAAGGCTCAGTACCGCGGAGGTGTGCCTGGGGGATCTGTAAATGCTCCGCATGTTGCTTCCATGTTACTTTGAGTATTACTCAAAGCGTTTCCATCCTGTATTCTCCAGGAGAGGTTCGTCTGGGCAGCACAAGCAGTTTGGTTCACTCTGCAGTGGTGAGTCAGTCAGCAGCAGCCGGCACCAGTGAAGCACTGGCCTTCGGCGTCCTGCAGCACGTACTGGGAGCTGGTCCACAAGTCAAGAGGGGCTCAAACACCACCAACAAACTGGTCCAGGGCGTTGCCAAGGCAACTGCTGACCCCTTTGATGTGAGTGGTGTCAGTTTGCAATATAAACATGTGCATCTAGAGACATTAGATTCCATTCAGCATTTGAAATCTCTGCAATTTTCCCCATTTCATTTTTTTTTTAATTATTGAACAGGTCAGCGCTTTCAATGCCAATTATTCCGACTCTGGACTGTTTGGAATCTACACCATTTCTCAGGCTGCAGCTGTTACTGATGTGAGTGTCCGTTAGTGGGGACAGGAACCTGCTCACCAGCCTCTGAGCAGTGTGGATGTAATCTGTGCCCTTTATGTCCAGGTGATTAAGACTGCGATTGCCCAGGTTAAAACTATCGCTGATGGTGGAGTCACAGCTGCTGACCTCACCCAGGCCAAGTAAGATTCTCTTGATACGATGCTTTTTTTTTTTTTTTTTTTTTTTATTTACAATGTTACATGTGATGCACTGGCTTTCCGTCCATGTTTTATTCTGAGACACATTTACAGTTAAAGTCCTCAAGTGAAAGAAAGTGAAGCACCTCAGTCAGTTTAGACTCTAAATCTCAGCCCTCCTGTTTTTGCATGATGAAATTGGTCTTGTTTTCTCTACAGGGCTCAGCTGAAGGGGCACTTCCTGATGTCCCTTGAGACATCTGAGGGTTTGCTTGAAGAAATGGGCACTCAGGCTCTGGCCAAGGGATCCTACTGCACCCCCGAGGAGATCTGCAAAGGCATTGATAACGTGACCTTGACAGATGTCTCCAACGTAAGACACTTTGTGCCAATCACTTTTTCATTGATTTTCACTGGTAAATAGTCTGTAGCACAGAATGTACATCCTACAAACTGTCTATTCATCTGCAGGCTGCCAAGAAATTTGTGTCTGGAAAGAAGACTATGGCCTCCTGTGGTAACCTGATCAAAACACCCTTTTTGGATGAGATCTAAAGTCTGTCACCTTGTGCTGTTCTCAACTCGGATAGCAAAGAAGAATTAGTTTCGCTTACTGAAAAATAGAAACATTACTATCACCATTGCCCTCTGAAATGTTTCATACCATGTTATTTATCAGTATCTTTTTAACGTGATGCAGCCTCCAGCGCGTCACTGTCCTGTGCGCCATCTGTCCACATTGACTGTATAGCTGATGTATAAATACTGAATAAATTTATCAAACATTCAAATTTTTATTTTTTGTGGTCTTTTTTAATACTGTAAAATATAGGAACTCGTGACTGTAAGAAATTGTGTAACCTAGCTGTTCTCACATGTTCAGGTCTTGGTTTGATTTTTATTAAAATCATTAATCAGGATAGCTAGACATTATTGTTTAAAACTTCAAGTGAGAAGTTATCTCAAACTTTGTTTTTTTTAGATCATGAATTCGAGCTTTTTTTTTTCTTTTCTTTCCGAGCTGACTTTCGGACTGTTGTCGCGTCTTCTCGCGAGAGTTGCCCATTACAGACGTGGAGACGCAACCAGACGGTGCAAGAGTTCCTACTGTTGTCAAAAACAGCACGTTTTCTCTCAAAACACTCCCTGCGCCCTCAAAGTGGTAAAACGGCGACTTCTCGCATGTTCCGCTCCCGAATTTTGACCGCCAGAGAGGAGCGTAAAGGCGAGTATGGGCGGCGCTTTGCTTCAGTCTGAGTCTGGGAGAAAAGGAAAACCACTACAGGGGGAGGAAATTAGTGCACCGTCCGCATGAGTCTGTCCTAACTTATCGGAATTATAGCGGATGTGAACGGAAAAAAAAAATTCGGCTTCTAACCACTCCTCCTGGGCTGGAGAAGAACAGATCTCTCCAGCTGGAGGAGTAAACCAGCCTGGCCATCATCAAATTGTGCAAACTGATTGAGGTTCGAACTGATCCACCTGCAGGCTGGCATGACGATGATGATGGGACAGAAGAAAGGGGCTCACGTCACTGTCTCCTGAGTGTCCCGCCTCTCTTCAGGCGAGAAAGAGGCACAAAAACAGCCCACCTGGGACCACCGACATGGACAAACTGAGTGTGATATCAGGATGTCTCTTCCTCGCTGCAGACATCTTTGCCATCGCCAGCGTCGCCAACCCGGACTGGATCAGCACTGGAGACTCTGCTGGTAGGTTCGTTCTCACTTTGGGCTCTTAAATTGGACTTGTGTTTTGGAACTTGTCATCTGGATTCAAGGTGCTTTGCAGAAAAAAAAAATGAAATGTGCAGGGGGATACTCACTCAATATATGGTGCCCATGTCGTAACCCTAACAACCATACAAAGTGCTGTGCAGTGTTGTCTGTTCAGGACTGGATAAAAGCTACCTTGACACCCATCCGGATGCGTTGACTCTCAATCTCAGTTTCAAATCTGCTGCAGACCCCCCCCCCCCCCGCGTAGATATTCGCACACGATGGTGCAGGAGTTCCTGAGCATGTGGGAGTTTGCAGCTCAGTTGTCGGACACAGCATTCAGCCGGCAGCTGCCTGGCTGTGTGTGTGTGTGTGAGGGGTACTTTTTTTGAGCATTTGCTTTATGGGACATGACGGCAGGTTGTGATCTGTCAGTTCTACTTTAAACCCTCCAGCCGTCACACCTCCACCTACCCGACCTGCTGCTGCGTGTCTGCCTCTCCTGCTGGGGTGTCGCTTTAATTGGAACACCCAACTGTACGCTGCAGCACATCCCACAGGGTACATGACAATTGAAGGTTTTATTTATTGTGTTTGAACTTTGCAGTATGGCTGACCCCTGACCTCTGTACAATCCACCCCAGAGGATGGGGGCATCCCCCTGTGGCGGGTGTTGCTTTGCGCAAACTGTGTAGTGCCATCAACATAGAGTAGATTTCAGTCGGAGGTAGAATTCCCAAAACCTCTACTTATGCCTCCAGTTATGAGTTATATTTAGAAGTTCACAAGCTAAACATTGACAGAACGATGCAGCAAACAGCTCCAGCGAGTATGTGCACAGCTGCTTGGTTCCTGTCAGCCTCCATCGGCCAGCGCCAACAAACGCGGTGAGTGATTACAGCACCATTCCCTCTGCTGTTAAACCCCTTTTTAATAATAAACGATCTGAGGCTTATTTCCAAATCTCCGTGGCGCAAATGAAAGAGACGGAGAACACGTCCCACTTCCACCTTCTGAGAGTGAACACTGTTGCGATTACGCTGTTTGCTGCAGCTTAATGAGATAAGGAGTTAATTATCGGAAGGAAGTAAGTGTTGTTTGTTGATAACAATGTATGGCTGTTAATTAGGCCTCCTGAGAGAGTACCCTTCCCCACCTGGAAGAGGAGCGCTCCTCAGGTTCAGCCCTGGCCTCGATATTATTTTGGGTGCAAAACCCAGAAGTCCCCAAGAAAACTCTTCATCAACTCTTCATCTGCATCAGGTGGCTGCAGAGTCGGCCTGTTTTGCTGAAGTTAACGCAGGTTTAGCTTTTCAGTTCCAGTTCTCAATAACAAGAAGTCAGGTTTGTCTCTTTTATCGAGCAAAAGCAACATCCACCCCTTCTGATGAAAAGGAAGCTAATTAGTACTCAACAGATCTGCCCTGTATGAAGGGGTTAAGTTTGTGCGCGCGCGTGTGTGTGTGTGTGTGTGTGTGTGTGTGTGGGGAGATGGGGGACAGATCGGCCAGCAGGAGGATGTGGCTCATGGGTTTCTTCACTCTGGCTCTGCATCTTCAGCACTAAATCCATCGAGCTTGTCAAGTTATGTGAGTTTTTTGTGACCTCGGCTCTGCCCGAACTTGAAAAACTGCTTGATCAAACGTTGAAGGACGCAAGGGACAACTCGTTTCCTCCCGTCCACCAGTTTAATTGAGAAATAGATTAGGAATAGGAAAGGAAAAGGTTGATAACCTTGAAGATAAACAGAACATACATTTTGTATCCAATTTGAATTCATAACACATGATAGTGTAAACATTAGGCAATAGCCAATGAACAGATAATGCAATCATCAGTTCATACAACTATTACTACCAGTAGGATGAGTTTTACTACCGACAGAACAGTTGAGTATAACCATTAGATAAAACAATTAGATAAAACAATCAACGGAAATACTTAATTCATCTTTGGCTGAACTCAAACATTCAAAGTTGCTTCATACCAGTTGGGTCTTCTGGTTGACCAGGAGCTGTGGTTGTGTTTTGAAGGGCTGGTCTAACTTAGCTATATATTGGTACACAGTAAGTTGCTTTACATTTAACCTTCTTGTCCTTTGATTTCGAAACATCAAAGGCTCCTTTGATCTCATGTACGATCTGTCTGATTGATCTGCGTCTTTTGATCTTCTGAATTTTCGGTTTTGACGCCACAATGCTGGTGACCAGGGGTGTGTTCCTGCCTCTCAGCCAGTGTCTGCTCGGATCGATTCCAGCGCCGCGTGTTCGAAAATGGATGGATGAATGGCTGATATATTTAAATGTAGCTAAATATGTGTTGAATGAATGAATGAATGTGTGTTGTTTCTGCTGAATTACACTGTGTTTTGGTGCTTTGCGTGATTCCTACAGGTTTTTTTTGGTGCAGGTTGCTCTCAAATTTGACATAATTATGTTTTTTCTGCAGCAAATGGACCAAAGTGCTTTCTTTTGTGAATGCCTGTCTGACACTTACTGCCTGCTTAAGATAAGTGACACCATGGGGAGTGGGAGGACTGCCATTTGCTTTCCTGTGCTCTGTGTAATGAGGAGAACTGCTCACAGGTGGGATGGATAGAGAGTTGAGGGCTCCGAAGCGCGCACAAACCCGGCGTGCTTTGCGAGACAGGAGATTATCAGCAGTGCTGTTCCTGCAGGGCTCCTTTCATATGAATCTCTACAGTCTGTTCCTGCCACAAACATTCTCCTCTTTGCGGAGTCCCTGCTTACCGCGGGAAGATCACTGAGTCTACCTTCTCTCTCTCTCTCTCTCTCTGTCTCCATCCAGGCTCTCTGTCTGTGGGCCTGCTTGGGCAGTGCCAGACCATCCACGGTCGAGACCGGAACTGTACCCCGCTGCAGCTGCCCCCGGAGTGGATCACTACGCTGCTCTTCATCGTCCTGGGCATCATTTCCCTCACCGTCACCTGTGGTCTGATGGCGATATCACGCTGCCACTGCGAGGCCTCGCGATACGCACGGTGGATCGCCTTCGCGGGGAGTACGTGTTCTCACTCTTACCTTCACTCCCAGTGGACTCTCATTTGCCAACATGTTAAAAGTTTGAGTTATATTTCAGGAATCATTTTATCTGGTAATTCCAAACATCTGGTTGACGGAGGAGCTTCTATTTTTACTGCAGGAAGACAGAGAGGTGATCTATCAGAGATGACTGAGGCGGGAACTGAGCTTCAGTTGTCTCTAAATATAGAAAAATCTGAGGATTTTCAGAAGGTGGCCCCTTGATCTGGAGATCTGTTTCAGCTCCCAAAAACACTTTTATTCCAGCCACCTTTTAACATTTGGAAAGAACAGTTGGAGTGTGGTTTTCATATGAAACCCTCTGTATAGTTTTATCTTGAAAAATACCACCTCAGCAGTGACAGCAGTTTTCAATTAGTCACACATCGTTGACTTTGAGTTTTCTGTTACTATCAGTTTTGATCGGATTTAGGTTTATTGTACCTGTGTTGGAATCTCTGCTCTAATGCCTTTCCTTCTCACAGTGGTCCTCTTCTGTACGGCTGCCCTCGTATTCCCAATGGGCTTTTACATCGATGTGGTTGGAGGACAGCGCTACAAGCTCCCCAACAACACGGTGGTGGGCTCCTCCTACGTACTGTTTATTCTCTCCATATTCTTCACCATAGTGGGACTGCTGTTCGCTGGGAAAGTCTGCTTACCCGGCTGACACGGCTGTGGTTCCTCTATTTTTGCACGTTTGGATAGAGCACTAGAAGAAGGCAGTGCAGGACTGGAGGGTCTGGTTTTTCTGGTTTTTTCTCATGTAAAAATACAAAGATTTTCGGAACAGGAGTGGAAATCGATGGTTTTCCTCCGTCCATCCTTCTCTCAAGGGATGCAGAGAGCGCTGATATCACACGTGTGAAATGACATACAGACTGTTAAATATCACAGAAAACATGAGATAAATGGCCCAAAGGCTGAAGATATCTAAGCAGGCTTTGCTGTGTCCATCAGGGGGAAGGTTAGTAGCATTTACAGTTTGCTCTTCTAATCAAAACCAAACAGGTTTCTGGGCAAAAGTGACAAATACTGACCAGTTTACACCTACAAAGAAAAGGTGTGGGATGATGGTAAATGTGACCATTGTATTTATTTCTGCTTTATTTAAAGTATTTTGTATTAAAGGGCTTGATTTCTCCACCAATGTCCTTAAAATGAATTTAACCCTCAAGTAATTGTAAAAGTCTGGATAGACAAGGTCAGGTGTAATGCATGTATGGAGGTGACAAAATCAAGAGCTAAACCTTTGACTGTGTGAATAGATCATCTAGAATCAATGATCTGCTGTGTTTGAGCATGTAGCAGTGTCCTGACTGCAGAACTGGTGATTCTGAAGCAGCGTAACTGTTATTAATATTGTTTTTAATAGAATGATTTCATTTACTTGATTTAATACTTGTATTTCCCATTTGTTTTTTATTGTACCTGCATTGACAAGTAAAAACTCCAATGCTAAAAAATAGGAGAAGATTGACTCTGCTTTCTTTTAACTAGTAAACGTGAAATGCATGGGCTCGAAACAAATCTGTAATTTTGTTGTGAAGGTTTTTCTGCAGTAAATTACAAATTTAGGCTGCCAGACAATTTTGTAAAAGCAAGTGATGATGCATCTTAATGAAATAACAATCACTCAGCTATGAAAGTACACCAATATCCACAATACAACTATAAACAAGGAATATGTGTGAATCTCCTGTCTTTTCTTCAGCCAGCAATAAATAAATACCATTAGCAATTAGCACACCAATTAGCAACAAGGAAATACCGTTTCATTTGACACATAAAAAAAAATTGAAACAACTTTGAAACTGCTTTAAATACTAACACTGAATTCTACCGAGACGTTAGATTCATGGCAACAGGCAGGATCCACTACTTGCCACAAGAGGGCGCAATTGTCCAAATCTAACCTTTAATAAAGCGCATGCAGTCAATAGATAATAAACTTTAATCTTTATATTTAGATATTTTAGGTTTTTTTTTTTAAAGTCTATTTATTTTTGACAGAATGACAGGTTTAACAGTTCCCATCCTCAGCTTGTCGTGGGGATTTCTCAGGTTTATAGGCGACGCTGGCATGATGCAGCTTGGCCAGTCGAGCAGCGACGAGCAGCAGCACGCCTGTGAGGAGCTCCAGACCATAGGAGAGCCAGGCAAGAGCAAGAGACCAGCCAAAAGAGGTGTGAATGCAGGCCAGACCCTCTGTCCCTTCCAGCTTCTCGGTCTCAGCAAGGGCCCGGTACGAGTAGTTGATGTAGAGGCTGACCCCACTCAGGGTTAATAGACCTGGAGAGGAGAGAAGAATTACTCACCACTTTACTGTATTTAGCAAAAGAGACAGAAATCATTCACAAAACAACACCGGCGTGACTGTTGCCTTCAGTTCTAGGTCTAGGAAAGAGCACTTTCACCTGATTGTAGAGGAAATTGGGACTGGTGAGACAGGAAACAAAAGAATGTCTCTGCAGGGAGCGCAGGGAAACACTGGCTGTGCCATTAAATGGAAAATTCTCTGCTCTGGGAAATTTATGGGAGAGGTGAAGATAATGCCGAGTGTGCAAAGGGAAAGGACTAAACTGCCTTTGTGCTGGTGTCAGTGGTACAAGTGCGAGCATAAACCTGCAGTGTTTGCAGAGCACTGGTCGATAGTTCACATGCTAGCGGTTCTGCAGCTTCAGTCTGGCTTCACAAAGGCAACAATGTTTTTTTTTTTTTTAAATCCAAGATCCAAAAAAAGTCTAAATAATTAGGTGGCCAGGAGTGGAACTGTGCCCTCGTGTCAAATGGGATGAAGAGGTAAAAAAGTTAACAAGATAGCTGCAATTTAATTTATGCCATTATTAGATCCACACATTGCCATGTGCTGCTTATTTGGTGGAGGCTATAAAAGTCTTTTTCAAGCGTGAGCTCAGAGATCACTGAGGGACCTGGGGTCAGCGTTTTCAAAGCACCAAAGGCATCAGAATACAGACACCTTTCTTCATGTGAATGCCTGATTATCTGGGCTGTAACATGGTTAAAGGTAATCTTACCCCCCCCCCCCCCCCCCAGGAAGCCAAAATAATGCAATTTGTTTGATAATGAGATAATTAGAAATGTGCCGAGTGTGTAAGGCAACGGGAAGAAGAAAATCACCTTTCCCGGTTCCCTCACTTTTGTGTTTTCAATAAAAACACCACTCAGAATTCAGTGGTTTCCAAGGCAATAACAGTGCACCATTATGTCTAACCACAGGCAATGATACCCACCTTCTCCTCTCACTAGAGGGAAAGATGTATGTATGTAACGATTTCACACACACACACACACACACACACACACACACACACACACACACAAGCTGGTGAGGGCATGCTGAGTGTGTTCTCACTGCAGATGAAGAAATACGAAGCCGTTCCAGTGAGGAGCACCTGGCTCTGGGCCAGAGAGCTGACCAGGCCACAGATCCCTCCAATCAGCAGCAGAACCAGGCTGAGCGGGAGCAGCACCACGATCGTTCTGTGCATGCCTGCGCGCGTACACACACGCACACGCGTTATTGCTGTCTTCACAGTGACCCTCATGACCAGAGTGTGGACCAGGGCTGCAGGTACTCACGCAGCATGTGCAGCTCAGCCTCGGTGTACCTGGAGTAGTCCGCTGTGAAAGAGTCGATGGAGCCCGTGTGCGTCGTCCCTCCTGGACACCACAGTTAAAAATCTCCATTATGAAAAAAAGCAAACAATGTCTGTGCTTAACGGTGAAGTAGAAGAACATAAGCATGAGTTTCGCACCTTCGTGTATGCTCCACAGTCCCGAGTGGGAGTTGAGATCGCTCATGTTCATGGCGGGGTTCACCTCTATGATGTACCAATAGTCGGTCCCGAGAGAAGTCGCCAAAAAGACGAAGCTGAGAGTCCCGCAGATGCCAGCGGCGGTCACCACCAAGCCCAAAGGTACCTTCATCCTGCACATGGGGGCTCGCTCGGACACTAGTGTCTGCATGAGAAGACACAAACAAAAACATCCGACGGCGAGTTTAAAACCTTGTCAGAGCAGCGCACCATTGACTGGATGATCTCATGAACCCACGGCATAAAAGCAGTCTGGGAGGGGCTCTGGTTTGGTGGAGATGCGCTCAATTTTACGCACGGCAAAATGAGTAATCAGCTCGTTTGGAACGAAATTAGATGAGACACAATTCCGATTTCTGCTCTGAATGATGTTTTTAACGATTAAGATTCCCACCGGGTGTGTGTTCTAAGAGGGAATATTGGTAAATATAACCTGTTTAAATGAGGAAATACAGCCAACAAAGCCACTGGTTCACCTCAAACAAGTTTATTAAAGATCACATAAGAAAGAAAAAAAGACAACTGTACAGCATCACAACATTTGCTTAAAAGGAGAAAGTGCCTCTCTTTCCGGCTACAGTCTGACACTCCCATCTGATTCACCAGTGTCACTCTTCGCCCATGGCTGTCTTGCTGATATCTGCTCTCCTCAATTTCCCTGCCTCCTTAAACTTGGTGACGGCCTCTTTATTGGATTTGTTCTGTAAACAGCGAAAATGAAATCTGAATAAGAGATGATGCCACTGTCAAAGCGCTCGTTCTCAGAGGAAATCCTCGAAATGACGTGGGTGTAATAGAACCAGAGAACAGATTCGGGGAGAAAAAAAAATAACAAACAGGTTGGAACTGCATTCACTCTGCATGTGATTACATTAGACGCCACGTCAGATGCATATCTGAAAGTACATACGACGAAGAATTTTTGCCTCTCCATCTGGAGTTTGACGAATTCCTCCACGCTCAGCTCTTCCACATTCTTCTTCAGAGCAATGAAATGGCAGGAAGGAGAGTGAGATATGTGCTCCTTTCTGGCATCAAAAAAAAAAAAAAAAAAAAAAGTCAGACACAAACACCAAACTTTCCAGCAGCTGTTCCATGTCATTAATAACTAATATGATCATTCTTTCACATACTCTGTTTAAATCAACTTGTTAAATCAAATTTCACATCTTTCAAGTCACTAATAGTAGCTTTGCAAATGCTGAACAGTAACATATTAATGGAAAGGCGTAATAAATGGCATTTAAAGAAAGAACTGTGTTCGTTATCGTTCATTAGCGGAGGCCTCACTTTGGCTCGTCCTCCGGCTCCCAGCCTTCCAGCTCTTTGAGGCAGAAGAAACACATGGCCGTGTCTGGGCTGTTCTCTGACGGTGTATGGATGAAGCCTGCTTTGGCCATCTGGAGAAACAAATATCCAGAGACACGCCAATGACCGGTCAACAAGCAGGGAATCTATTCATTGCAAATGTACAATCCTAGTAGAAGCGAAAAGCAGACACACAGTTTTGTAGCACCCATATAAAATTAATATTTGACAATGAAACACTACAGTAATTCTCTAATCAGACAACCAGGAATTCCTCATACAGCTCTTCTGTTCCACAGGACAGCCAAATCCTGTTAATATTTGAACAGTGGGCGAGAATAAACAGTTATTTCTGGTGTTTCTTGTGCAAAGCTGACAGAGAACAATGACTGTCAGGCATTTACACACGAGCAACTGCTGCTCATTTTGCTCTGCATCACGATGAGGGGTCGGATGCATTTTCAGACAAAACTCTAATCTCACTCTTACATACACACCTTTACACTAGGCTTGGGGAAAATGTCGAGGCATGTTGTCATGATTCATTGCCCAATATGGTTAATCAGATGTTCTAGAGGGCAAACGATGGACCCGTTTAGGTGTCCATAATAATCAGGTAACTGGGAGTAATCAAAAAATTGTAATATTCAGATATGATGCATTTACATGCACTTCAGTAATGCAAAACCCTGGTTTAGGTCCATGATTTAGGTTTCGGTCAATATCCTCAGATTTTTCAGATGACCTACAAATGTAGTAATTTTAGACTCAAGAACGCAAAGTGCCAAAAGTGGCTCTCTGTTATCTTTCTGCTGCTTCACACCATCTTCTCTTCCCCTCACATTGTGGCTATGTTTCTGATGTTTTGTACCTTTTTTTTTTCAAACATGTGCCCAGATGCAAAAGAAGAGAATATGTGCACGTAGACACCAGAGTTCTAAGAGGTGTGTTAATCTGATTGCCCACAATCTGATAACTGCCAGTATCTAATCAAGCATATCATATTATGCTGTTTACATGATCACCTGAAAACTGTGATGGCTCCAGAGACTGGAGTTTTACGGTCAGGTAAATGGGCCCGCTGTTTTCCAAATACCAATATGTAAGAAACCATGGTGATAGAGCCATAGAGGGACGCATCTAATACAATAATTAATAATAAAACAAAAACAATAAATAAAATAAATAAAACAATATTTAATTTCGATACCTGTTTCATGTCATTTGTAAGGAATATAATAAATTATCAAACTGTATCCGTAGCGTGTGAAATATTATTATAATCTTTATAATATATGAAATTCTACTGTTAGCAATGAGGTAAACAATATAGCTCGCACAATTCGTTAGCTTTTCGCTGAGACGGGTGGCAGAGCTACCTAGATAATAAAACTTGTTGTTTAAATATTATGTGGACAATTTGCCAGCTGTGACGTTATTATTATTATTTTAAAGTAAATGTGGTTTTTCATTTTTAAATGTGCCAACCGTGTTAACTGTTTTTTTGAGCGCGTACTCACATTCTCCGGAGTGCACAAACAGTCCTCTTCGAACGGCCATCCCTCGAAGGTTTTCAATCTGTTTTCGTAAAAGTACATTTTTAGATGTTGGTCGTTGTATGGATTCATAGTAATCGATGTTTATTCTAAAATGACACAAAGTTTAGCACGAACTAGAATATCAGTTAGCACGAACTAGAATATCAGTCAAAATAAAGCTTCTGAAATACAGGGCGCTTTCAAATGTTGGCGACCTCTCTCTCTGATAGATTTGATTGGCCGGTGAAGACCACGTGCATCTGTACTTCCTTTTTTGGTGGATGAAGTAGAGCAGCGGTACAGTGCAACAAGAGTGGAATAACAGCTAAGCACACTTTTTATTAAATAAAAATAATAATTATATCTGTTTGATTGTTATCAGAATAAGGTCATATTTATTTATGTCTCCGTCTGCCTCTGAAGAAACAACTTTGTAGCGTTCAACTTCCGGTTTTGTCATGGGTAATGTAGTTCTTCATGATTACAGGCTCAGAGCAGTTCGCGCGGAACCCATTCTTTAATAACAACATCCGGTGGCAGACTTTAACGTTCGCAGTTATCAACACGTTACAATTTAGTGTCTTTCATTTTACCGAGTGTGTTAACGGTAAGTATCAGCGGGAGTAGACTGGTGTCGTGGTGTTCTCTATTGGTGCTATGGCTTTGGAACGGTGTTATGTGGAGACTTGGGCCGAGTTTGGCTACATAGGAATGCCCTGCTCACCAAAATTAGTGTTTGGAAGTCAGACAGATGTGTTCCTCTGCGCTGGCTGCGACGAGATCTATGTCTACAGTACAAAAGAGAGAAAGATCTCGGCAAGTAAATCATACAGTAACCGACAAGTAAATCATACCAATAATCAGACGTGAATTTCATCACGTCAATGATTTTTGCAGGTTGTTCTCCAGGTTCCTGGTCCTGTCAATGACCTGGTTCAGAGCCAAGAGAAAGATCATCTCTATGTTGCCTGTAATTGTGGAGTTTATTGTGTTGACTTGCAAATGCTGCTTTCCAGGTATGACCCCATATGATTGTAATTTGATGTCATTCTAAGGTTTTGGATATGTGTGTGGGTTAACTGAATCCTGTCAGAACATTTCCTAATGTCTTTTACCTTTGCAGTGGGCAGTGTGCTGATGCATCTTCCAGGCCAATTGAGCTGAAAATCTCCTCAAAGTTTTTGGTTGTCCCAGAAAAAGGAGTGTTGTCGTTGCTCTTAGTTGGCTCTGAACTTATGACGATTTCTCGGAAAAACTCCCACTGGATGCTGACTCTGTATCGTTCACAGAAACAAACGGGGACAAAAAGCTGCGAGATGCTCACATCATTCAGTCTGCCGTTAGCCTCGGACAACAGTGAGGGGAGGACAGTGAAAAGGAGACCTGTGCTGATTTGTGTCCATTATACCAATAAAACACCGTCATCAGTCTGCGGTTCTCCCCAAGAGACAGCAAACAATGGCCACTTCTGCATTGATCCAGTCCTCTTCAAACTTCTGTTTGGAATCGACACAGCGCTTGCAGAATCACCAGTTGTCCTATGTGGCCTGCCTGATGGATGCCTGTATTTTCTCCCCCTGCGTTTGCCAGGATCTCGACCCAGAGCTCTGTACAGCCTCGAGCAGCCTGTTATTTTTGTTGGAGCATCTTCTATAGATGAAAGTGGCCCTGAACATGCACAATGTTTGGTGGCAATGGGCGAACAAGGACGAGTGGTGCTGATCAGAACAAGAAAGGGGCACCTGGAAGAAGAGGCTAACAAAGCTTGTTTCCTCGACAGGTGTTTACCAGGGAGTTTGATGTGTGGCTGCATAGTTGAAAACACTCTTTACTACAGTGTTGGCTCAGATTTCCTAAAACTGGATCTGTCAAGTGGATCATATGGTAAGGAAGGCCAACATGGAAAGGAGGACGCTTCCAGGAAGATGGAAGCTTTGCACCAAAGCCCGACCAGCTTAAATGTCTGCAGAATCATCGCTGTAGCTGAACTCAGATGCAATACTGCAGGTAAGAAGATGATTTTGCACTCATTTTGTGATATTTTACACAAATGAATACTTATGGGTGTTAAAGTACTCTGGGTATCACTTTGAAGAAAGTAGAATTGATACAACCTTCAATTTTGTGGTACCCACTTCGCATTAAGTCTGCTTCAGGCAATGATATGTTTCATTCTGGAGGCAAATGACCAAATATGTTGTGCTCCACAGTGGCTTGTGTAACGCACTTGTAGATAAATGGGGTGTTTCTCATAAAAATACTAGTAGATTTCATCAGAGTCAATTATACGCTAATGTGTCTGCCTAGCAACTGTGCGACAGACATTTCAGCAGATATTAAACAATTCTTCTATAAATTGCTTCTCTATAGTCCTCACTTTCAGTTTGCACAAAGGCTGACTGGTCTACCGTTCAGGCTTCCATTTTTAGTTATTCTGTTTCTTTTAGTATGCACTGCTCTGACGTAACCTGAAGGGAATTTGGCGTTGCTGACATAACACTTGTTGGAAAATATCCTGTGACCGGGTTGTCCCTGTTGCTGCTGCCAGTAACTCGTGTCTTGGATTCTTGGACAGCAGGTGAAATTCAGCTGCTGGGGCTCTCTGTCGGGGGACAGCTCCGGAGGATCACCGTGCGTAACAAGGCTGAGGATGCAGACTCGTCCAGGAGTCCCACTGTACAGGTGGGCCGCAGTGTCAGAGACCACCTGTCAGCTATCGGGGATGTTTGTGAAAGGTATAGCGACACGATTCCCCTTTAACCTTGCATTGTGATAAACTGGTGATGCTGCAGTCAATATTTATTGCAGAGAAATGTTATAAAAGATGCTTAGACTCAGATTAAATATGGCACAACTAAAACAGGGACTGTCTAATTTGGACCCCTTTGGGATTATGCAGTGATATCTAATAAAGCAGCAAAATGTCATAAAAGCCATCTCTATATTAAAAAAAGAACTTAGAAGAATTTTATTTAACAGTTTAAAAAGAAGAATGTATTTGTATTCATGTAATCAATCCACATCTTTCCTTCAGAGCATCTGTGCTGAAAACCGCCCTCCGATCCGAAGGCCAGGTCCTGAAGCAGCTAAACCATGTCATTAACATCAGCCTGCTGCTCACTGCCAGTGCAAAGACAGAAGAACATTTTCACACTCGCGAGAAGCCAATCAGATGTCACGCAGTGACTGAGTGGAGCAGATTACTTCAAAAGGACTCCCTGAACCTGACTTGTGTCCTCGATAACTCAAGTCCTTATACCTTGGAGCAAGGCTGGACATTGTCCATCTGTGTGTCTCCTCTGTCCTACCCTCCCAGCAATGGAGGAAAATGTTCATCAACAAACTTTTCATTCCCTTTCCAGAATATTAATCCTGGGGAAACATTCGAAGTGTCGCTGCCCCTAGCAGCTGCAGGGGAGGCGTTCCTCCCCTTCATGGTGAGCTGCTCGCTTGTCTTTTCACTCTCAAGTCTGCTGCGAGCGGAGGAGCTCAACCGTCTCGGTTTGCAGGATTCCTGCATCAGTTTGCCATTGAACACTCTGTGGGTTGATTGGCTGCACTCCTTGCAGTTGAATGCTCCTGAAGCTGCTCATAAAAAGGACACGGCTCAATTAACCAGCACAACAATGGAAACCATCCAGGCTTTTATAAAGTCACACCAGTTTAGCTGCGGAGGAGCAGACGAGGGTCGAGGGGGGGCTTTGACGGTTGAGCAGTATTCAGCAAGTGTGCAGGTGTCGTTGGAGTTACTCAAGAGTATGACAGGTTTGAAAAGCTCCGGTTTGGAGGGTCAGGGTCAAGGTCAAAACCGGTGCATTTCTTTCCTGGAGTGGCTGTTGTCTGAAGGCTGTGGAGGAGTGAGGAGAGGTCACACCAGAGACAAGATCAGCAGCCCGGTTATCTATGCTCGAGGTCCGAACGGACGCGCAGTCAAATTGACAGCAAAAGAGGTGAACACTGATTCATGTAAGGGTTAATCATTGGTAATAAACCCGGTATCATTTGAATAAAACAAATGTTTTCCAGGTAAATGTTGGCGAGGAGTGCACAGGAAGGGAGGGGTCCTTGACCACAGTGGTGCTTCAGATCGAGAGCTCGTTCATGGCTGCAGTTTGTGGACTGCATCATGCTGTCCTGCGTCGGCTACAGGTAGAGCACACACACAGACACGCAGAGATGAGCACACACCTTTTCATTTCTAGAACCAGAAAAGACCAAAAGGCAGGTGTTCTTCACTGAGAAGTGTGTGTCCCTGCCGTTGGCTGGTTTACAGATCCTGTTGCAGACGGCACCAGAGACGGCTCCTTCTCCAAAGAGTGTCCACAGTTTACGATTAAGACAGACAATGCTGCGGGTTGAGGTAGCACTTCTTGTAGTCTATTTGGAAACCTTTTTTTTTTTTTTTTTATTTAACATATATTAATTATGAAATCAAACGAGTCAGACCCAGACATTGTTTCATAGTTTTGAGTATTTTTTCATTGGCCCTGAAAACTTTCTATTGTCGTACCAGAGAAATTCAAGTGTTTTGTTTTGCTCGGCTCTCACCTCTTATCGCCTCTTCTCTTTTCAGAATCTTTTACAGCAGATCCAGCACAGTCGATTCTCGGGGGCCTTCAGCGTTGGCGTGTCTAGAACGCGGATGACCCAGTCTCTTCGTAGCATTTATAGAGACCTTAGAGAAAATCCTCTTATTATCCTGTAATTTAAGTGGTTTATTTTTCTCCAGGCAACATCAATTAGCTATCCTTGGCCTTTATCATTGCTTAACCTGTCTTTTCTTCATTTTAATTAAAAAACAGTCTCCATTGTCTCTTGTCAACGTTTCATATGACTGCAAAAACCTGCGTCTTTCATACAGTCCCAAGTGGTTCATTATTTTTCATCAGTGCTGTGGCTCTACGCCACAGGTGAATGATGCTCCTCCAGTTAACAGGCCAATAACGATGATACAGTCATTTATGTAGGTGCAGCAGTGATTTTAGAAACTGAGAGTTGTCATGTTTACATTTGACTGACCCAGAAATTTGATTTAGTGTTAATAAGGGTCATAATTCATATTTGGAAGAGTGAGGAGTGTTTCTTAACCTGGTCTTAAACATGAAATCCATTCAGGTTGCTTTGTAAGCTGTTTTGATAGAAAGTGGCAGTACACACATACACACATGCTCAATTAAAGAAATTAATAAGTTTTTACTTTGTGACTTACTCAGATCCACCCATATTCCTTTATGATGACATTACAGTTGCTGGCTTGTAATTTAATAAAGAAAACACACAAGTCTTGTTATGCAAAAGGGCAGCATCATTAAAGAAGTCAGGCATATAACTGAAAGTTTGTTATTACAATGTTGTCACTGCCAGTAAAACCCTTAGAAACAAGTTGGGGAAATCCTGAATGCGTTGGGGCTGTGGTGTGAGCTTCGTGTACTGTGTTTGTGTGTATTTATGCACACACACAAATACACACGAAGAAAGCTTGCAGTGTATACTATAGATAGTTTAAAATGTTTTGAATTTGGCCTTTCAAATGTTTGGGGGGTGGGGGGAACTACACAGTAATACAGCAGTATACGCCCAAACAAGATACTTTGATTTTATAGACTTTAAACGGTTACTGTTTTTTTACTTTTGGGCGGGACGGAGGAGCGCCCTCTTGTGGATCTTTTCGGGAGGGCAAACTGCATGTTTAAAACTTTTTATATTGGATATTTTATCACTGAGTCTGTTCAGCATCAGTGGTGTCCAAACACCGACATGTTTAATTGACCTACATGTGTCTAAATGTTCAATCTGATTAACTGGATTGTTTTCTTCAAGTGTTGTTGAATGTGTTGGCCGAAGCATGAATACGGTCAAGATGGAGACCCTAAAAACACACCTTTCAGCATCAATTTCATATGCTTCCACACATGCGTAGGTCACCTACTAGACTGGCTCTGACACCCCCTCCTCCACTCTCAAACCACAATAACCGGTAAGAATCTAACATCTTATTTCCACCTATTCTTGAGAGGCAGCAGGAAGCCATCTTTATTTTGTCTGTTTTATGTTCTTAGACATAGTAAATCAGTCATTATATACATTTAAAATTTAACAGACCATTTTACAGTAAAAATATTTTATTTTGAGGAATCTGTGACTTTAATAAGTGATTAAATTGTGTGGCAATTGCTGTAGAGAAAAAAAAGCATCTAAAATGTACAGAGAGAACAAAACCACCCTCTATACATTAACATTCAATATTCTGTTTTATGTTGAAAACCTCACTCAAAAAAAAAAAAAAAAAAAAAAAAAACACTTCGCAATTAATCGCAATTAAAAAGGCTTTTGATAAATAAAATAAATGAGTTCCATTTAATAATTTTTCTTCCCATGTATCAGTCAACCTTCCCTGGGGCTTCTGTGCTGCGAGAGTAGGAAGAATGGGTAGAGTATAATCTGGAATTGTTTTTTTATTTTAAGAGTAACCGTTCAAATGCAAGCTTTGAATATTTTTAATATTCCCAAAGAGCTGAGTTGCTCAGACAGAGTCCATCTCCCTTTAATGTGCCACCTGGATCTCCATGCAGATATTTTCCATTTTTGCCACGGATGGCAAGGCGGCCGTGTTCTTGCAGCTCCAGAGAGAAATTCTCCGGCACCTCCCCATCAGAACACACCAGCCCAGCACTATTCACGTACCAGAACTGACCGTCCACTCCTGCAGAGTTCACAGATCACACAGTTAGACTGCTGTGGACCATCAGAGGCCTTAAATTGAATTTTAGATTTAATAAGTGTGCAGAAAGAGATTTAATTCAAAGAACCGGAAAAGAGCGCATTAAACCTACCTTTAATGTGGTAGGCCCCATTACTGAACTGCAGAGTGAAGATGTCATAGATGGACCTGTTGGCGTCCAGCGTGTTGGAGTTCCTGTGGTGGCAGATGAATCCATGCTCGCCTCTCAGAATCAGCATGGGTCTGTTGATCAGTTTCAGAGTGAGCAGTTCATCGTCACCTGACGAAAAAAGTCAAAGCAAAGGCTGAATGTTTAAGTGAAGAAAAGGGCCGAAGAGGAGAACTACATCCATGCCTGGGTCATACCTGGGGAGTCACTGACCGCCAGCAGCTGGCCGTTCTTCTTAGTGCAGACGTATTTTCCATTATTAGCTTTGAGCGCCACCTTGTGGCTGATCCACTCCACTGAAAATATGGCGCTTGCAGACCTAAATTTGGAAGGCAAAGAAGGAGAAATAATAACGTTTTCCAATCCAATGTATAATAATGAATATGAACAACAATAACAACAATAGCAATAATAATAGGAAACATAATAATGACATCACCCAGCACAAGACACATTATAAAAGGTGCAGAACAATTTGGCTGACAGACACCCACACACACACACACACACACACACACACACACACACACACACACACACACACACACACACACACACGTGATAGCCTGCGGCTCTGATCAAACAGACTTGACTCACACTTCAGTGGCTGTGCTCTGGATGCCTCCATGGGCCACCAAAGCCCAATAGTTCCCTTGGTTGGTGCGGAACGTGCACTTCCGGGTTTCCTTGTCGATCTCCATCTGAAAGGTCTCCATGTCTGTCTCATCCTCCTGATTGGCTGCGAGGCTGACCCCTGAGAGGGACATGGCAAGCACATCCTGGCATGAACATTTGGCTAATGTTATCGTTGACATTTGTCAGGCTGCACTGTTGTGTTTACAGGAGAGACAGCTGCAGGAAGCAACATGGCAGTTTACTACTCCGGCTGTATTGTTAAGTTTGGATTGACCCAGCATGAATGAACTGGTAATCACGTCTGATCCTGGGATGTTTGGTTATTTCTAAGTGGCTCTGGCTTAAACTGCCGGGACATGACTAAGCTACTTTTTATCTGTACACAATCAAACAGTGAGCATACCGTATTTTTCAGGAAATAAAACAAAACAAGCACTTTTTCCACAAGGCTCTGCACCAGATTATAATCTATAGATAAATAAACCTGTGATAAACTTTCATTAGGCTGCCAAAATGAATCAAACGTTTACGAACAAGCACAGATGATGTTGGTTTGTAACAATAGATTAACAGACTGAGATGAGCTAAATCTCAAATTACATGCATCCCAGAATGTCTCCAATTCAGTTCCTTAATCCTTCAACAACACAGATTTGTGAGGGTCTCCTCCCCCACCCCTATATCTCCTCCAGTCATCCTCTCCTGCCTTCCTCACTGGCCCCTCTTAGCCCCCGAAGCCTCCCGCCGTCACCCCCACCTCCGGCCCAACTTATACGCGCTCACATCACAGTAGGGATCTGATCTAATCAGCTTTCAAGGGCTACCAGTCCAAACCCTCAATCCCTTCAATGAAAGAATGAAGCCAAAACAGGAAAAGACAGAGGACCTTAGGATCCACACTTAGCAGGATGTTAAAATAATTGCCAACTTTTAACCCTCTGGCTGATGGAATATGAATGATAAAAGAATGATAACATGTAAAAATGGAAATTCAAAAACTATCCATGAATTTTGTTTAAAAAAGGAAGAAATGAAAATTTAGTCGAATGGTGTCTCAGCAGGGCTGCTTTTATTTTTTTCCAAGTATGATCTCTAAAAGCATCTAAAACTCTTAATTTTCTATTTGTAGCAATAACCAGAATTCCCAGTGGATGGATGGTGTATGGGCTGTACCTAATATTGTGAATATTGCACTTCTGTGGACCATAAATATTCAGGTGAAACTGGAAAACTATTTAGTAGCAATTTAGCAAGCTCAATATTGGGTAATTATCACATATAAAGTGCAAAAATGTCACATGTTCAGGGGAGCAGAAGTCAGAATTTCATGTTAAACCATCCACCAGTTGATAAATATGCAATCCTCTTGCCGCTAAGGTCACTCTGATGCATGCACTTAAGGTAAATTTACATAATCCCACACAAATGCACATGCACATGCGATCTTGAGTGGCCTCATCAGAGTTTTGTGATTACACACTATACATATTGAATGTACATTTTACCCACATTTTATAATCATATCAACCCTATAGAAAGCAATTCTGGTGGTGCAAATGTCTTAGATTGTAATATTCTTTGGGTGCGCCTTCCCCTGATATGATATTTGAGCATAGAAACTGGAGGATGAAAAAAGGGGATGACATGCGATAAAGATGTCATGGTTACTGAGCTACCGGGACACTTTAATCATATTTTATACACACCCGATAAACTAGGTATCATGAGGTCTTACATCTGGTGAAATTATCATTGATCTTAAGTGCATTTGAAGCATAAATTTCTGCCCTTCCACTCTGCACCTACGCCTGGGGGCCCATCACTCTCATTCTCTCTCATCTCGACTCAATGTCACGCTTTGTCTACCTATTCCATGTGTCCATTTCACACTAATTCATCCCAGAAATGATCCTCAGACAGGGCTCAGCTGGGACCTCGTGGGTGCTATCTGATAGATGAAAGGCAAGGAGGCCAAGGAGGGAGAGAGGGATGGAGGAAGTGAAAGAATTGGGGAACGTGGCGGCAAAAGATTAGATATGGTGAAATCTAAGCCGGCAAACTTGGGATGACGATAGCTGCACTGATGTCCGTCTCTGCCACAGCAGTTGACCCAAGCATGCAAAAGAAGGCGTCAGCCAAGTGGCGCCCCAGTCTCTGTCACCAGAACACGCCCCGGCACATCTGCGCCAACAGCACTCAGCGGTAACATCAGCTCTGCCACGTTTTGGCTCACATCCTACGTCCAGCTCCACTTTCTTACCTGCTCTGTGCAAGTGGAGCAAGCCTAACTAATCCATCAGCCATAGAGGGCTATGGCATCTATTATTAATGGTCAGATGATACCACTGTCTCGCTCGCCCTTATTTTCTTCTTTCGCCCAACCCCTCATCCTTTATAACCGCATTTCTATGTTTTCTTTGTTTAAGCTTTTTTAAGTTTATTCATTCTTTTAATCCGTCGTTCATCTGCTCCAGGATGCATCTGCATGTCTCCACAAGCGTCACATTTGTACATTTCCACATGATTGCGTTCACGTGGGCAGGCGTGCTTGACGGAACGGTTGGCTCTTTGGATGATTCACTCGCTACTTTCAGGGCAGAGAGCGACCAGAGGAAGTGGAGGTGATGAGAGACACAATGTCGCGTCACAATCTGCGTGACACATCACAACGCACATGCATGCATTAAATGGAGACAAACACATTTACTTGTAAGAGCCTGTGACACAGAGAGTTGGACCTGTCTTCTATCATCATAAAGTATTTTGCCCCACAGAATAATCCTCATTCAAACACAGAAGCAATAAAAGGTTTAAGTATTTTCTCTTGTTATTTCATGAAAACCTGAAATACTAAATGAAAATGACTAAATGCTCCACATTAACTTCATTTTTTCAGTAGCTCATCAGCCCTGAGAGAGGTCAGCGTTAGCTGGTCCATTTGGGATCGTGAGGAACCAGAAGCTTTGACCCCAGGTGAGCTGCAGCTTGGGTTTCTGAAAGCAGACCCCCCTCCCCAACCCCTGCCTTCCAGGAACAGGGCTCAACTTCATCAATAATTCAAAACAAAACACCTCAGCACTTGCCCCAGCAGGGCAGTATGGTGATGTGTGGGCGAGTGCATTTGGAGGAAGATAAAGCTTTTACAAGTGTAGGATGGAGAGAAAAAAATGAACACAAGTATGCAGAAAGCATGACTGCCCATACATGTTTGTGTTCTTTGGAAGGACTCTATAATGTATAGTATGCGTTGTATCTTGCGATATTTTTTTTTCCTTCTGTCTGCTGCTCCCACAGCTAGCCCACAGGACAAAGTGAGAGTGGTTCAGTTACAGCACCCCGTGACTGGAGTAACTCAACCCCGTGGACAAGAATCTGTAGCTTACGTATGGGTGTCATGGCCAAGAATGCCAACAAGGCCTGTTGGCGTACGCTAATCCACCGAAACTCCAATTTCAAATCAGATCAGCAAACCATTCCAACTATCAGCAACTGGACACTTGGCGAGTTGTGTGAGTGCTCTTTTGGTTAGCTGAAACATGATCGTCGCAGTTACTCTTTTATAGTTCGCACATAAACTATAGGCCCACGCGGAGTAATACATGAGTAGGAGCTCTGTGTCATGCCTACTTTACATGCCGATCGAATGACCCCATCTCACGGGCCTGACACGGGAATAAATACAGTGTATAATGCAGAATCAACATATTATTGCACACCATTTCAGTTAAACAGCTGTCGCGGCAAGCCAGGAGGGTGTTAACATTTCCACAAAGCTGGGAGGCACATTTGAGAGGGAATAAAAGGAGAAGGCAGAAAAGCTACTTGGCTTTAGTCAGCTTGCAACTTGTTGTGTCATGTTTGCATCATTCCATAAAACATCTCAGAAGCACAGCACCGTCCCTGACAGCACAGGAGAACTCACTACAGTTTATCACCATGGCACCCATTTGTGTTTACATCCCCCCACAGATCTGTTATTTGACCGTCTAATTTATTTTAGCTGCAAACTTAAATCACTTGCAACCAACAAAACAGATTGTCTCAAATGTCCCGGATGAGAGTGATAGTCTCCGATGTCTGTCTCATCTGTCCCGGTTTCCTATAGAAGCCGCTACCCAATCAGATAAGGGCGCATGTTGACGTGCAGACTACACTACCCATGATCGCTATGCACCGCACAGCTAGCTGCCAGTCATTAGAGAGTGTCCTATTCCTCTCAACATGAATATTCAGCATAAGTCTATCCCGCAGTTCCTGCCTGCAGTAGTGACAACAACACTAATAGTTGTAGTGTAAGCTGGGCCTCTGCTCCATTATGGATGTGTTTGTGTGTCGGACTCAGAGTCAGACTTCAGGGGTTTGCGGTGCTAAAATATCTCAATGAATGGATGTTTGTGCTCGTTCTTACCTTGTCGTATTGAGACGTAGCGCCCGTTTGCTGCGATCAGAACCACCTGTGGGTGGCTCTCCTCCAGGTCAAACAGTTCGTCTTTGCCGGGCTTGGAGCACCGCCCTGCCCTCAACGTGCCCGTCGGCCCCACTGGAGATAAATATTTCCCCTCGCAGTCTTTGAAGGCCAGCTTCCCGCACTTAAACTCCAGCGTGTACGCCGTGCTCGTCCCGCTCTGCGTCAGGAGCTTCCCGTCGTTGCTGAGGAAGCGGCCATCGCAGGTCTTGAGGCAGTACTTCCCATCCAGGTAGACCAAGGTCAGTAGTGCTGACACCCCCCAGGGAATGTTCACATCCACAGTGATTGCCTCGTCCTCCGCGGAGAGTTGGGCGTAGCGCTTGCGGGCCACAGAAAGCAGGTTGGCCTGTGGATGCAGGGCCAGGTGTACCGCCCACAGCTCGGCCTCCGTGATGAACTGAGCGAAGCAGGACAGGTAGTCTCGAGAACCACCGAAGAAGCGGAGGTGCTGTTCAGACTGCAGGGCCCAGCGGCCGTCCGACTGAGCCACGATCAGGAAGCGGCAGTCAGAATTGTGACCGTCAGCCTCGCAGGTGACTCTGCCGTCTTTGTCAGAGGCCAGGTACCGTCCCAGGTGGCTGCGCAGGTAGACCACCTGCGAATCCTGAGGGTCCTGCTCAAGAGTCCATCTTTGTCGCTTTTTTAGACTGGGTGCTGAGGCGTTCACCTGAAACACAGGAAAATGTTCCCACCGGGGAGAGCCAACGCTTTACCACAACTATCAAAACGTCCGTTAGCATCTTACTTAGAGTGATTTTTACCTTGAAGCCAAAGGTTTCAGCTGTGAGGTAGCGCCCCTCATGATTGATCAGCCCAAACTGAAGCTTCAGAGGATGGTTTCCATTAACAGGCATCTTCAGCTGTGGATTCAGGAATGTGGGAGTGTGAGAGGAAGAACACAGGAGAGAGAAACAGAGGCGTAAACAGGCCAAGCATAGGTCAGGAATAAATGGAAATAATTATGTTTTTAGCAGTGGGAATGGGGAAGGACATGAAGTCATTTACAATGATGAAATGAGAAAGTCTTCAAGACAGGAAATCAATTTCTTAAGGTGCAGTACATAAAGCACTAATAAAACCACAAATTCCTCTCCCACCTATGGCTTCATTATACATTTTTCCAGCTACAGGCTCCTAATTTACTTACTGTGGTTTTGTGGCTTCCACTCTGCAGTCTCTGCGGCTCTAATTCCAGCTCCTAGACTTAAGAGGCTTCTTTCACCAAGCGTCCTCTTGTAATTCTGTCTCTCCCCTCGCCTTCCCCCGCTGGTTCTCTCGGTCTCGCCGCTCACCACCACTCCCGGTCAGCTTAATCAAGTCGAAGGAAGCAAAGAATCAAGTCAACCTTGATCTTTCTTTAGACTCAAGTTTCGGCATGGGCCCCTTTCTTTGTGGGCTAATTTGGATCTCGACTACTCGTTACCAGTGCTACAGCCTCCCTCTCTCCGCTCTTTTCCTTTCTCCCGACTGCTGAAGGCTCCACCACCTTGTCCCCCTGTCTGATCCTCCTCAGGGTGTTAGCTTTCGCACATCCTTTGCGAAGACTCTAACCTCCCTCCTCACCTTCCTCAAAGGTCTGACTTCTCCGTTTGTCAGTCAAAGTTTTGATCAGTGAAGAAGAACGTCCCAGCGGTCCCGCTAATTTTACGGTGGCTCGCTGAAGGACTCCTTCACTCCTTCCCTCAATACAAGCAATCCATCACAGCTGAACTCGGCGACAAAGGGCACTCGCCTCTGTAATCCTAAACCTGTCTCTGTTACTTTTTCCTCCCATCCTTTTCCTCCTGCTCTGCTGCTCTCTGACCCTCCGTGTGCATAATGCTGCCTTTCTCTGCCTTATTCTGAGCTTCTGTTCTTTGCCTCGTTGTACAATACTTAAAGACAGGTAAGTAGAAACAATACACACACACACACACACACTCACACACCCACACACTCACACACACACACACACACACACACACACACACACACACACACAGAGTTGGGTAACCAGAGCACTACCTGTGCCTTTGGGGTGGTTGCCTGAGTGCGGCTCCGCTTACTTGCCTATGCTAAGTGTTTAGTTACATACCTTCTCTGATTGCACACTCTCTGGGGCACTTCTAATGGGAACTGTCTCTTCGAGGCCAAGGGAGCCGGATTTTACGTCTGAATTTCGGAGATGATGTGTGTGTTTAGGACAACAGTGAGCTAATCAACATATGGGCTTTTTGAATTAATGTGTGTGGAGGTGGGGTGCGGGTGTGTGTGTGTGTGTGTGTGTGTGTGGGTGTGTGAGTAATCAACCTTACCAATCAGCCTATAAGTCTTCTTTGTGAAGTAAACAGACGTGTCTGTTCTAGAATCCATTTAATCCTCAAACCAATCATCCCAAGCTGGCTAATCTATCGGCACCACACACACACACACACACACACACACATACACACACAAACACACACACACACACATACACACACACATACACACACACAAACACACACACACACACACAAATAACTCTCTGCATGTTGGCCACAGGAACACACAAAGACTCATTGACCCACAGCAACATACATGTCAACATCACACACACACACAAATGCTCATGCAGAGGTCAGCGAAGGGTCCCAGAGTTCATAGCAAACACCACCCACCCAAAGATTTACTCCTCCTGACCCTGACATGAACTGCTGTGCTTTACACAATATGTGATAAACAAAGCACACACAAACACACACACACACGCGTGCACACACGCGCACACACACACAGAGTGAAGAACATAAGTCAACTATATTAATGATTCTAAAATCCCATCTTGGGTTTTCCTGTCGTGATTTAAAAATGTTTTACGACCTTCTGTTAAACTATCAAATGAATCAGGCCAGTTCATGAGGAGGAGAAATCTTAAACTTCGTTCAGGTTCTGAATCTGTCACATCAACAAAAAATACATAAAAATGCTTATTTACAATAGTTCATCTTTTTTATGGATCACATTTGTATTCACAGCAGAGTAACCAACAAACCCACACATGAACTGCTGCAGAAAGACAGGAGGAGACTTTCACATGGCTCACAAATCAAAAAAGTCATCCTGTGTTATTGTTATCAGTAATATTCTATTCATCTCTATCAATATTATCACTATTACTACACTTCCTCCTCATATGTATCCTATCTCACGCATCATTAGCTCACTCTGTGGCCCCTGGGGTTCCTTCGTCATCGTATGCTGATGTCTGTGTAGTGACGCCTGTCAGTAGCTGCAACCAAATGCCCCACCCCCCCACCCCCTCCCCCTAACCCCTTACTCTGGGACGATGGCTGTGCTGTGCCAGGTTCACCGTGGCAACAGTGGGATGGTGCTTCAGAAGCCATTACAGCGGTCCTCTGATGATACTCAAATAGCTATCATTACACCTCCTCCAAGGAGACAGAGAGGAAGGAGGAGGGAGGCGAGAAAGGGATGAGAGATGAGGCACAGAGGGAAAGAAGGGACGGACGGAGGCGAGAGTGGAGGATGGGGGAGAGGAGAACCAGGTGAAGAACAAGGTGAAGGAGGTGAAAAAAAGAGGGAATGGGAAGGAAACATGGGAGAAATTGGAAAATTACATAAAGATGGAGGAAGCCGGGGAAAACGGAAAAAGGGATGAGAGAGAATGGGAATTCAAAATGACCGCTGCACGTTAACAGCCTCCAGCCTTTTTCTACCCTATTAAGTTCTATTCTGCCACTCCTTGGAACTGCAGGGTGCTGACCCCCCCCCCCCCACACACACACATATATACTCTCACTCCTACTCTTTCCCTCAGTTTCCTCATCCTGCTTTCTTTATCTTCGTGAGTCTCTCTCCCACATCCCTCCCCTCTTCAGTTCACTTCCAGAGGTTGTGAAGTGAATGAAAGCGAGATCAGCTGGATCAAACCTTTGAGTCCACTGCTTGCTGCTGCAGCAAAAGCATTCCAAAAGAAGCTGTAGGTGTTTTTGCCGTGACTTTGCTTTGTTAAAGTCTGTTTCACTGTCACGACCTGACTTTGTATCTCAAATACAAAGAAAAAAATAAATAAATCCACTTTATAGCGTGTTATATAGCTTTAGTATACTGTATTTAATGACAATATGTCAGACTTGTACCAGGGTCAAAACGTGCTGATGACATGCAGTTATTTTCTGCAGAATATTGATTTGCATCAGGGGTTTACATTATTCTTTCAGTCTAGTCTCTTCTTTCTTTTGTTTAAAATGTGTTTTTGTTCTATCCAGCCTGTTTCCAAACATTGCAAGATGAGGACTATAACATTTTTATGATAACTTCTTTCCAAATAGAGGCACAATTATGTATATTATAGGAGAAATTGTAAGAAAATAAATTTAATTCGCCCTTTTCTTTTCAAACTCCCGAAACACTCGAGTTTGCAATGCCCCAAATCACCACTAGGAGGCGGTGTCATCCTGCTACTGTGCCTCCTTAATGAGCGCCTTGTCTGTCCGTGTACTCTTGGTGGTTTAAAAAAGGAGAGAGAGAGAGAGAAGATTGATGCTCGGTTTGACGGAGTTGGTGCCTGTGTGACTGCATAGTGTAGGAGGGAAGCACTAGTGTTATTTTAAATGGATTCTTTTAATGTCTTCTTTTTCGAAGAAAACCGAAAGACGTCCACAGCAAGCTGGAGCCTTATCAAATGTATAACATCAGTGCAGTGAAAACACGGCACCGGCCGGAGGCATTTCAATCATTCCTAGTCACCGCCTGCGCCTGCTCTTCTGACACAACAGGAACAGATTTGCGCCACTGCTTTCCGAACCTGAATGTGTGAATGTGGGTTATACCTCACTTCTAAGCATGCTTTTCTCATGTGCTTTAAAGCTTATTGGTCTTCTTGCGTGTTGATTTAATTACGATCAGGGCAAGGCGCACTCTTAAAAAGCTGCAGCGCTGCTTTGACTGCTGTGGTGTTCTACAATTTACGTGCATTTTCTTTATAAAAAAAGAGGTTTTGAAGCCGGTTGGATTAACTGATATATCGCGTTTCTAAAAACAATCCGCCCCTTAATCATTCATTAATTCACGTTTGGCTATTACATTGCGGGATTGTGTTTTATGAGCAGGGCAGCTCCTTTCCTCTCTGGTAGCAGAAGGGTTAATAACAACGGGCTAAACGTGATGAGTGAGGGGACTCTGTGAAAAACAGTGAGCCAATCCGCGTCAAGATGAATATCTCTCGCGGGCGTGATTGGACTACAGCCTGTCTTTGCCGTTTGGAATTCAGATCCCACGTGGGGGTAAGCAGCCGCGGTCGAGCTCTCATTTGAGAAGACCCTACACACATGACCAGCCCACATCAATGTTATTGGCCAAGCTGTCGCCGTTGTCTCCACCCCATCCACCCGCCTTGTTTTTCCAGTCGAGAGGAAGAGAAATATCCGTCTCGCGAGCTCCGTGGGCTCGCGCAAGCAGCAGACGGTGTAGTGCCTTTGCTGCAGGCGCGCAAACCTAGATCGGACATTTCGTAACGATTTTCTGCACGTCGCGAATCTCTGACACACAAAACGCATTTACTAAAGGTGATATTTAAAACAGCATCCACATCCCGACACCAAGAGCTCGACTTTGTACAGTTTAACACGATTTCTGCCACGTTTCTTCATTTCATTCTCCACAGTCACCCGCTTTACTCTCGTATGTCGAACATGCACACACACACACACACACACACACACACACACACACACACACACACACACACACACACACACACACACACACACACACACAGTTTGCGCATCTTTCTGGGGTTTATATATGGACTTTATTTTTTATTTGTTATTATTTATTTAATATTTTTGTCACATATCCTTCAACACCTAATAAAACACATGCCACGCACACACCGATCTCAGGACTGCACACTTCACTTTACCCCTGCTCATTTGCACTATTCCGCACTACTCCACCTTAACAGTGTCCACCTTAACCTCATGACTGTTTATATTGTTAATTGTAGTTTTAACTGTATTTTTTAAATTTAATTTAGTTATTGTAGTTTTATTTATTTATTTATTTATGTATTTATTTATTTATTACTTTGCAGCACCGTGGGTCCGAGAGGACTGAAATTTCATTTATGCTGTATGTCGAGCATGTATAGCATATTTGTCAAATAAAGTTGACTTGACTTGACGAGATGTAAACGTAATTAGCTGAATGTCTAAAGTACATCTAGAAAAATGAGTCGAAGGCAAAAGAAAAAATAGGAGAAATTTTCGTTTGCGGTTGGTTTTGAAAGTTTGGACGATTTTGTTCAGTTAATCACAAAATGTGAAGCCTAATTTACAATAGAACCAACCATCAAAATCACTTCTGCACATCATGGAGCTGTTCCAAATAAACATGTAAATTCAAAACCAGCAGACCCCAAATCTTCTTTAAAATGGAATGGAATGATATGCAAACATATCAGCAGGTAAAGATTAGTTTGAGAATTCTATGTATTTTCATAGCACGAAGATTACTTTTTTTTTTTTTTGGGGAGGGGGGGTTAACCACAGTTAAATAAATATTACAAAACAAGACTGTACTGTGTTAAAAAAACAAACAAAAAAAAAACCAAACAAAAATAAAAACCAAAACAATACATAATGAATTTCCCTAAACAGACATATCCCTCACATCCCTCTGCTTAGTACTATTTTGGGTTTACTCACACACCTCTGTCTGCTGGTCTTTGCCAAGGTCTCCACATATTCATACTTATTTGTTGTCGTATATTTTATGCATTTAATTTGTTTAGGCTTGTTTGTGCAGAGACAAACCAATAAAGATGTAGTCAGCACAACAAAGATGACTATAATCTGTGTGATTTTCATTGCCTTTCTCTCCAGAAATTGCCTTGAACTGCTGCACGCACTTTCTTTGTCAAATGTCTACCTCCATCCCACCTATTTCCCCTCCTATTCCTCTTGAACTGTTGAATCATTTTCTCAACTCGGCTTGGACTGAATCTCCTGTCCATTCAGTTCACCTCAGAATCATGATCACTCAGCTTTTTCTCGCCTCATCCTATGCCGGAGTCCTGCTGTGGATTTAGCTAGCTTGTGATCCGGCAGCAGCGGGCACGGCGGCCCTCGCTGTGCCACGTCTGTGGGAGGGGAGCTGGACCAGCGGGGAAGGGGGATACCCCCTGTGTGCGCTCAGCAATTGTTGTCGTGGCAATGGTAGCTGTAGTGCTGGTTGCCAGGGAGATGGCGGTTGCTTGTCTGACCCGTCCCCCTCGTGCTGTCACCAGCTTTATTGATGCACGCCCCAGCTCAGAATTGTGGGAGTGCAGGAGGGAGGGCGGAGAGGACAACGGTTAATGAGTTCAGGAGGAACAGCACTCTCCTTACTCTCTTTCTTCTTTCTGTTACTTTATTACTCCTTTTCCTCAACACATCCCTCTCTTTCTCTCCCTCTTTCGCTCTCTTCTCCCCCTCCCCCATACCCTTTTCATTTCTCATGGTTGTCTACGAGTGTGCATTTAGAATGTGAATCTCTCCTGATCCATCAGGACAAATGCACTTTCATGCACTTTCCCCTTCACACACACACACACACACACACACACACACACAAACACACACATACACACACACACACACACAGAAGTGACCTTTGTAAGGCCGCTGCATGAACTTCAGTTCCTCTCTCATTAATAACCCAACGTAAACCCTTACTTTAACCCTGATACAAAGATAATCAGTAAGTTAAGGCCCCACATATGTGGAAAGACAAAGCTGGACATGCACATTTTTGCTGTGCTCCGTGCCCCTGCTCACAGATGTTCTGTGTATTGCCTGCACAAGACAGAACTGTTGAATCTTAACCTGTAGCGCCAGAAACAAATGGCTCACAGGGTATTTATTTGGACATACTGCTCCTCTGAATAGAGTCAAACAAAGTTGGAATTCCAGCACACGTGTGAAAGAAACACTTGGTAGCACGTTGCATTAACGTCTATTTGTCATGTTTGGCCCAACCGCTAACTAACCGCCAACTAACATCTAAAGGAACTGTCGGGCTATATTCCCAAAATCACCTTTCAATGTTGATCCTTCTGACCTACCCTAATTAAAGGTAAAGTTTCAGGGTATTCAGTCTAATTGCATAGTACAAAAGAAACAGAAATATACTGTACATTTGAACAGACGTCATTTGCGCTGTCTTTGTTTTCTAGAGGAAAACCTCAATATAGTTGTGAGATCTTTCTGTTGCCATTTTAAAGACCATCATAAAATACAACAAAACTGAATGCCTCCAAAGAGGATAGGCAGATAGTACCAAGTACCAAGAGTAGATTGCTATTTCTATACTCAATCATTTGTTCAAAATATATTATTCAGAAGCTCAAGCTCCAGCATGAGTCGATTGAAAGGAAGATTACAGAGTCCTTCCTCATGCATGCTTTTATAACATAGACCGAGGGAGAAATCTCATTTAGTAACCTACTACTGAGGTCTGCAGAAGAAACATCACATCAGGTCTTGGGGTTAAATCTTTGTTTTACTCAAAGCTTTTTGGAATAATCAATTGTTGAAGGTGGATCAGAAGCCTGTGCTTGGGAGCAGATTTGGCTGCTGAGGGAGCAGATGATCACTTGATACAAAATCACTAAAGCAGATTTTAGAAAGTACTTTTGAAAATCTGCTACAATCACACTAGAAAACCAGCCTCTATATTTTAGAGTTACTTGAAACTGAGAAAGTGTGCAGAGAAATTACTGGGTCATATAAATCACATATAAAGACATTACTGGACTCTCTATAACATTCACAGACTTAGTTGGATGCATTCTATGCTGGAGGAGTCACAGGAGTAAAGGTACACTGTTACACATGTTCCACCACTGGCAAATGAGCCGGAACTTAAGGGGTAATATAATAATTTTCATTAACAAAGTCCTTGTTCCCAGGAACAAGTGCAAAGCGGCAAGAATTACCAGCCCAGCAGCTCTTATGGTGCAGACTTGCCCTCTTCACAGGTCAGGAAACAACGCTTAAGACACTGCTAAGCTGATGGCGTCATACTACGAAACAGCCAGTTTTCAAACTGAATAACTTTTTTTTTTTTTTTTTTTTTTTAAAGTTATGAGCGTAAGGCGTAAGGACCAACAGGAGACTGGTCATCTAAACGTCAAATGTTGCTGTGTGTGTGATGGCTGCTCTCTTTTTACTGCCTTTGTTTGTCGGTTTTTTTTTTTTTTTTTGCCTCTTCTCATTTGCGTGGATAAGACATGAATGACTCTGACTATGATACTACGATATGTCCAAAGGTTGGCACTGAGAGCTGCCCACACCAGAACACTGCAAGCATCCAGCGCTTTTCCTGTGGCAAATTAAAAATGATTAAAAGGAATTATTTTTGCATGACCTGTAACCTGGAAAAGTGAGATCTACTGGCCTCCAATAGGTAAGACACACACACATGCACACACACACACACGCACACACACACACACACGCAAACACACACATTGCCCTTCTGTTTTGCCTGAAGCTATGAGAGCCAGCAAGATTAATAATGACCTCTGGATCCCCACAGACAAACTAAAATACACACAGTGTGGAGGGAGAGAGAGAGTGAACGAGCAAGGGTGGAGAGAATGAGGATGACACCAGAGTGTCACTAAAATACACATTTTGGGCGTAAACTTTCAATACAGTTTAGGAAGTGAAAGCAAAGCAAGGAGAGAGGATAAGACATGACAGGACTGTCAGCGTGTGCTGTGATGGCGGCTTCCACAGCTCATCGTGCAGAGTGTCAGCTTGATGGTTGTACCCAGCGTTATAAGATCCATATGGTGCAGGTTGGATCAGAAAACCCAAAGTGTTTTCACACAGCTGTGTGGGTTAACCCAACCGCTCCCCTCTATGATCAACTGCAACAGGTAAATGCTGTCAAATGCTGTCAACGCCAATGCCTTCACTTCCACCATGAGAATATTTTCATACGCAACAAGTCTGTGTAGGTTCTCACTCATCCAGGTCATAGTTATCCAAAGTTAGATCTCTGTGTGCAACCGGACTGTAAGGTTTCTTTGAAGGCGTTTCGCCTTCGCTCCAAAAGGCAAGAACACACACCGAGATCTAACTTTGTCTTCATACACAACCTTTCCAATGTTGATTTACTCTCTCTGTCTCTCTCTCATTCATCTAAGTTGTCATATATTTCTTGTTCTATTCTTCTCAGGGTTTACTCCCCCCACCCCCAGTCTCCCATCATCATCATCATCATGTCATCAACAAATCCGTGCACTGGCAGCCATTTTGCTTTGCATAAAAGTGTTATTTCTACATCTGCACCGTCCTTGTGGAATATTCCTGAATGCATCAGAGGGAGGACAGAGAGCTAGAGAGGAGAGGGGGGAAGTTAGTGAAAGCTACCAAGTTTCTGTCCTGATACTCTCCTCTCTCCACCCAGTGTATTAAAATGTGTTTAAACTCTACTTGGATCAACTGCCGCACAAATTACATGCACATAGAAACGTAAACTCAAACCATATGGCATAGCTTCTGCTCTGAATAATAGCCCGTGTTTCGTTCTGTTTTCATGGGCTTGGCTCTGCCATTGCCTGAAGAATGAATTAATTCAATGGTTTATCCTCAGTTTTGATTGTTTGCAGAGGAAAGATTGTTTTCTGGCCGGTGGGTTAAATGTCTGTCAGTAACAAGATAATTAATTGAAACGTGTCTGAACCACATAAAAGGCAGGAAGCCATCACTACCAGCACCAGTAGCTGGCCCCTTCACTGTCCGCCCTTTCAGTGCTTCCCTATAGTCTGCTGCCGTATATCTTTTAAATGCAGCAGCAGAGCTGTAATCCACTCTTGCAGCATCTCTGTACCGCCCAAAACCATGCAGCTGGATTTAAATCCAGCCTTGACTCTAGAATGCATGTGTGCATGTTAATTCACACAGGTACACCATGCATGAGACAGGAATGTTTCAAGAAGAGTCCTTAAATGTCATTCATTGCATGAACATTGGAGGTTGTAAGTCTTTGCTCAGTCACTGGCACAAACTTTTTGGGAAAAAAAAAAAAAAAGAGTCAGCATACGTGAAAGAACAGCGTCTGAACTGACCACAATGACCGAGCCGCACCGTCAGTTTAAACCAGCTGCATCCCAGAGCAACACAGAGACAACAGAGTCACAGTTGGTGCAAAGGCTGCACAGCCCTGAGCAATGGACAAGAATAAAATGAGCTAATGAGCCATCTTCATGGTTCTCTTAACAGTGTCATAAGAGTCTAGTGGGTCCAGTGCTTCCTTTGTGTGGCTCTATAACAGCAGAGGAATATGAGGCAATTTTAGTGCATCATTACCCCATATTCTGGAGACAATCATGTCTGCATGCACACCGCTGGAGAAACCGAAGAGCGATTTCACGAGCTTCAGAATGAAATCACCTTCCATCGACGCTCACCCCTCAGTGCAAAACTGCGTGCTTGTGGAAACTTTTCAAACAATGAAAAACGATTAAAATCCTCATGTTCACTTCAGTTTCAGTCCGCTTCGTTAGCTACCCTCCACAAAATAGTGAACAGCATTTTAGTTTGCTGAGATTGAGTGTGTATTGTACAATTAAAAGTTTCTCCAGTCTGATTGCATCTTTCAATCAAAAGCATTTAACTTTGGTTCAAATATGTAATTAATTTTTTAGTTTATCTCATCTGTCCAAATTGAGTTTCCCTCATTTTAACAGGCTTTAAGTTCTTTAATCTATTTTTTCCAGCAGACCCTCTTCCAAACGAAATGCAAATAATTTTTTTTTTTTTTTAAGTTCACGGAAGACTGTGTGCTTGGGATAAAAAGTGCTGCACCATCAGGCGATTAACCCTAACCCTAACCCTAACCCTAACCTGGTAATACACTTCATTGTTAAATAATTTATGAACATTATTCTCCCAATAAGGCTCCTCAGAACATCGCACATTTGTCAAATTTAACATGATCAAACAGGCAAAGTGATGAGAAGATTACGCTCATATGCATGAAAGTTCCAGGCTGACTGGCATCTCTCTGCTCAGGATGCTCCACACAGGCTCAGGACCGAGCTTCGGTCTGGGTACGAATATTTTCCATAGCAGAGAAGTTGCATTTAGTCTCATGTATTGGTTTTATTTCCCTGATGTTTGGGCTCAGCAGGAGGTGAGTGCAGCAACAGGATCAGGTGTGCTGAATGATTCTGGACAGCACCCCAGCACTTACCTGTCTCTGAGGCTCTCCTAGCGTCATTCCCAAACTGTTTAATCATAAAAGTGTGTTTGTAAAGTGTAATAAAAGACAAGATCTTGCATATTGATAACCTGCTGTGTGTGAACCTGCAAGTGTGATAATTTTTCTGTCGTGTATTTTGTAATATATTCTCTAATATAGATTAGATTTAGAAATTCGGTAAGTTGTATCTGCATCTTAATGTGCGGCAGAAGCCTTCCCTTCATCTGCTGTCAGCCTGTAGTCCTGGGAGGACCTCCAGGACCGAATAACATGGCCGGTCCTACCCTGACACATGGACGTGATGCACCCAGTTCACAAATTGTCAGCTGCTGAAAACCTAATGGCAAAAGCCTGTTTACATTCTCTCCAGTGGTGCTCGTGCGTTGGTTGATGTGCCTATAGTCTGAGCCAAGAAGAAGCATGAAGAAATGAAGAAGAAAGACTGTGCTGGTTCAGTCACTAAACTAGGTTTAACTGAAACATTGTGCACATTACATCATCAGCATTTTGTTCTTTTTAACAAGGTGTGCATTTGAGCTTATAATGCATGTTTTAAATTGCTGCTAGGTGACAAGGTCGTGACCTTGTTTTTGGGCAAAAGCTAATCCATTTATTCATCAAACAATCCGTATATTTTACTTAGTGATGTTATTGTTGCGTGTGTTAACTATAAATGAAATTTACGAGTTAGAATGGCCGCAGTGTCTATCAGCACCCACAGGGAAAGAAGAAGGCTGCCGGCTCAGACGGAGTACCTGGTAAGGTGCTCAGAGCGTGTGCCGACCAGCTCGCCCCCATCTGCGCCAGAAACTTCAACCTCTCCCTAGCCCAAGCAGTCATCCCTCCCTGCCTAAAATCAGCCACAATCATACCAGTGCCGAAAAAGTCTCCCATCACCAGCCTAAATGACTACAGCCTAATGACATGATTACCTCACTACCGTAATCATGAAGTGCTCTGAGAAACTGGTTCTCCAACACATCTCCTGACATCTCCTGGACAGAGAAAATCACAGCGGTCATCAAGAAGGCTCAGCAGCAGCTACACTTCCTGAGGGTCCTCAGGAAGCACAACCTGGACTCCATCGTGCTGCTGACCTTCTATCGCTCGTCCATTGAGAGCCTGCTGACGTACTGCATCACAGTATGGTATGGCAGCTGCACCTTGGCTGACAGAGGGAGGCTTCAGAGGGTGGTAAAGGCGGGACAGAAGATCATGTGCCGCCCCCTCCCCTCCCTGATGTACATTTACACCTCCCGCTGCCTCAGCAGAGCAAAAAGCATCACCAAGGACAGCTCCCACCATGGCTTTGATCTGTTTGACCTGTTGCCCTCAGGAAGGCGCTACAGGCACATCAGAACAAAGACTAACAGTTTTTTCCCAAAAGCCATAACCATACTGAACTCTCACATGCACTGAACCCCCACAGTCTATTGCCCTGACCCCCCGGACTTCCTTCTATCCACTCACTGTGCAATACCTGTATACTGTGCAATATCCAATAATGTAATAACCCATACTTCCTTGAACTGTGTATATATTTTTGACATATCTGCACTAAGCTTATTTAATTAATTAGCTTCAGCTAATGACATAAGTAAGCAGTCATATTTAACAACGTATTTCGTGCATACAGACACAGCTTTAGCCTCCCTCACTGCCTTCCTCCCCCTTCTCTTCCTCCATGCTTTTATCACTTCTCTTATCTCCTGCCCTCCAAATCTGATCACCATCTCCCATCTCTCTCTGGCTCTTCTGTCTCTCCTCTGTTTATCCATCTCTCCTCCTCAGGCAGTCAAAACCTGCCCCGCTGCGCTTTTCTTTCCTTTCCCCCTTCTTGATCTTTGTTGTAATATTCCCCATCATCTTCCCTCTCCTCCGCTCAAACAGCACCAAGCACCACTGGTGTTATTATTTCTCTCCTTCAACCCCATCTGTCTGCCAGTCTGCCTTGCCTTTTCAGCTGTTCATCCACCATCACCCCTTTGCTGATGTGGAGTGATGGAGGACATAAATTAACAGAGCCAAAGCCAGAATAATGAAAAAAAAAACTTGTCTTTGCATGAATGATGGTAATTCATCAACACGTTCGCCTCCCACTGTTTCCTTTCTGCATATTGGAAATGATTTATTTCTAATTGTTGGGAATCAGGTGATCTGGGAGGGAGGGATGGAGGGCTGGAGGGAGAGAGAGAATTATTAAATGTCACCAGTTTGATACCACCTGGGGCAGCGATGCCATCTTTGTTTTGGACTTAGTCTTTACTGCCGATCGGGTGGATGTGGTTGGTTTATCAACAGGTATTCTCATCTTGACTTTGCCTCCTGGCAGGTTGTTTCTCAAGAAAAGGAGGATTCCTCCTTTTTTTTTCCTTAAAAACACATTGTTTTATATTTACGCATAAGTGTAAACCGGTAAGACAGATGGGGTGTCTAATTGCAAACAATGGCTGGTGAAAAATGGAAGAAATTGTAGACTCATTGTAGAATTCCTCCCTCACCCCCACCACCACCTCCCCCTCCTCCACTCCTTTACCAATTAGCTCTGAGGCCATAATGGATGTTGTTTGCCATGTTTCCCTGTCAGCGGATTGAATTAGCACCTCTGCATGTGTGAACACGTGTGTATGTGTGCGTGACTGATCATCTTATCGGCTCTTAGTACAGTAATGAAACACAGTTATAAATGGCGACAATCCTGTTAACAAAACAGCACCTGAGTGTAGCCTGCTAGATAAATCAAGAGAGGGCCTGTACCTTGCCAACGTGGCGGCTGTTGCTAAGGCGTGGAATCACCGGGAGAATCGACGGGGGAACGTTGAATCATTTCCTCACAGAATGATAAAGCATCTGTCCTGAGCATTCAGAAAGTCCCCACAAAAGACAAACACAGTTTTTATCACTGTGAAAAAAGACTTGTGCAACATCCTTGTGTTTCAAACATGGTTCTGTCGTCATCGCTCCCTCACATGTGTGACTCTCCGTGCTGGGTTACTATTAACCGATGTAGATTGCTGCGACATACTCCAGCGCACACACACACACTTAATTGTGTTAATGTTTGAGTTGCCATAATCTTTCTGGGATGTCACTTTCTCACACTGTTCAGCCCTGGTTTCAATTACTGTGCGCCTCTGTAGGCCCACAGCTCATGATATACCCCCATGAAGTTCTCTGTGAAAACACTGACTTGGTATAAAAAAATTCTCATTTTGCCTTTTTATCCAAATCTTCCTGTGCTGCACGGCTGGTGCGTTTACACGTCACATGCATGTGAGTGTGCCTGCACGCATTGGTGTATCTAAACAGGCAGCTTAGGCTTTGAACGGCCAGTCAGATGAAAAATTGAACAGTTCCTCCTCTCACTCTTTCGGAAACCTGTCTGCAAGACTTTTGGCAGCAGTCACTGACACCACATCATCAGTTACTGTGAACGGGAAAATTTTGATCTCTGTGAGCTTTTCAACACACACATGCACACACACACTGAAGGAAGCCGAGCATGACTCAACTGAGAAAGAAAAAAAAAAAACCAAACAAAACAAAACAAAAAAAAAAACCACATAGCACAGCCATTAGGTTCTGAACAGATCCCACTCAGCCATGCTTGATGCGTGTGTGTATGTGGGTGAAAGGTAGAAGGTGCAAATTCTGTTGTTACAAACATCCTGGTTGTTTTCTACAGGAATTTCCTCTTTGTGATCAGTTACCTATGCCCTGTGTCCTGTGAAAGGAGAAGGCATTGTTGAGCCTGATACTTCTGATTTCCCTCTCAGCATGTTGAAAAGATATAAAAGAAAGTGTTCTGTAACTCTGCAGACACGGTTTAGAAAGTTACCGACAGAAAACAAGCTAAGCTGTTTAATAAAACATATGCACATATAACATACAACAATTTGCCAAACTTATCATCATCTCATTATTCTCATCATGTAGTTAAATGACAAGAAAAACTGTACTTATTGAAGAAAATTCCAAATGTGGACACTGAATCCATGTGGTCATGCAGCAACTGATTATATTCATTGCACATATTCTATTATTATTTACCAGAAAGCAAATTGTCTTATATTTATATCCAAATTCCCCTTTTGTCCCCCCCCCAGGTTCTCAGGGTTTGGTGCTGCTGACCACTGACGGTCATCAGCAGCAGTGACCTGATGAAGAGGAGCGCGATTAATGATGAAATGATGAGAGGACATCACACGTCTGCAAGACCTTTTCCACTCCAGCGATGTTCAAAAGTCAACAGCTGTAAGAAAGTTGACATACCTCAGAGAGTCCTCCCTTCACAAACACTGTGTTATCTGCAACACAAATGTCAGTTGTCCAATCGTGAGTGTTTTGCATGTGTGTTTATAACTGATTATTATCTCCATAACTGACAAACAGCATCTCTTCACAGTGCCGGGGTGTGTTTATCTATCTAGGATAATCAACAGGGTGTCATTGTCAGCACCTAAGTTTCTGTTGTTGTTTTAGTTAGCGATAAAGGGGGAACGAGGGCCTTGTCGCTGCAGAGTTAGCCTCACTGATCTGACAGGTTTATAGTCTTCTGCCTTTGAAGGTTGCGCCAACAACCCTGAACGTTCTGCTCCCTTACGAGGTGCACCTGTTGTTTAATTAACACTTCACGTGAAAACACACTCATCCTGCTTAGCTTAATCCATTTTAGTTGGAGAAATATACTGTTATGCGAAATGGAAAAAAATAATGCATATTCCTACTTTTATATGTGTACACTTATTTCAGCCATGAGATCCAGGTGCTACACAAACATGTTCAACGACCACGGTGCTCAGTGATTTCAATAAATCAGGAAACTGCGTATAAATGAAATGAAAATACAAAAATTCACCACAGGCAACTTTGGTAATTCAGGTCAGTTTCTATATATTTTAAAAAAAGAAAAAGCTTCTGTTCTGTAGAATACAGTTTCACATACAAATGCAAATGAAATTCCACCTTTGGTAAGAAATCCAATTTTCCAGAGAAGGATTTTGAACCAAATTTGCCCCATGTTTTTAGCTTTTTTGTTTCTGCCCTCTGACTAACAGGGCTAAATCGCAGTAGTGCTGCGACTGACCCTTTGTAAACAGGCTGTGGGTCCGGTCAAGGCTGCAGCAGCCTGTTAGAAGGACAGGCTGGGGAGACAACTGAAGTTGTTTGCCATCAGGTGTGTGTGAAGATATCTCCAAACATTTGGACCCTGGAGATAACAACATGCCGGAGAGGGGGAGGGAGACAGACAGAGATGAGTGTATTTCCCCCGGAACCACCTAAGCTGCTTAATCAAGATGTGGCTCCACTGTGTGCGTGCGTGTGTGTGTTTGTGCGTGCGTACGTGTGTGGATGTAAGAGTAAGAGAGAGCACGACAGAGACAGACAGACAGACAGACAGACACACACACACATGCACACACACACACACACCAAGCTTCAGCTCCTATAGGGGATCAGGATGAGGGAAACCTCTGATTCACTGCCTTTTATCTCAGACTCATTCAGACACCCAGCATCTCCCCACCCCCTCGACCCCCCGTGTGTGTGTGTGTGTGTTTGTGCGTGTGTGTGTATATATGTGTGTGTGTGTGTGTGTGTGACCACTGGGAGGCTGCTCTCACTGCCGCCATCACATCACCTCAACCGTGGAGACCAGACCTGTGCAGGGGTAATGAGCAGTGCACTGTCTGTGTGTGTGTCTATGGGGACGAGTGACAAACGTTAGCGCTGTGATGTTGCATTAATTGCGTGCAGAGTCTCTGGTTCCCTCTTGCACGGTTAATGAAGACACAACACACCGTTCAGCCCTCGTGTCGCTTTGCTTTGAGTGCCACTGTGGCCTCTGCTGCATCTCACCACAACAATTTGGGTTTTAAGTGAAATAAATTGGTTATCTGGGAGATCCTATGGATTACTATTAACATTATTTCACCCTTAGTGACAAACGCCAAGCTGTGATTGGTTAATGAGGTTTTTTTTTTTTTTTTCGAGTAGCAGTCGTCCTGGGGTGGACGCTGAGAAAAGCGGAAAGGGAGTGGAAGGTGTCAATCTTTATGTCTAATGAGGTGCAATTATATCACTGACTGACTGCTAAAGTAGCCCCCAAAACACACACACACACACACACACACACACACACACACACACACACACACATACACACCCTGCACAGACACTTTTTAGGTGGCTGAAGGGATGAGGGAGCAGTACACTGCAGAATGATAACGTATGTCCACAAGTGAGTCCAAAGTGTGTCAGATAGGTGCAGTTGGTGCAGATAAAGAATGCAGTAGTGTCAGAGTATGGTGGTGTACGTGTTGCATGCGCACATATGCACAGCTCTCAGGTCAAACCCTGAGATAGTCACTTAGAGCGAGGCCATCTGCACAGACTGTGCCCATGGTGCTTCAGTCTTGTTGTTCAGCGTTGATCCTGACATTTAGAATCAAAAACCACCCCATTTACGTGGGAAAAGTCACCTTTTTTGTGTAGCAGCAATAGAGGAGTGTAATGACAACCCAGCATGACTAGAAAGTGCCGTTTGTTTTTACTTGGGATTCACTGTGGTTCCATGGAGATGCCAGTGTTTCCTTTCCAATCATACAACAGGAAACTGCACGTTTTTGAGGTGTGTGGAGCAGTGTGTCCCAACACATCATTCCGGTTTCGTCTCTGGTTTCCATGATTACCGTTCTGGGGACCAAAGAAGCTCATAGAGTCTGTTTTATTTAGTAAAACAGTTTTTACGAATGTCTTTCACGAAATCTTATTTCTTGACGTTATATTGTCAGCTACATCTTTACGTATGGGCATTTACTCTGTCACCATGGATACGACATAAAATATGATGAAGTTAATAATCTTTTGTATATACTGATGGCTCCAGAACCATTCCCACTAAAAGCAGAAGTGAAGGCTTGACAAAGCAGAGAAGGCTGAATGTTTTTCTCTCCTGCTCAGATGGCAGAAGTATTTTCAAGCCTGTGTTTTGTTTCTCCAAATGCTTCTCTTACATCGCCTTTGACGTCTTTCAGATAATCTCATTTAGAATTTCCCCACTTTCCCTCTTGATTCTCGGGCCTCTCACTCTCTCTCTCTCTCTCTCTCTCTTGCTGTCTGTCTCTCTCATTCACTTCCTCTAAATGCATGCACTATTGATGTTTTTCTCTCTATCACGGCCCCTGAGATCCTTTCTTCTTTTTAGCTCTTTGTCTCCCCCCCTTTTATATGTTAAAGGTTCTCTATGGTGTTTTCTCCCCAGGTATACTTTCTCTCACGCACACAGAATATCTATAAAAAGAACAATTTCACTGCTCCACAAATGAAGAATAAACATGTCATTGTTGATAAAAGGTTCAGCCATACAGAGAAGAAAGCTATCTATCTTTTATTTATTTATTTATTTTTTGATTGACATATGGACCAATATTAAAGACTGTGCCTATTTCGTGAATGCGGGTGCCAGCAAAAAGCACAACAGGCCGTGTCTTGTGTTCTGCTGTTGTTATTCGTTTTTTTCCCAACCAAATGGAAAAACCAGTGAGCCATGTTGAATGAGTAATCAGTGACACTAAATCACTTGTGAACGTGTAATGTGTGAGTGCTTGGATTCGTCTTCCTCAGAGGAAAATGTTGTTTAGAGAGGTAGGACTTCAGCAAAGGCGAGAGGCTTCTGTGAGCCATGCCTTTGGCTCTGTAAATAACTGGATTTAACTGGAGCTAAGGCTGAAAGATGATTTCAGTATGAATTCGAGTTTATTTTTGCCTTCACCAACCCTTTCACCATAATTTGGAAATATTCGTACAAAATATATGTTTAGTCCTGGTCAATTATCTGTCAAACAGTTCAGCATGAATAACAAGGCAAGTGCACCACCCCGCCCTGCTCTGCATCCGCTCTATTAGCCCCACTGGTCAGGGCACATTCAACTTACTGATCTGCTATTAGCACAACCAACAGAAACATACACAATAAGAGTCGGGACTGGGCCAGTGCTATTAAATAAAATAAAAAGATGGTAAAATACACAGCAAATAGATGTAACCTTTAGAGAGGCTTTTAAAAAGTGAACCTCTAACACACATGCTGCTCAGAGAAGGACAAGGATATCTTGTGCCGTGAGCTTCATGCTATCTTCAATATTTAATAAAGCTAATTTCAACAAGATATAGCCTGTTGGCTCACTTGTATAAAAAAATACTCTTTGAATGAACACACAACCTTTGCACCCACTCTTTTGACCATAAAAAGCAGCGGTAATAGAGAACGGTGCACCATGTCGAGCTAGTATTTTACATTTACAAGCATGTCTCCCAACAAGCCAGTCTAAGGTGGCGAGGCCAGACGAGGTGGGCCGGATGGCGCTGTATCTTGTCAGCAGTTGCTGCCTTCCAACCACAGTCTGTATCCATGCAGAAGGGATATTTAAGGAGCGTTACAGAGGAAGATGAATGAGATGATGCATCCAAGAGAGGTAAACGGAGAAAGCTCGTATAAGTTAGGCCTTTCTGGTGAGCAGTGGTGGATTTCACAGAGTTGGCAGACAAGCAGCCATTGCATCTGTGGTTAATCTAATCTACGTGTGCATGTGTGTGTGTGATGGAGAGGAAAAGGATCTGGGGTGTTTTCCTGGCATTTGATGGACAGCTTAATGCCTGGCTTGTAAAAACAGCGGAGCAGAATGTTCCACGTGCCAAAGGTCAGTGGGGGGTCTCGTGTACACTTCGTACACACACAATAAAAGTAAAATGTAGAATTGTAGTCTTATTTATTAGGGGTCTGGTTTGGGCTGGGCTGCAACCAAATGAGGTTTTCTTAACATTTTTCATGCTTTCGAGTGTGTAATCAAATTTTCAACGTCTGATGATTTAAGTCTGGCGGCTACGTACACACAACCGGCTCTGGCTGAAATATTGTGCGCACTAATAACATCAAGACCAACAGTCCAGGCTTTATATGTCTACAAATGTGACACATTTCAGAAAATACTCAGACACACGGCACTTGTAGCAGCCGAGTTATTGCGTTAGGGCTCACCAAAGTTGCATATGTCACCCTGAAACGTTGTATTTAATGCCATTCCATCCAGAAAAAAAAAGCGTATTACTCATTACGGCTTTCCTTAAATAAAATCCAAGGTTTGATGGATACTGCCATTTTGTGTTACTGGTGGGTAATTTTATAGATGCAGGACATTTAGCTTTTTTAAACGAGCAGCAAAAGTAAATGTTTTCACAGATGCTATAAATATTGCTGGTTAAAGTGGAGTTATACATACAAGCAGTAATGATTTGTCAGCTCCACAGCAGATATCAGAGTTGACATTGTTTTGATTCTGCCTCTGTACCTCACAGCGAAGCCTGCGTGCACAGCACCACATGGTATTTTCAACCATGCCATTAAGCGACAACTGCTGACTGACCTTCAATAAATCAAATCACTTTCTTCATACAGAGATGCGAGAACATACGCTGAACGTAAATGACACCGTGTGACTGCAGCTGCATGGTTTTATAGCATGTTACCAGCAGCAGCGCACCTATTTTTCAATGTTAACTCACTGACTCCTCATTTTTATATGCTGGCATCTTTTCATCTCAAATATCAGCCAAGATGTACGTGTGTCAGCGCAGGGAAAATCTAAAATACATTTCAACTAACGTGCCAGCTGAAAGTGACTCACAGGAAATTATCTTTACACTTTATCCAAAGCGGAGCGTGACACAGTGTCTTTTCACAATCTCTGATGGAACAACGGATCTGTTGGGTTGCTCCCTCCCCGCTTCCGTCCATACCACACCAGCTGTGTCATAACGGTGGGCTGTCACTCAAACTGTTGCGAGCTGCACTTATTGCAACACTGGCGAGGTTACAGGACAAGGCAGCTCAGCTGGGATTAAAGTCTCAGTTGCATTTGTTGAAACAGAGTTTATGGCATTACAGTGGGCAAATCTGGGGGGGGGAAGAGTTTGGGAACAAAGACTTTCTGTGCAGCAACGCAGTAGATGAGCCAGATGAATTTCAGCTTTTGAATTTAAACACATGCATTATGCAAAGTGAACAGAGGCCGAAGGGAAGAAGAGACAGAGAGGAGACATCTTGTCATTGCGAAAGGAAAGATGGACAATGGAGACATCCCAAGGGACTACACGCTCATTCTGCATGGCTGCCTATCGGTCACCATGGAAACTGTCTGTGTGTATATGTCAAGGATTGGTGAGCTAAGTTGTGTACAGGGTGTGTGTGCTATGGGGGAGAATGTGTAGATGCTGCGTGGGAGGCCCCCCACTGTGTCAGCAAGCATACCGTCAAAACTAACTGTGATCAGAACTAACTGTGATCACATTTCGTGTCGTGGGTGTGAGTGTGTGCTCGTGTGTGTGATCGCATGTGTAGTGCGCGCGTACAGTCAGAAAGGGCTGAGATCTTATCTTTTTAAAAGCTGTACCCTCGGTCTGATGAGTGATCTACAGGACAGTATGAAGGACAGACTGATGAACGCTTGATGAGATGGACTGAAGAGTCATCAGTAAGCGAAGGCCAACACGCACACACACACAAACACACACACAGACAGAATGAGGGAGAGACAAGGCTCATAACTAGGCCCTCTGCGCTGCATGTATAGGCAGCACACATGCATGAACAGGCTGGGAACAGAAGACTCACACACACGTACTTGCACACACACACACACACACACACACACACAAAGAAGGAAAAGCACATTTTGCGATGGTTTTCACACACACACACACACACACACACACACACACACACGCACCTCTTGGCAGCTTTGTTCCATGAAGTGCCAACGTGTGGTACGGCAGAGACACACTGCCAACCCCACACTGGGCAGGGCATGCTGCTCTCAAGGGAACACACACATACTCATGGCCTGGTGCACACACACTTATCCTCTGCTTTCACTGAGAACACAGCCACAAATTCCTTGCACAAGTTTCCTCACACTCTCTCACACACACCATGTAATCCATATATAATCCTCCAACTCTTCATTTGTCTCTCCCTTGCACGCAAACAGACACACACACACACACACACACACACACACACACCTTTAATCCTTTAATTGGCCACTGAACTGTCCTGCTGTTATTGCTCTGCCTTAATTTGTGCTGAAGGCCTGATGACTCATCAGTCGGACCACAGCAGCTCATTATGTTTAAAAATGTCATGTGTAAAAGCAACATTTAAAGACAATAAATTGTATGCTTAAAACATCTTTTTGGAGCTTTCCTGAGTGAGAAAAAAAGATAAACCTGCTTTCTGTGAAGAAATGATTCTGTAAAGAGATAATTCGTTTGCAAAAAACATTTATTCCCATGACGAGTCCTGTTAAATGAGGGTGATGTTGCAGCTCCTGTTTCGAATATATAAAAATACTGTACATATCTTTTCTCCAGCTGGAGAGCTGTCCAGTCGAGGTGTCTCTAAAAAACACACATATAAATTCCAGCCGCAAGCTGCACCCAGATCATATTGTAAATATCATACACCCACATCACTGCTATCAGGTGGCTGCAGCTCTGGCTGCTGCGGCCACGAAGACTTTATAGGATGTCTGATCTATTCTGGCATCTTCAAGCTGGCCAGACTCCAGTATTCCAAATATCAAATAACAGCATCAGCGATAACACCACTACTATTCTGAGTAATGTTCTGTGTGTGTGTGTGTGTGTGTGTGTGTGTGTGGGTGGGTGCACTCTCTCCTATAAGATAATCATCAGTACAAGAAAATTATCACAGTGCTTTTTTTTTTGCAGCACTTCTCAAAATATTTTTTATTAAGTAATTAAGGAGGATTACCTTGGGTTTACACTTATAATAATGAATGTATACATCTGCTTCTAAATGTAATCACAAAAACTAAAAGTTCATCTAGTCATTTATTTAATATAATGTACCTTATCTGTTGAATCTGTGAGTATTAAAACTCTTTTCTTCAGTGTATTAAGTTCCTTTATTTGAAATAAATCCGTATACAAATTTGACTCAGAAGTATTTTACCTTCTTTTATTTAATTTAAACATACATCAAAACAATATATGCTCAAACAATTAGCCATCAATTAAAAAAATACTACTGATATTACTGTCTGATATAAAAAATACACTGTTGTCTGAAATAACATGTTTGCACTAACGATATTTTAAAAGGATCTTAAATTAGTTGAAACAGAAAGAGCACAGGAGGGTTGTTGGTGTTGGACAACATGGACATTTTCACAGGAATCCATTTTTTATGATTTATGTAGGCTGACCATCTGCTGCCACAATGTACATAGCATGGCTACCATGACTCATTGGCGACATGGACATCTACCATGCCCCTCTCTCTCTCTCTCTGTCACACATACACACACACACACACACACACACACACACACACACACACACACACACACACACACACGCACACGCACACGCACACGCACACGCACACCTGCACACTCAGAGGTAAGCTCACAGAGGCTCATATGAATGATGAATGGGGTGTGAGAGATGTCTGCTGAAGTCTTTAGTCCCACCCTGAGTGACCTGAGTATACCCTAACACACACACACACACACACACACACACACACACACACACACACACATCCTTATATTTTTATCTTTGTGAGGACTTTCATAGGCATAATGAATTACCCAGCCCCCTATCCTATCCCTAACCATCCCAACCACCCCTCAACCCTAACCCCGGCCCTAACCAGCCAAAACATGTCTTCTCTTTGCTAGTAGAATAAATATTTTGGTACTCAGAATCAGAATCAGAAATTGCCATTGTCAGTGAACAGAATTCAAAAACTAGGAACTTGCGTCGGCGTAAGGTGCAACATAAAACACAGAATAGTATCTAAAATGTATGATGTATATAGCAAGTACAAGAACAAACACACACATACACACTCATACACACACACACACACACACATACACACCATATTTAAATGTCTTTGAAATTCAACACCATGTGCATAAAGGCACGTTGTATCCCATTCACCCACTTCAGAGACAGGTTGAGGCTATCAGTCGATCTGAACAGAGGAATTTCACTTGATTTGCTTCCCTCGCAATTATTCATCTTTAAATGGCATAACTGATGGGAGAAACGTTTACATTGCTCGGTTAAATGTGAAAATAAAAACGTGTAAGGTTGACGCTAACTGTAACACAACAGGTCAGCTGAGCTAACATAATCCTAAAAGGTCAGGAGGGGGCATATTTTTACTTGTTGTAGCAGATTTACTGACCAAACATAGTATGAATAAACCCGTCACCTTTCTCAGCTTTTATAATGTTACAATAACAGCATTCCTGTTAAATAGCGTAGCTGAGCTACAGCCATAGCTGAGCTTAACGATTTAGTCACCTTTCATATAAATTACCCCTTTTTGTCACTTTTCATCAGTTTTGTCAGTTTTCTGCCAGTTTTTCTTTGTACTGATACTTCAGATGTGGTGCTGTTTGTTCCTCCTTCCTCCGTTGGTTGGCTGCTGCACAGAACTTTAAGGAAAAACAAGAAACACGATAAAAAAAAACGCCACACCTTGCTCTGACACCATGACCCTTCACACACACGCACAAATCAGCTCGCTGTATGTTTGTTCTTATGCTGTGAAAGCCGCACTCGCTCATTAACCCAGAGGCCATCTCCAGTCTCTCATTGTGCCCCTATCTTCCGCAGCTTTCTGGGTAAAGTAGTTTAACAATGTCAACCAGATAAGCCCAATGCAAACCCGCTGATAAGCAGTAAAAGACTGCACTTAATGTCTATGTGTTTTGAGGGTGTTGGTTGATTGAGGAGCCAATGAAGAGGTTGTAAAAGACCAACAGTGAGAAGAATGGTGCATATGTGTGTTTGTATGGTCATACTTGTGAGTGCACCGTGTCGTATCTTTGTAAAAACATGTTACCCTGGCAAAACAGCTAACCTCATAAGACAAAGATAAGAAATGCAAACATGATGCTGGGCAAAGATGTTGACTGTGTTGGTGATTTCAAGTTATGGACAAGGACCATTTGCAAAGATGTTCATGAAAGTCAACTTTTCTTGTATGGACAAGTCTAGCAGGGAGCGAAGTGCTCATGGAAAAGAAAAAAAAAAAGGAAAAAAAATACTGCATGTTGACGCAAAAAACACGAGTAAAATGTGAGCAGTCAAAACAAAGGGTTTTGACTGTGAAGGCAAGGCCATGCTTGCACCTTGTTTGCAGGCTGCCACGAGGCATCCAGACTTTAATATGAGGTCAAAGGTAAATCCCTCAGATGTCAATGTTGCAATAAGATGAGCCATAAAAGGATCCTGTTGCAGTGCGATTAAAGGTGTGAATATTTCACAGGTAAAAGTCAGTAAAATGCAACCAACTTTCATACACTTTGTCCTGGAAACTTCACTCCCTGTGGGGATAAGCTCAGTCATTTTTCCCAGCTCTCCTATTACACACACACACACACACACACACACACACACACACACACACACACATATCTCTATGAGAGCATGCAGTCTGGAGGGAACTGTACTGGTGTATAAACAGGAATAACACGCCATGTACATGTGAGCTGCACAAACAAAAAAGTCAGGTTCTGAAGGCCCTGCAGTCTGGAAGCTGATATCCTTGCTTTGTTCTCTTAATGGCCCTGTTCCGTTTTGATTCTTCTGAATACCTGACCCACCTGTGCAGCCTGGAGATTCTATCCTGCCTGTCAGCTCCTATCAAACGCCACTAGATACAGTTTCTCTTCCTTTCTCCATTCTTCGCAGTTAGATGCAGTTTCAAATCGCTTCCTCTTGTCTTTTTTTGTCCCCCACTCCTCTTCTCTGTCTTTCTTCTGTGGTCTGTTTTCCTATGGCGGACAAATAATCATCATTGATGAGCACAAAGATGTATTCACACATCTCACACCCAGCGCACAAAAGAAGTGAAATCAGATGATTTCTTATGAAGAATCTTTTTTAATAAAACAGAAAAGGCAATAAAATTAAGATAAATATTTTTTCCTGTGTACACAAGGAAATATTTAAGTCATATTTCCAAAAGAATGACTGAATTTACATAATATATTTTAGTAGGCTATCCCAACCATACAAATCAGGTTCCAGTGGGTCTAAAAAAATACACAATGATGTCACTTATGAAAATGTGATGGTTACAGCTGAATCCAGTGTTTCCTTGAAGAAAATACAGCTTAAAAAAAAAAACAATAATTCAATTAAAGACCCATAAAAGTAATATTTTAAAATTTAGTTTCACATTAAATTCTATTTAAAGCTTTTGCTTTGCAGTGTAACAGCTGTGAAAACAGTTGTGAAAAGTTAGTCAATGTAATAAAAAAAGACAAAGGCATTTATGTTCTCTCCCCGTAGTACACCCTGTACACAAACAACAGTCATCACAGGCTTGCATAAACAGTAAGACCATGGTAAACAAAGAAAAGAAGCTAAACGAATAAAAAAAATCTTTTTTTTTTTTGGCAAAGCAGGAATAAAAGTGACAAAAAGCTTAATTTGTGATTTGATCTGTATATTGTTTTTCTTTTTCTGTCTCTCGACATTGTCCCATTGATTAGCTCTGATTGTCCTTCACAGTCACGTGATGTCATCCTGGTTGTCATGGAGACCTCAAGTGCATTAGCTGGCCAGTGTGCAGACAATGTTGCTGCAACATTTTGCAGAGGCTGTCATAGCAACACAGAGATGAACATGAGCAGACAACAAGAGGAACTTAAAATACGGTGGTGATTGCAGGGGTCCCGGATTCAGGTTGATTGATTTTGTTTTTTCCATAAAATATTTTTGATCTACTGCGGTGAATGACAACCTCACAGGTGCTTTGGTATGCTTCTTTTTGATGCCAGATAATTATTTACATTTTTTACTGTATTACAGGCAAAAATAGACAAGAAATAGCTTTCAGGATCAGCCAACAGCACAAACTTTCTTTTCCAGTACTTCTATAAAAAAAAAAAAAAACAAAACATGAAATTGGTCTGCACATTCTACACTCAGCAGAGAGAAGTAAAGAAAATCTAAACGCATGTTTAAAAAGAGCTTTTGTTGATAGCCCAAACTCCCTTTCAACATTTCCCCTGTGTGCCTAAAGTAGGGCTTGTAACTACAATATCATCACATCATTTGCACAGTTTGATGCCAAATCTAATACTCCAATCAGTTCAGTGCATCTGAGAAGGAAACGAAAAAAAACAACCTTCCCCCTTTCTGAAACTCCCCAATCCCCCCGTCTAAACGGCAGATAAACAAAAAACAATTGTAAATAAAATATTTTTTTCTGCAAAAGAACACAAAAAAGAACACATATATACTGTATGTGCACTATTTACATGTTATATTATGCATAAATGCTGTACAAAGCGCATACACACGCACACACACCCTTGTCACCATAATCATCTATACTCCGTTCAATGAAACAACTGTCTCTGAACCTGATACAAGAAAGAGGTATTGACGTGTATGGCTTTACAGGAGAAAAAAATATTATTTCTGCATGTTAAGTACTAAACAAAGTAATATTAATATGCAGAGTGTTAGTGATACTGGTGTATCATGACACTGTGTTTGCTTGATAAGCACAGGCGTGCACAACCATGTGCTGAAGCACTTTTTCTTTAGAGCTCATTAAATGCCAAAAGGGGGTAATCACAGACACACACACACACACACACACACACACACACACACACATCTCTGCATCCACATAGAAACATTTATACAAAGTCCAAAGTACAGTGTTTTTTGGTCCTGATGGGGATCTCCCAAATACATTGTCATTGTCAGATTACCAGTAAAAGAACACGAAAACCCTTCAAACCAGTGTGGTTTACAGTAAGTCTTCCTTCTCATATAGATTCTCCTGATGCTGAAGGCCAAGTTTGCCACCTTTCCGAATGTAAGCTTCTGTACTCCAAAGTGCCGATATCCTTTGTTCCTGATCTTTTGCTGCCTTGTCTCCAGTTCAGCCACATTGAAGTCTTGTGGAGTCTTGACGCAGGAGACTCAGTCCACATTGGATAAGCAGGTTAAATCTGATGCGCTTCTGACTTTTCCCAGAACCAGACTACTCTAAGTGCCAGCATTGTTGGGCTTTACTCAGTGGCCGAGCTCCATCTCTTCCTCGGGACAGATCGATATGCAGAGCCAAAGCTCTTTGTCTTGGTGTCCATCTGCCCCCTGGTCTCTACTGAATGACCATCCTGGAAGCAGGCAACTCCAGGGTTTTGGACAGGATTGGTCTTCAACTGCTGCATGGTGCTAAGACCCAATAGCCATGCCGTCCACACCAATCAGCTGTCCTGTTGTCGGTTCGTAGGTTCCCGCTAGGTAGAACAAGTCATTCAGGTTGTTCCCGGGCTTACGTTCACGCGTCAGGTGATCGTACTCAGCCTTGCTGACCACCTGGCAGCGATGGGAGATGGTCTGCACGTCATTCTCATCTTCATGACTCGACTGATACAAAGCATTCTGCAAAGAGAGAAAAAGAGGTCTGGCTGTCAAGATGTCACCACCTCAGTTATGTCACACGAAGTGTCACCAGTGTGGTTAATATTAAACCGAAAAACTCTAACCAAAACCCTGTTGATCAGTCCAGAGATTAAATGCAAGAACAACTAACAGGTTCATGAACTATGAGGTAGCTCATCCATTTAAATCAAATGGGACTAGGGAATAAAAAGGTGCATTGTGTCATAACTTTCCACGAAAACGCCCCGCAGCATGACTGTGACCCTATCTGTTTCATAAATCCTGGCTGCAGTCAGTCTTTACCTTGCCGTCACGGTGACGCTTTCCCAGGCGCGTCTCCTCTGGGTGGTAGAACCATTTGACCCGGACCACCATGCTGGAGCTCCACGACTCCCAGAGGCTCTCCACTCTGCCCACGTAGGGCAGCTGTGGCCGGCCGGGCGACAGGAAGACAGCGCAGTCCCCGACACGCACTGTCTCCTTGCCTCGCACAATGGCCTTATAGAAAAGCTTACGGGCTTTACCCTTCAGACCTCTTCTCTGTTGGGAGAGAAGAAAAAATATAGCACATTTGGTCAATTTATGCAAGGAGGGAGGTTTGTTCCTTCAGGCTTATTTTCTGGCTTTTCTATATTTTTTTGGGAATTAACACATAGCCTCTCAATGAGCAATGCCCATGGGAGTATATTGCTGCTGGCTCAGCAATAACAAACTCTTAGCCAAATGTTGCAGCTGAAGTAGATCACTGCAGCCATAATCTGGGTGACACACCTGTATTTTTCTACCTTTGTATGTTTAAGCTTCCCTCGACAGCTGACAGATATATTGACATTCGCAAACCAAACAACCCAACTGAATTTAAGTTGACAGTGGCTCAATCTGTTCTTTTTGATTATCTTAGAATCACAACATTAATCAGGATAATCAATTCTGAGATTAGATAGACAGAGCGTGCCCTCCCATTCTGCCAACTGCTTGATAGCCCAGATTATTCTGACAAAGAATATCCTCCATCAGCACAAATCTGTTCACAATCTGTTAACAAGCCACCGAAAAGCAGAACATGGACTCAATATCAAACAGCCAAGTGTACAGTTTCATTACTTTTAACTGAAAGGGAATGATAAAACAACTACAAGCAATAAATGTGAGGATGAAATGAGTTTAGTGAAGTGCAACGGTACCTGTGTGGGGTTTCCAGACCACTTCCAGAGCTGGCGTCCAGGCAGAAGCGGAGACATGTTGGGCAGAGGCTCAGGTGAGGACATTCTCTGCTTCTTTGCCATCCCAGCATCCTTAGAGGCACATTTTGACTGCTGGCTCCCAGGACTGCTTTGGTTCTGGTGGGGGTTATTCTGAAGGGCATCTTTCCTTTTCACCTGGGTCTTAGCTACAGGACTGTTAGCTACCACACTTCCTTTTGACATAAACTCCTTCCTGTCTTCCACTCTCTCAACTGTTGACCCTGAGACCGCCATCTTGGCTTTAGCCACAAAGCCGCGTGCTGGGGCTGAATTGGAGGAAGAGGAGTTGGAAGTAGTTGGGTCAGGGTTCAGCAGGTCATGTACCATGTTCTGCCTGTGCTTGTGTTTGTCCTGCTGGAGAAGTGCACGTTGCAGGAGCACAGAAGAGGACTCTTCATCGGAGGAGTAAGAAGAATCATTGTCGGATGAGCAAAGGGATGATGAGGAGATGGAGCCGGAGGAAGAAGAAGAAGAGGAAGATGATGAGAAGCAGACGGAAGGGCGGGAAAGAAAACGACCACCACGGTGGGAAGTGATTCCTGCACTTCTTTGGCGCTCTTGAGGATCTTGCCCATCATCCTCATCGTCCTCATCCAGTTCAGAGTAAGAGCTCGGGCAGTCACTCGGATAGTCCAAAGTGTATTCCCCACCTCCAAGACCTGCTGATAAATGATCCTTTCTCGAAGGTAGAGCAGTTATACCTTCAGAACCGGATCCGGTAGTGTCTCTTTCTGCTCTGCCTTTCTTGCAATCCTTCACCAACAGTCCAGGGTGGATGTATCGCAGCGGTGCTCCTGCAGAGATGAGATTCTTCCCTCCTCTTCCTCCACTGCCTCCCAGTCGAAGCAGCGCCTTCCCGTTCTTTGTTTTAGGTGAAGTCACTCCTTCATGGTCAAGCTTCACCAGGAACTGTTTCCGATCTCGCTCACTCAGCGGTCTCTTGTAGCCAGCTGCCACTGCTGCAGGGACAGCAGAAGAGCAAGGAGAGGACAGGGAGTCCCGGAGCCCCATGGATGTTACTGTAGTAGCTGGTCGTGTCACTGCAGAGTTTCCAAAGGTCGAATAGCCATGGGCAATGCTGCTGAATGAGTCACCTTCGAAAGGAGATCCAAAAATGCCTTTGACAGGCATTTGGGGTACGAGAGAGTGGGAGGCAGGCCGATTAAAGAATCCCATGTCCCGCTCTCGTATTCTCCTCGCCGTCTTCCGGGACATCCCATTGAAAAGAAAGAAGTCCACAGGCGGTCTCTTCCTGGGTGCAGACCAGTTCATCATAGAGCTGTTGCATTTGGTTACAGGTTTAGTTACTGTTGGGGGCATGTTGGTCGTCTTAGGCACTGAATGGATCTTCTTCGGTCTGCCGACTGTACAGGAGAAGGTAACAGAGAGGAGTTACACTCAAAATGAACTGTCAAGTCTTGAAGGAAGAATGAGAATATTTAGAGAACGAAGCACTTCGGGGAAACTCAATATCTCTGCCATCTTCTCCAGACAGTTGTGTTGAGACATATTCATTAATCAAAGCACAACAAACTTGCTGAACCTGTCTCTTCTTTCAGCTTCATTGTCCTCATGTGCATGTGATGGTTTAGACTTGTTGCTTACACAATCTAAGGAGGGCAGTAACGCTTCATTAAGTCTTTTTTTCCCAAGAATTATTCAGAAAATACATTTTAATCTACCTAATTTCTGTTTGTATATTGCCTCTGGCAGTCAGAACTGCAACTGAAATCCACTCTAAAGAATCTTCCCATGGCCTGAAGGGGTGTGCGTCTATGCAAATAAATTTACTAGCGAGACCAGAACTTCCCAAACAACATATTTCAAAGTAGAGTTTGTAATGTTTGCAGGTATGATAACGTCGTCTTATCGTTCTGGATTCCATAAGATAAAGGGTAATAGATTTTCCTATAATTAACTACAAAGTAAATCAAAGGTCAGCGCACACACACACACACACACACACACACACACACACACACACACACACACACACACACACACAGAAACAACAACAACAAAGAGAGAAGAGAAGCCAAGCGCAAAACTAAAAGCCCAAAGATGAGGAGATACGGGTGGGGGACATCTCACCTGGTCGCTTTTCTTGTGGCCTCCCTGCTGGATCCTCAGTAGTTGCTTTATCTGCGAATGCATCTCTCTTTTCTTGGGTGGAGGTTCGACTGCCACGGCGACCAGTTGAGAGAAGTGCTGGAGAGGGTTCAGCACCTAAAGGATCATTAATCACTGCTTAATTACTGATTCAGACTCTGTGTTTTGTGTTCTTTTTAATTTCATGTTTAGGTTTACTTGGTTACTCACAGTGGATTTGATATCCTGGGGGCAGCAGCCTGATGTTTGTGAGGGAGATTCTTCCTCTATCTCCATCATCAAACTCTACCATCACACTATCCTCCTTCTCCTCCTCACTTGGACCTTACAAAGCACAACAAACAGCATGCATGATGTAAAGCTGCACCCAGTCTACAGGTGTGCAGACACTCCTGAGCAGTGGGAGAAAGAATGGATGTGAAAGCGCCATGCTTACCGCGCTGGACGTATCCGGGGTAAAGGCAGCGAGAACGCTCAGTCCAGTAGGCACACACACGGGTACCGGTAGTCAGGATGGCTTCATTCTGGGGTCGGACATCCAACACCTGAAAAATCACACACCACTCATCTGTTCACATTTTAAGACAGTCAAATTCCAACAAATAATGACACAGTACAGAGCAACTGCCAGTTACTGAAGAAGCCGTCTTTACGAAACAAACTTACAGCTTCTGTGAGAAGTTGCTCCAGTGAATAGATCCTGGGCCGGTTTCCGCGTTCTCCCTCAATGACAACGCTGAATCTTTAGCAACAAACGCAAACCACGGGCAGTATGTCAGCCAAACTGTTACGACTGAATTAATTTTAGTACATTTTCTCTAGCACATTATTTAAATAACTACATCAGTTAGCAGTTAATCAATACTCCTCTTTTTTACGCATGAGCTGGCCCACTTCCGCCTTAAAACGGCTTGTAAACTTTCAAGTTTCATCTGTGGTGAAAATGCAGGCCCTTACATGTCAGGCAGATCCAGAGTTTGCACACAGGCAGCATAGAGCAGCTCATCCTCCTTGGAGATCAGGATCTTGAGTCCATCCACCAACATCTCTTTACTCAACACACAGTTTGGCAAGGCTGCAAATGAAGGGCGTGGCAGAGGGATGGATGGACAAGATAAAGGGGAGGACGTGAATAATTTGTGTGTGTGTGTTGAATAATTACTTTGTGAAGCAAAATGGGGGGAAGGGGGCAGAGACAAAGGTGCGTGTGCGTGTGGGAAAGGGTCTGAATTTCTGTTCACATTGGCGTGTTTGTAATCAGAAACGACTGTTTATGCCTACCGGGTATTCTGCAAGGCATGTTAGGTGGGAGATGGATCGGCATTGTCTCCTTCACCTCTTCCTCCTCCTCCTCCTCCTCTTCCTCCTCCTCGCCCTCAGAGAAGCTGCTCTCATCTTCCAGTTGAAAGTCGTCATCAGCTGCAAAGCTCTGCAGAAGTCGGCTGACTGCGTGGCCCTTGGCCTGTCGAGGAAACATCAGCACATCAGCAGGCAGGAAGCAGTATGTTGCTTCTTTTATTGTCCGAGTCTGTTTATAGTTTTATTCAGCCTGATAACTGCAGCATTCTGACTTAAAGTGTGATGGGAGACTGATCCATCTTCTGACCGGGCTAGTGTAGCCAAAGATGAGTGATGGTGGAAAGTCAGCTTGCCCAACAGGTTCCTGCTTGTGTTAAAGATTTCCCAAGAAAAGACAACAATGTGTGTGTGTGTGTGTGTGTGTGTGTGTGTGAGAGAGAGAGAGAGAGAGAGAGAGAGAGAGAGAGCGAGGGAGAATGTATATTTTAGTAACAGGAGTTTCATCACCAGGGGGCATGGGTGATTATTTCAACTGAGTGTTGGTAGTGCATGTTTGCGTGAAGGCATGCATGGATGTGCACGGGCTTTTGAGCAATCATTATCTTTATACTTCTGAGTTATGCATTTTGGACATTCCCTCAGCATGACCTAATCATCCCTGGGGGCCTTTTCATTAAAATAAATGTGGGCGTCTGCACCAGCGCTACGTGTCACAGACCTGATAGCGTGGCAGGCCGCCATGGAAACAAATTCCTTTCACAGATACAGACTGGTACATGACAGTAACTAACATTTGCTGAGCACTCCCCTTAAAGGAAACAAAGATGTCAGCAGGATTTTCGAACTTCCCTGCGAGGTGTGCCTCACCTCAACAAAGAAGGCGGCTTTTAGAAACTCCTCCTTGCTTTTTCTTGCCCTCAGCCTTTTCTGTGCGTACATGACACAGAAGACCAAAGGCACTGCTGTTCTCAGTCGCCTCACCTCTCCATTATATTGCCAGTGACTCGCTGCTTACAGCCTCACCACGACCGAGTTCCTGTTTTGTGAATTACCGGACTTCAAGAGTACTGTAATCACACTGCTTCTTTTCACAGCGTGACAGCAGTGATTTATTGAGAACACCGATTGTACAATCCTTCCTCCATGCCCCTGAGAAAACTGAGAATTTCTCTTCTTGGCCTGATTAAAGGTTGTGTGAATGATCAAAATTGCCAGGAAGATCCCATATTCAGTCATTATAACATCTTATTAGAAAGAAATCAGTAATAATGTATTTATATTAAAGTGCACTTCAAAGTATATACTTTTAGTTTTAGGGCACTGGATATTTTAGAAAAGTTAGTCTGACATGTTTCTGGAACACCGTCAGAAATCCAAGAAAATGTTTTTTAATTGTGGCCCTGTCTTCCATCATTTTTGTTTTTTTTTTTGTACAGATTTTACGACTGTTGTTTTTTTGCAACAGTTCTGACTTCAGGTATGTTGCCAGTAGAATTGTGTGAATCTACACGTTGCTCACTTTTCTCAGAATTGTCTGTGCTGTTGAACTCATCCTTGCCACTCTTTTGCTGATTCTGTTGGCGTCCATCCGCGCTGCACGGATCCGCTGACCATCCCCAAAACCGCTGCTCACTGACTCCGCGCTCCAGCTGGCCGGACATGCTGCTGCACTCCCTTGGTACTCTGTACGTCCCCTGTCTGTGTTGGAAAGACTGGGTCTTCTGGGTGCTCTTATCAGATGTGTACTGGACATGCTCCCCATGCCAGAGGCTAAAAAGAACACAAGACAAATTAGAACTGGCAGATAAATCTCAAAAATATGATTTGGATGTTTTTTAATTTCTGAATATTATGTATAAGGATGTCTGTTTTTCTGAATTTGTGGGTCACATGATGCAAATTTTACAAGCATGAACACATTTTTCCTTTCACTAACTCAAGGCTTCTTAAAAGATCATTTTAGATAAAACTGTTCTGTCCATCAAAGTTGTAAACCAGCTAGAAAGTGTTTTTTTTTTATTATTTTTTTTTTTTTTTGTATTGTCATTGCATATTTACATCAAGGCAGTGTATGTATCTATATAGGACCTGGACTCTTACTCCTGACTCTCCGGTTTGCTTGAGTCTTGGAGGACTGGGGTAGCGAAGCCACGATGCCAGCAGCAGCAGCAGCAGCAGCAGCAGCAGCATCTTTAGATGAGCTAATCTTGATCTCTCTGGCTCCATCTTCACTGTCGCAGCTGCCGTCATCCTCCTCCTCTGTGGAATCACAACATCGACAGAATAAGTCAGAAAGCTTCCAGTGAGCCACTGTTAAATAAAGCCAGTTGCTCACGTGCTGAGAAGTATTGACAGCATGCTGTCAATATTCCTTTACAAACTGCTAGGCGGTTCACTGGCGTGGGGTTTATTTACATACGTGTTAGGATTTGGGACAGATTGGATTATTGGTCAGACCTCACGTGCAGTTTTAAATAACTCTTTCTAAACTACACCAGAGTGCATATTGACCCCAAAGACTGTACGTGGCAGCTGTATATTGCTGATGACGGCGCGTCAGGAGTTGACACGTTTCTGATGTCCTTGTCGCTTGCAGGACAATGCATTTTGAGTTTCATAGATCGCATCTTCTCCCTGGAGATCATTTAAAAGTCAGAAGACGTGCCATCATTTCTCCCTCACTTCTGATCTGACTGACTGCTTTTCGTTAAGTTGGGGAAGTGAAGGAGAGGGGAGAGAACCAAGGTGCCACATTCTAATCCGGCGCCAGAGTGGGTTCATGTTACTGTGTGGCTCTGAGGGCAGGGGTTGCTGCGTCGCATGCCTGTGGCAAGCCGTTTACAGATTTACAGTTTGACAGACAAGCTGGGAAGTGAAAGTAGACCCCTGATGATGGCAGATATCTCACTCTTAATGCCGTGTGCATGCACACACATATACAAACACACATTTAAGCAGCTGGTAAGTTTACTGCAGCATTTGATTATCATGATTATCATTTTTAAATTATTACAAAGTCATATTCTGATTAAAGATGGGAAAATGATCAGCCATCCATCTCACCATGTTCAGAGCGCTCGCTGCCACTCCTCTCTTCTATAACTGCCTGTTTCTCAGATGACCGTCGGTCTTTACGGTGAGCTCCGTCCTTGTTCAACAGTTTGGGCTTCCGACCCCTTTTCCCCTTTACATTCTGACCGGGTGTCCAGTCCTGCTGCAGCCCTGATGGAGGGTGTTCGATTTTAGGATGTTACCGTACACGTGTGTCTTAGATACTCCTTCATTACCTACCTTTTCTTTCATTCCTGCAGTCACTCTTAGACTCGTCTTCCCCGCCGAACCTCCCCCTGCTGTGCAGCATGCTTGCTGTGGTTGCACCGTGCTGGGCTGCGACCTTCTGCTTCAGGTGAGTGACACGCTTGGCCAGCCTGGAGCTGAGAGCACTGGGTCGCCCTCTGTGCTTGCAGTGAGCTTTTATCTGTAGATCAGGAGCAAAACAACTGGCTAATGACACATGTATTCCCAACAATTAAAATATGAACAGGAACATTAGCAGGAAGGGCACCAACCTGTGCAGCGCTGAGGTTGCTAAAGCTGTGACTGGACATTTTCCTTGTGGCTTTTTCCTCCATTAAATTCAGACCACCCCTGTAAAACAGCAAATGCAACACATTTTTTAAAACCAATCACAACAAACATCTCTGTCCTTAAAACGCTGATTTCCAAAGCTCCTATTTCAAGTTTCACCTCACTTCACTTCCACATTCATTCACCGTCTCACTTCTTCCACCTCCAAATGTTGATGAGGTAAGAGACCTTCTGCGTAGTTAGACGGCAAACAGGAATATTCAGGGGCGGTGTGCAAATACCAGCCACACGAAAGGGAAAGAATCATTTGGTTTGAAAGCGAGCAGAGAAGAGACAGAGGGGGGGAGGAGAGCAGCTGAGGGGGAAGAGACAGAGGCAGAGATGAAGCAGCCCCGCGGGAGTCTGTCCGTTGACCGAAGCTTCAGGCCTTGATCGATAAACACTAACCTCTATTGAATACTACTCCTCCCTTCCTCGCTCTCTTCCCTCCCTCTCACTGTCATTCCTTCATTGTACGCAGGCTCTCTCCCACCACAGGCAACCAGCACACTGACTCTGAGAGCAGCTGGTGTCTGAGGCAGGTGAATGCTACATCCCCACAGAGGGAAGCTTTTGGCTCTCAGCAGCTCCTCTCCCAGGAGAAGAGAGAAGACATGGGAAAAATGGAGAGGGAAGGAAAACATCCATCTAAAAATTAGGTAAAAGAAAAAGTGGTTCTTTCTGCCCAGACCACATCTGTCTGCAGCAATCCCATCCTCCAAATCCTCCTCAAGCATCTCAGCTTTAAACTTCCCCTCATGTCACGTCCTCATCAGTGATACAGTGGGTGTGCACCAACCCTCCGTACACTTGAAAATATGACACAGTTCAGGGAATTCGCCCTGACCCAAAAGGGACAGATATTAATATTGTTAATTAAGATATTATTCATTGTTAATTAATATTAACAAAACATCCATTGTTAATTAATATTAACAATGAATTGGACTGCTGTCAGTTTAAAGTGCCCGATGCTCAATCCTCGTTGAAAAACACTTCTTCCACATGCAGTAATGGACCCCACACTTTTGGTGACCCTCTGAAAGCCAACACCTTACCGTCAAGACCACAATGAGCAGCAACTGGCCAGAAGAGCATAGCTGAGAAAACAAGAGTTCCAAACTCGCTCTAAAGCTTCATTTTTTTACATTTTCTTTAACTATTTGTGAGTAAAATAAAGCCCAAGAATCAGTTTAATTCTTTATTTGCATCTTTATTTAACAATGGGCAATTTGAGGAGAAAGGAAACACCTACGCACTGGTAAATACCTTTACCTTTTGAAACCAAAGCTCAGTTTTAGACACATGCCCTGGCGGATTTAGAACTGTCTGCTGAGCCTTCTTCCTTTTCCTCCGTCACTCAGCTTAAACCAGTGACGCAACTCTTATTCATGACAACAGAAAGGTTGCAGCAGCACACACAGAGCACCAGCGCTGCTAATTAAACAAAAACTTTGTGTGTGAACGTGCATGTGTAGGTGTGTGTAGATGATGTCATTTTCACTTTCTAATCACAGTAACAATGACAAACCTTGAGTTTCTGTAATCATTCCATCAGAGCGAGGTGCATAGTCTAACAGGTGGGGCAGCAGGAAAACGCATATTTGTCATTCTGAGTGGTGACTACTGAGTGTGTGTGTGTGTGAGTGTGTGTGTGTGTGTGAGTGTGTGTGTGTGTGTGAGTGCGTGTGTGTGTGTGTTTCTAAATTGGATAGAATTGTATGTCAATATGAAATTGTGCAAATTGTTAAAAAAATGGTTGTGTATGGCTGTGGGTGGGGCTGGCACCCGATCATTTACCACCGTAAAAAGTGCACATCAGGACTTTGTGCAGCCGTATTAATATATGCTGCTCAGGGTTCGCGAGGAACGGGGATATAATTAATGCAAGTGATAAATATGAATAAAAGTGATAAATGATGATTAATTAAGGCATCATCTCTGTTACATTCTCTCATTTGAAATCACACTGAGCTCGCTATTCTGTGCTCATGCCTGTGTGTAGTACCGCATGTGCATGTATTTGTGTGTGTGCCGCTTCTTCCAGGGCCTAATCAAGCAAATCATCAGCTATAGAACGTTTGAATCAATTCAGCCAAAGAAGAACTTCTTGAAAATCAGCCGTGCCTTTGACTTAAAACACAAACAGAAATCAGAAAAAATGAGCAGTGATTACACTGATATGATGTCAGGGGACTGACCTGAGTTTTTTGGAGCTCTCCACAGCAGCAGGGCCAGGGGTGGACTTACGCTTACGGGGACGACCTGGTCCCCGACGGGCTGGGCTACGGGACGTCTCCTCTTTCCTGCAGAGAGGAAGGTAAGAGGGAGGAATAGGGAGCGGAGGAAATTAAAGGTGCGGCAGAAATAAACTAAGGAAAAAATTTAGACTACAGATCTATCTGCATGAAGCATGACAACAGAAATGTGAATGTGGAAATGCATGTCTCAACAAAAAGGTGCGTGTGTGTGTGTGTGTGTGTGTGTTTTCTGCTCACTGGTGGTCGTGTTTCCTCTGTAGTTTGGCCAGTTCCCTTTGTTTCTCTTTGTAGCGACGCTGTAGCTCAGCCAGCTGGACACGCATGGCCAGCTCCTCCCCTCCCATAGTCTCCATGGAGCCCTTCACTGGGCTCACCTGACAGACACACACACATACACACACACACACATATGGGAAAAGACACACAACAAGGACATTAAATAAAAGAATATGTTTTCTCAATACAAAGCAAAGCTGCAGGGGGCTGCATTCTATGGGTTTCAGTATTTGTGTATCTTCACTCGGCGTAGTCAGATTATCTGGGCACATCTGGATGATTTCTATACCTCAATAATTGTTGTGTAAGGTTGTGCAAGGTCAATTGCAGAGTATCTGATAAATAAAATGTAATTGTTGTACATGTTTGGACTAAAAAAGCAACCAGTTAACCAGTACATGTCAGCTGCTCCAACATTTTAAACCCAAATGTGTCTTTGCATGCATAACAGGCAGCCAGTAAAGCCTCACCGGCTCGTGGCGAGGCGTCCAGCTGCACTTCCTGCGCAGGTTTAGTCTCCTCCTCATTGGACACTGCTGGCCAGCTTCCACTCCCTCTAACCCTCCCCCGATTTCCAGGGCCCGGGCAGCCGCCAGTGTTGCCAGGCTGCGGAGGTCAAAGGTCAGCATGTCTTTACCTGCAGGGTGACAAATCACTTTGCCTTAGATTGATACATCACACAGCAGCTGATACGGCATTATAAAGCATGCTGTGCTCAGAGTGGATTTATATCTGGAGCAATGAAACGTTGCCTTGAAAAGTGGTAATATTTATGATATTAGCGGTGCAGTTTATTTGATGTATACCGGTGTCGCCGCTTAATCATAAACACAAAACACAAACACACTCTACATCTGTCACTGTCATTAACTCTGTCATTGTCACTGCACCAGCAGATGAAAGAGAATATTCATGAGCTGGTCCACACACACACATAAACACACAATAACATGCACAACTCTCGACACACACAAACACCCAGAGGATTTTTGCTGAGCTGCGCAGACGTAAGCATACTGTGTGAGGGAGAGCAGAAGAATGAGAAGTAGGGAGGAGGAGTGCAACATGGTGAGAAGAAGGGAGGGACACAATGGGGAGTAAAGGGGAGGAGAAGCAATAAGAGGCAAAGTGTTTATTGAGCTATCTATTTATTCTCCTCCAGCTCCACATTATGGACATGGACAGAATCCAATTTGTGTCTGTGTGTGTGTGTGTGTGTGTAAGTGTAGTAAAGAGAAGTGTAAGTGCTTGTAAGATTGACAGGCAGCTCCTCACACAGAGACAGAGCAAAGCAGCTGAGAGATGCAGCTTTGTCCTGTCCTGACTCGCAGAGGTCAACGCCATCTCATCTGTCAGACCTCCGGGCCAATGGCACGCTCTGGTTACACTGACAGGATGACATCACCGCTGACATCACCGGTCCTAGTTTAGGATCCCGGAGGATGGCCACAATCGATAGCTACCTTCCGCCCGCAGTACTGCTCACGCTCAGCTGCGCATCTTTGCACAGTATTAACACCATGCTCGGTCCCTAATGGGGGGTGTATGGTGTAATAAGAGGCAGCACAGGGGATTTCACAGGGAACAACAAAAACAAGGAAGGAAAATTAAAAACCAGTGCAACTGATATCAGTCTAGCCACGATTAGAAGCCATTACGAATGAGCGCCCAGATGAAATTTCAATATTAAAAAATGGGAAGAAATAAAAGAGTCTGTGACACACAGTTCATCTGTGTGTTTATAGGCGTAATGGTGCTAATTCCTACTAGAGGAGCAAGCCTCTCTTGATTCCTTAATCTGTAATTGCAATCTCCAGAGAACGTTGAGATATCCTTCTGTGTCAAGGGTGGCATAAATGCATCTGTCTGCGATCGGTTTCATCTCCCAAACACATTCTGGATGACAAAAGTGCCATCAGCAGTATTAATAACATTCCATGCAGAGCAGTAGGATCGTTTTTTAAATAAATGTGTTGCAATTTGGAGAGCGCTTTCCACGCCACAACAGGACTTATTGATTTCACACCTATTACACATGCTAACCATGTGCGCACGTAAACAAGTGTACACCCTCTGTTTCTCGCTCATGTATACACACACGCACAGACAGCTGCAAAGCGACTTATGATTTTTACACTTATTAATTCCATCAACAATCCTTGCAGAGGCAGGATTTACACACATGATTACATTGGTTTGATAAAAAAAAAAAAAGAAAAAAACAGAGGGGGTGAGGCGGCATGGGGGGATAACAAAGAGGGAGGAGGAGATGCAGGCAGGGAACAGGCGGCCTGGTGGAAACAAACAGACACTGATGGAGGGGAGCAGGGATTCATCTGGGATTACTTAAGAGCTTATACAAAGAGCAACCCACAGCCCCCCACACACACAAACACACATGCATACAGGCAAACACGCATACAGATGCGGGAATAAATAAAACAGCATCTCTCTGAGGGACAAGAAGAAAATAGACGCATTTACAGGAGAGATGTTTTAAAGGAAAGGGTCTAATTAGCAAAACAAGACGCCAGAACCTGAGGGACACACTGGGTGCCATGCGTGCACGTGTGTGTGTGTGTCTATTTGTGAGCATGGACATTTGTATATTTTTCCTTTAGAGCGACTTCACATTAATGGTAAAAGGAACTTACCGTCATTTTCTTTCTCATTGCATCTCTGTTGGCTCTCCAGCTCTGCAACCTCTCCCAGTAATTCCATACCATGGTGAGGTTTAGGGCTTGGCGCCTGGGTGGGAGGTGCTGGCGGGTATAAGGCATCTCTGGTAGCACACAGAGCTGCAGCAATCAGAAGCTCCAGGCTCCACATGTAGGCCCCTTGAAGCTGAGCTGATGTGCTTGGCATAGTAGAGAGTGGGGAGTCAGAGGGGGGAGAAGGAGCGGGAGGGTTAAAAGTTAGCCCCATCAAGTGCTCTTCTGGACTCATCCCACTCTGCTCATCTTCCTCCTCATTCTCAACCACTTCCACATTCTCTTCTTCATTTCCCTCACCCTCTTCAACCCGTTTATCCTTTTCAGCTGACTCCACAGGCACACAGACAGTACATTCAGGTTGTTCAGGCCCACATTTCTCTGGCTGATCCTCCTTACTGTCCTCCTTTGCTATCTCAGAATCTTGCTCTTTGGATTGTTGGGGCTCCTCCAGGCTCTTCTGGCCCAGGAAAGCTGGAGAGAGCTCTACTTTTTGGGGTTGGCCTGTGGCTGTGACCATACAGCCTGGATCTGGGACTGAAGCTGAGGAAGGGCATGGCGATAATCCAGAAACCTCACTTTCAGGCTCAGAGATGGAGCATCCTTTTGCTTCCAGCCTCGTTTTTTCCTTCTGGTTTTCTGCATCGCCCGTCTGGGATGCCACAACTTCAAGTCCACTTTCTTTCTCTCCTCTTCTCCCCTCTTCAACTGTGAGAGGTTGGATACAACGCGGGTGTGGGAGGACCTTGGCATCAGGTTGTGCTGGCCCTGCCTCCAGAGTGGCTTGTTCAACCAATCGAGCTTCAGGCAGTGAAGGCCCACCCTTATAACCCATGCTGATTGGAGGATAGGTGTACACAGGTGGAAGATCTAGATACAAAAAAAAAAAAAAAGCAAAATGAATAAGGCAAATATTCTGAAAACGAAAACGTTATTGTAAAAAACGACAACTAAACAAAGTGGTCATGAATTACATTTTTAACAGTAAATGTTTTTTATTTGCCACGTTGATGCAATAAATGAGACATGAATGAACAAAATCAATAATCAAAGTTATGTTGTATGGTACTTAAATAGAGTATTCGAGTAAATCTTAGTACATATGTTTCATTATTGAAAAATAGATAAGTATTTAATCCACATGTCTATTTACAATGTACTATAATTCTTACTGGGATTAGAGCTACAAAGTGAGGCTCTAGTGTAGTGAATATTATATATTCATTGTGTGTATGTGTCTGTGTGTGTGTGTGTGTGTGTGTGTGTGTGTGTGTGTGTGTGTGTGTGCGTGTGTGTGTGTGGAGATCTAAGATATTGATGACACCCTGCCATTTTCTAGTGATTGCAACGCTGGGCCTGTCACCACTGCGTTCTTATTATTGATGGTATCCCTCCGTCCCCTGACAATGCAACCAGATGAATGTGTATCCTTCCACCTTTACTTCTCAAGGGCTGCTGAAGGAAAAGGAAGGTCTTTCTGAAGATTTTACTGACCTTCCTATTGTGACACACATGCAAGAACAGACACGCGTGTGTGTTGGCACGTCAGACACACACACTGAGAGCCCATATGCTTTTTCTGACCTTAATGGCTGACCTCCCCACTGTCCCCCTTTAGCTTGTAAAAAAAACCAGACACTCAAGGACACACAGAGCAAAGAATCAGCTTTAAGCAGTTTTTGCAGAATCAAAGGAGATCGGTGATCAGGGCTACGCTACTGCAGCACAACCCTCCATCCATAGCTTTGTTTTATCCCTATTTGTCTATTTCTACTTCTCCCTAACTCGTTTCTTGCCATCTTACTGTGCGCCCTGTTGGTTTTTTAACCTAGCGATAGATCACTCACCTGGCTCTAATGATTGTGGGAAGTCCTGAGGGGGCTGTCCCTCTCCTCTGTCACTGCTCCTCTCCAGCCCCTTGGAGAGATGTGAAGGAGCAGGGCTAAGTGCAGGCGAGCGCGGTGCTGCCGCTGCTGGGCTCGGCGTGGGTGTCAGTGGGTTTGGTGGGTGTGCACGCATGGAGGGGGAGTGGTAACAGGGCGACTGACGGCTGCTGGGACATAGTCCTGGAGAAGGTGTTGGCGTCTTGGGCGAAGGAGAGGTACGAGAGAAGGGTTTGGCCACATTAGAGGAGGCGGTGGATGAAGTAGAAGAAGAGGAGGCAGTCCTGGACGTGGAGGAGTCGTGAGGACAGGAGTCCTCTATCGTGATAGGAGTGTGCTTCTCCTGTTTTCTCTGTGAAAAGTGCAACAAAAAAAGTGAGTTTAACAATGTAACTGTAAGGCTTAATACTTGTAGCCACACAGTAACTCCATATAATACAGAAAATGTGTATATTATTTACTGATAACTACAACAGCACCAATAGAGTAACAAGATTATTTGCTTGCATACTTTAGTGATAGACAAAGTGTTTAAACTTTAAATTTTAAACAAAACACTGGAGAGAAAAGGTGTAAGAATGAGAATGTGAGAGCAGCATGTGAATCCAAAAAGGGTCACTAACTCAAATAACTTGTTAAGTATGATTTTGCTCAGTGTTCATGTATTATGAAGCAATTTGTGCTAAAAGATATACCATCACAATGATACAGTTCAACCCTGACTACTCAGAGTAGGAAGATAGAGTTTGGCAGAATTCCTCACTTGCTAATTTTTGCCTGCTTGTGGTTCGCAAACAGCATTTTCAGACAAAAACTCACTCCAAATGAGCTGAATTAGTACCTGTCCTAAAGAGTGCCGCTGCATGTGCTCTATGGCTCGCTGTTGCTGCTGTTGGTGCTGCTGCAGAGCGTACAGGTCCTGTTGCTGTAGGAATGAGGAGCGGGAGTAAACGGGGTGATGCTGCAGATGAGGAGGAGGACCTCTGCCTCCGTACACCGGCGGCCACAAGCCTGGCTGCTCCATAACATCTATGGAAACAGAGAAAAACACAAAACCATAGCAGTCAGTCAGTAATTATTTATGTGAACTCAAAGATAATTTGTCAAATTAAAGTAAAAATGTAATGAATCATGAATGTTTTAAATACTCTATTCCCCTTTATAAACACACACACACATGCACACACACATACACACACACACAGACACACACACATGCACACACACATGCATCCTTGGCTGCCTTGTCACTGGGAACCTTTGTTCTGTGAGATTAGCCTGAGTGGGCTAATGTTTCCCAGGGGAAGGGTTCAGTGGATGCACTTCCCCTCTCGGCAGGAACTCCCACGAAGCGAAGCAAGGGAGGCGGGAGATAATTAAATTTCACAGCCTGTTTGCAAAGCAGCATTGATGCACACATGCACTTACACACCCATGTGCATGCGCACACACAAATACTTTCTCCTTTATTGGTTGATGTGTAGACAGTGAGCAACGTCTCATGTCCATCCAAACCTGCGCAACGCTAACTTCAGATGTCCACCTACACACACAAAGTAAAATCCAAACACACTAGTGTTCTACCATAAGAGATGAGCGCCAGATAAAAAGGTTTGCATAATGCTTGGCACATGCAGGGCAATAGAATAACAGCTCCCATTAACAAAGCCATAAAACACAGTCCTGCTGACAGGGAGACTTAGTTGAGCATTATATTATGATTAGCCAATGATACTAAAAGTCTTGGAGAGCAATGGTGGCAGCTCTGGTGGCACAAATGGAGATGCGGGGGAGGCAGAAATAGGGATGTGACAGAGAGAGCAAATAATGCTGTAAAAAAAAAAAATGCTTAGAGTACCGAGGTGATGATGAGGATGGGGTTCTGTCGGAAGCACCACCAGCGCAGAGTTGGGGTCTTGGGTGAGTGATCCCAGGACGGGCTGCAAAGGGCTGGGTAGACCTGATGGAAAGGCTGGACTCATTCCTACATGGCTCAGACCTGGAATTTAAATAAGTACATTAAAATTGTATTTAAAATACAGTCATGATTTATAAAAAATGTAAAACCTTCCATCATATATTGACTGATGGTAATAAAAACAAGTTTGTTACATACATTTTATTTATTTATTTTTAAATTACTTACTGTTCTGTCCGCACCCAGTCCCCCTCTGTTCTACTCACCATACGAATGTCCCATCCAGAGAGAAGGACTTCCTGTCCTTTGCATCCAGTGGTGGTGAGCTGCGTGAGCATGCGCGGTCGGGTCTGCCCCTATCTGATTGGTGCCTCCAGGTACCAAGAGATGAGAGGTCAGGTCACTGTGGCAGCTACTGGAAGGATGAATCCTGGCAAACTCCACGCGCTCTTTGTTTTCTCTGCCATGAGGGTAGAGTAAGCTTACATCATTATTTTGATTACCCTTCATATTGTGACCTTCATCACCATCACCATCATTATGTTCATTATCTTCATCCCTGTCATCTTCATTACCAATACTACCATTATAATCATCAGGAAAAGAAAATTTGATGGCAACAAGGAAGAGCCATCATCTTGTGCCTGCTCTATGAGTTCTCATTATGTGTTTTCTTCCCTTAATATGACTACATAATAAGAGCCTGATACTTTAGAGACATCCATATTAGTCCCCATAACATTAATGCACCACATCTCATTTTAGAAAGAAAGCAAGAAAAGGGAGGAGGAGAGAGTGAGGGCCTACAGAAATACCACATCAAAGGGTGAGAAGAGTAAATGGTGTGAGGTGATGAGAGCGAGAGAAAAGAAGCAGAGCCTCAGAGAGAGAATAAAAGAAATGCAACTTATCAGATGTGAGGATAAATAAAAAGATGAAGCCCTTTGTGTGTGTGTGTGTGTGTGTGTGTGTGCCTATGACCGTTCATGTGTTTTCTGTGGGGTTTATGAAGTGTACCTGATGATCATTTCTCTCTCTCTGTCCAGGTGATGAAGGTTTATCTGGTCCTCTGTCATCCTTTTCCTCTCCTCTGCCTCTCGACTGAGAGGATACACAGGCCTGGATACCCCTGAATATAAATGATCAGGAAAACATTGTTGGCGTAGAAATAAATGTCTGTACCAAGTGATCAGGATAAAGGCGAAAGCACAGGAATAACACTAATTGAGTTTTATGGATGCAGAGATGAGTTCTGACCTTTCATGCTGGGCAGCACCCTTCCCTGTCTGCTGTGTCCAGCGGTGTTGTCAGGGGAACGATGTGGGGGTCTGGCAACCGCTACTGCAATGCCAACCGGAGGCTGTCGCACCTCTCCCTCACCTGTCTCACCAAGCTCTTTCCCACCTTTGTCACCCCTCTCTCCCTCATTAGCTGATCCTCTGCGAGGGGGGAGGGACTGTTTTGGAGTGCCTCCTTTGTCCACTTTCTCTGATCTTTCTCCACTCTGCTTGAGGCAGCCAAGACCCCCAAAGGGGCCCCGATGTGGTGGCAGTAGCAGAGGTTGCTGGGAACTGTAATTCATCAGGTTCTTCATTGCGCTGCCCTCACCCTCAACAGTGTGTGATGAGGTTAATGGTGGAGGTTGAGAATGTGTCTGGTCATTGTCAGTATTCGGAGCTCTACTGTTGGACCTTGTTTCCAAATTGCTGGCTGAAGTTTGATGAGAGATTTTTCTCTGGTCATCTTGGTAGTTCCCTCGAGCTCCCCAAGCAGGTGCTCCCTGACCCCTCTCTCTGCCCCTTTCTTCTGCATTTGCTCCATGATTGCTATGTTGCTGATGCCGTATCTTTGCAACCTTCTGTCCCTCCTTGTTAGTCCCTGACCCTCCCCTTCCATTTGGATCAGGACCTGATTGGGAAAAGTCCCTGAAAGGAGGAGTGTTTGCATCTGGGACATTTTTGGGTGTCACCTGTCCACTACCACGATGTGTCCCCTTAGATTCTTGTGAAATTGAATGACAGACGCCACTGTCCAAAGCCTCATCTCTGGCAGCTGAAGCTGGTGTTTCCAGGCTGCAGGACCGAAGTTCAGGTTGAGAACTTACATTGGAGCTGGGTTTGTGGAAGTGCTGAGTCGGGTGGCTCCAGTCAGGAGGTTTGTCAGCCTTGCCATATCCCAGCTGCTGCTGGTATGGCTGAGATTTGTCCTTCTTCTGGCAATTACTAAGTGGGTGATAAGAAGAACTTTCATAACAGTCCTCTCCATTTTTCTCTACTGCCTTTTTTTCACCTCTTCCAGCTCCCCGACAGTCGGTGACTGCCAGGTCTCCCAGTGGACCAACTGAAGGAACATAAGTCGGACCAGTGATTTTTGCCTCCTTGTTAGACCCTCCGTGGATGGATGATGCATCTTTGGAAGGTGTTAGTGTTAGTGGAGATGAGCGACAGAAAAACTCAGGATGAGGCTGGTGATGTGCATGGTGCAACCATCCTCCTGCTACTGTGGACCCCATGTGCAGCGCATGAGAAGGAGGAGGTGGTGGTGGTGGTGGCGGAGGGAGAGGAGGGGGCATGGAGTAGGAGGCCACAGAGTGTGGAGTTGGAGGTGCCATGATGGCTGTCACTGCAGCGGCTCCTCTTCTTATACATTCACTGGTAGAGGTTGAGGACTCACTGATCCTCATCTCTCCGTTTATGGGTTCATCCTTGGAGCATCGTCTGCCACCTCCAGATGGAGGTCTACTCACGCCACCACTGCAGCTGCTAGGTACTCCCCCTTTTCCTCCAGGATCAGTGTCTGCCATTGCACCGCTGGACAGTTTGCAGGCACTCATGTGCTTTGTCTCCTGACTGCCCGTGTCACTGTCTCTGTACTCTTTGTGTCTCTCCAGAGGATGCCTATGGTCTTCCTCCCTGCTCTGTGGTGCAAGATGATGAAGCAGCGGATGGTGAGGATGGGGGTAAACTTGTGGAAGGTGCCCAGATGGAGTGGACACAGGATTTGTCTGAAGAGGATAGAGAAGCTGGTGTTGTTTGTCTTTGCTCTCCTGATGTCGCTCCTTGCTACTTGATCGCTCCTTCACTTTGGACGCAGACAAAGCCCCTTTCTCACCTACATCTTTTATGCTCCTCCCACCTCCTCCCCCACATTCCGTCTCTCGACTGCAAGAGCCAAGAGTGTGTCCAGGGGCTGTTCTGGACAAGGGAGGAAGGCTGCACGAGGTTGTGAGCAGAGAGGGTTGGGGAGGTAGGCCTCTCAGGTAGAAGTGATCTGTGAGAAAAGCACTTTGGATGAATGGTTGTGGTTTCATTTAAACCTAAAATGTGAGAACAACTGACCAAACATATGACCATGAGACAGTCTCAGGATTAGTGATTAAGAGGTTTACACATAAATCAACACGT
>CM027084.1:10531513-10539013 GCA_015343265.1 Pao palembangensis
GTACGGATAATGGGGCGGTTTGCCCTTGTTTTCATATTCTTTGAGCTTTAAACATTTCTAAAACTTCTATGTAAATGCATCCTAAAAGAAACAGCCAGAAAAACCTACAATCAGATTCTGTTATGGATCACTTTCTTAGGTTTAATAGGATCTTGGCAGGGTCAGATTTGGGTACTCTGGTAAGGTTTTCATGCAAATCCATGTTTTCCTGTAAACCTGCTAAAAGAATCTGCTTCACTTGGTTAAAACAAAAGTATCAGACTTTAGCGTGACTCGCTTGTCCAAACAACGTGTTTTTCCGTCCAGGATCCTTCCACCTTGGTGTGCTGGGCACTTCCATACTGCTGTAAACAGGAAGTGAACTGTTGCTTGGTTTATTTGGAGAAAATACTGCAGAACATCAAATGTGAAAGCCAACACTTATGTTTTTCAGTGAAGAATTAGAGCAACCCACGGCTGGTTTTCCATAACCCAGCAAACACAAAGTAAACTTTAAGAAATTCTGAAAGCAGAGCTATTTAATACATGCTTTTGTCTACGCACATTACGCGAATAATACTGAAAGTACTGAAAAACACATACGCTGGAGCAACATTTTGGTCAGATGTCAAAAAGATGGTGTGCCTTGATGTTGTAAAAAATAATAATACCAGCAGCAGGTGTTACAAGAAAGGAAGAAGGAAATTGTAGAAGATCTGACATGCCATGCCTCCTGTGTAAAAGCTTCTGATTGTTAGATTTTTTTTTTTTCCCCACGTGCAACTGTAATTAAAGCAACCCGACGGCCAGAACTCAACGATATGCCAACAGAGACGTAAACATCCGTCACCTTCACCTGTTTAATATAAGTACTCTCAGCATTATCTGCTGCCAACTCCTTTCTCCTAAACCCCTCAAGTTCAGAGTCAAGAGGCAGAATTTGAGACTGAGGCGACTCGTCAGACAGGTCTCAACCGCTCACACTCACCCTGGTACAGCTTCAACAAAGTGAGCCAACAGGCTCAGCTTGGCCGTGTTTGAATGCATCTAAACTGATCAGCGCGCTCTCGTTTAAGGAAACAACCAACATGATTGTAGGGGAAGGAGGAAACAAATCCAGGGGAATCAGGTAATTAGTCACTGGATGGAGAGAGAGAGAGAGAGAGAGAGAAGTGGGTTGGGTCGTTACCTATAAATGCTGCTTCGCATCAGACAATTACCACAACCACAACAGTCCACGTTTGACTCATACACAAACACACACATGCTCACAAGCACGGCACCGTCACCTCAACCACAGCCCGGCGCCCCAACAACCACAACCACAAGTGCCTTCAACTGTCTGCCAATCTGTCACACACACGTACATGTGCACACACACAGGCAGTTCACATGAGAAGGAGGGCATGGCATAAATTAAGGAAGAAAAGGAGAAAGGGTACGTATGGAACAGACAAATCAGAAATCAGTGTGTTTATATTTGTGTGTATTTATACAGCTGGATCTGGATCCACACACACAAGCACACAGACACGTAGAGCGCACACATCCCTCCATCTCTACTCGTGATATTTTCATTCGATGCCGTCATAATAAATTCTAGGGAAGGAAAAACAAAACGCACATCCCAAATTTCCCTTCTGGGCATTTATTTTCTCTTTCTTGCTTTTTTCATTCTCTCGCTCGGATGGGATATTTTTGCAGTACCTTCAGCCCCCTCTTTTTCTTTTCTTTTCACTAAATACGGCTCTCGTGTGCAAGTATAGATCTGTGACCTTTCAGCCAGTCATAATAAAACACAGCTCATATTAAACTTGGGCAGGTTACACGAGGGCCCCTGGCAGTGCCCAGCTGCACACTACTACGGGCACACACGGATGCTGAGAGACAGCTTTCACTAGAAAATCTGTCCATTTTTATGAAAAGCATGTTGACTCGTATAAAAAAGGAGTATTGTCACTCAGTTTATAGTGGTTCTATTGATAAATAGGTATTTTCATCCCATCTTTTATCTCTGACCCTCCCCCAGCTTTCCAGCTTTTTCCGTCTACTCATTCTTTTCTTTCCTCCTCTTTTCCCTCCATCCCTTCTCTTCCTGTCTTATATGTACACAGACACAGACACACACACACACACAGTCTGTCTGTTTTCTGTTGGCACATTTAGGAGAAAATCATATTTGCCTGCTCCCTCTGGCCTACTGATATGGAAAATAGAGGGCAGTAACTAACGAAAACCTTATTTCTGACCCTGTTTTTTCATCCTCCCCTCCTTCCCTTCCTGCCCTGTGTTTCTGTCTTTGTTTTATCCCGATCCGCACATTCCCTCCCCATCTGTCACTGCTGCATCCTCTCAAAGTTTCCCCTGGCTCTGAGCAGAGATGCCGCACGGCGAATGTAAATGCGGCAAACACCCGGCACACCTGAGCTATATCAGAGGAAGAGCATGATAAAACACCCAAACAACAAGCATTGCACTAAAAATGGGCACGACTTGCTTTGATTTTCTGATCAGACATGCGAATATGTCAGAAATTCTCATCTGACCCAAGTGGTTTCATCAATACGCACAGTGTGTATATGTTACTCCCTATAAATGCAAGCTGCACTCGGTCTCCGTAGTGGTAATTAAGGGAGAACGTGTGTTTGCACACATCCCATTTTTCCCAGTTGGCATCGTGAATTGGAAAAGTGTGTCAACACGCAGGCGGTGAATCCTCCAATGTTGACAATCAGAGGTAATAAAAGTCCAAGTTTTTATTCATACTAACAGTCAGCTGTACTTACAGGGAGCAAAATCTGCTCAAGTTTATTTATGATGTGATTTTCTGAGGGGAAAATCCACTCAAAAACACTTAAACACTGTTTTATAAAATCAAGCTCTGGAAGCAGGCCTGACTTTTCTGGGCAGGTTTTCGCTTCTTGGCATATTTTTGGTCGTCTAATGGATAACGACGCCAAATGTAAATTTTGGCAGGTCTTGTTTATTCACAATGGAGTTTGATAGCAGCAGATCTGGGGAATTAACAGTGTAAATGTCACTGCTTTGGGGCTTTACAGCCGGGGCTTTGTAGGTGTGATTGTCCCGCTGATGTCTCGAATTCTTGAATCTGCAAAGTACAAGAGAATAAAAGGCAAATTCTTCACAGATAGTTACTTTTAACAGCTATTGTTATAGTAGCTATTACAGATTATTAACTTTACTTCTTTATGTGAACCCCAAGGATGAAAGAAGATCTGGTTCCAATTGTGCAGGAAGTGCAGCGTTTTAATGAGTACACAGCCCAGGTTCACACCTTGAAGGCACATTATGACAGGCTGCAACAAAGCTGAATCAGTCATGTCTCCTGAGCAGAAGCGGCTAAAGCAATCAAGCGGTACAAGAAATGGACTTTTCTCACTTTTGGAATGATTGTAATGCTTTTAAAGCGGCATAAATCACATGACTGCAGGCATACGCCAACGTTTAAGAACATATAGAGAACAGATGAAAAACCAACTCTGTAGGAAACAGATAAACATGTGTGTCAGCAGCTGCCGAAGAGAGCTTGATGAAAACCAAAAGCCAAACAAAACTGCAGATAACTGGCCCGAGCTTCCCAGGCTCTCTGGCTGTTCTAAAATAAGAAGAGGAGAGGAGGAAGAGAAGAAGGAGGAAGAGGCAAACGCAAACGGGACTGGAAAAGGGAGGCGCCGGGGAGAGCTGATGGCGCTGATATAACGAATGTCAGTCAGAGAGCAGCCAAAAAGATGGAGGGATATTCTTCATTCAGCTCTGAATGGAGTCCTGCTGATCAATACACAGAAACACACACACACACACACACTCAAACACAGGTTTGCACACGCACACCTGGAAGGATGATGAGTTATATTGAACTGCATCAGATTGAAGATCAATATTCCCTCGTGCTCCATTGTCACATTTGCCAATTAACAAAAGCTTCGGTCCACACAGTGATATACTGAGCACAGGCACAAACGCGCACACACACACACACACACACACACACACACACACACACACACACACATGCACCCACGCAGATACGCACACAGACAAGCGCACACACACTTGAGCCTGAGCGCCTGAAAGAGTACACCCTCTGAGTGTGTGTGTGTGTGTGTTCTGACTCTCGTTAGCTTGGCTGTTATGCTTATTGCCGTATATTTGGCAACCTCTTGTCAATCCTTTCAGAAGCCTCTAACCACCAAAGGCCCTGGCAATGAGCTTTCAGTCTCCCCCACCGCTCTCTTTCTGTGTGTGTGTGTGTGTGTGTGTGTGTGTGTGTGTGTGTGTGTGTGAGGGCAGGAGTCAAGCCAGACCTTTCTGATCTGTTTTGACACCACAGAATTGGACGAGCGACAGGGCTACTCAAACAACACAGTTGTGGTGGGTTCTTATGCTCCTGTACACACACACACACAGACACACACACAGTAGGTCCATAAAAGCATTGTCACACTGGGGATGCAAACATTCAATGAATTAGTAAGCGCCTGAGTGCTGCATACAAAGCAAATGTTCAGGGCAGCAAAGGGGTTCTGTTGCTCCTCTAGAACCAGATAGCATTTTGCATCCGCTCTATCTTATTATTTATCAATTGACTCATTCATATTAGAGAGAGCAGGGTGTGTGAGCAAAGCATGGCGTGTCGCTTGGGATGATCGGCACTACTGAATCATATTACGGCAGGAAAAAGAGAGACGGATGAGAAAAAGAAAGGGGGAGTAGGAGAGAAAGAGTGGAGGGGAAAAATGAGATGAAAGGGCTACAAATGAGAGATTTCCCTGTGAGGCGCATAAATCAGCCGACTATGAACAGCGCAGCTCAAAGCCCGACTCCCAGGCTGCGGACCGGAGCCTCCTCATCTACACACACACACATACCTCTGTTTCTCTCTACTACAATCTGTCTGCACGCACACACGAAACTGCTGTAGTTACAACCTATTCCCACAGCAGCTACACGTGTGCCATCAAAAGCCAGTAAGGATGCTAAAAAGCCATATCATCTGCTGGCTCAGTGACTCCATGGAAATTACAGGCAAATAAAAACAGGAGGGATTAAAAGGACAGTGGAAGAAACATGCAACATTACACCTTGTCTCAGCCCAGCATGAAAAGCCACATAAAAACATACTCCGCGCTTGTTTTCCATCGAACGCGGCCCACAAACGGCACCGGCAAACTATGATGGAGGAAAGGAAAACGTTGTTGCTTTTGACCACAATTTTTGGACACCACACACCCACCCACCCACCAACACCGGGAGGAAAAACCAAATATGGTCAGTGAAAGCAGGAACACATGACAGAGTTTTTTAAGAAGCTGGGAAGATGGTGGGTTGGATGGGGTGGGGGGGCTCAGACTAAGTTTTTCCATGTTTTACCAAAGAAAGGGAATTTTGGGGAATAGAGGTCACATGAGTGTTTCTGCTGCCTAAGTTAGAATGAGACACCAGTGGAACACGGGGGCCTGCACACACATGCACACACTAATCAAAAGCATACAGCCGCTCATATTTTATGAGAGCCTGCAGCGTGTTGTGTAGAACTTTTGTGTAAGTGTGTGTGAGCCAGGTGGAACCTGCGCACACCCCTGCAGCTGGCGAGGAAGTCAGTCAGGCCATTTGACATGACTGCGTACACTCCCCTGATGTCCATTCAGCTTACATTCAATCCCTCTCTCTCTTTCTCTCTCTCTCTCTCTCTCTCTCTCTCTCTCTCTCACACACATACATACAATATGATGACGCACATACCTGAAGCAGAATGAGGTCAAGACACCAGGAAGTGGGGAAGGAGCCTGAGCTGGTGCGTGAGGTCGAGAAGTTCCGACTAGATATAGTCGGCCTCACCTCAACGCATAGCAAGGGCTCTGGAACCAGTCTTCTCGAGAGGGGTTGGACTCTCTTCTACTCTGGAGTTGCCGACGGGGAGAGGCGGCGGGCAGGGGTGGCAATTCTTGTCGCCCCCCGGCTTAGTGCCTGTATATTGGAGTTTACCCCGGTGGGCGAGAGGGTAGCTTCCCTCCGCCTTCGGGTGGGGGGACGGATCCTGACTGTTGTTTGTGCCTATGGCCCCAACAGCAGTTCAGCGTATCCACCCTTCTTGGACTCCCTAGAGGGAGTACTGGAGAGTGCTCCTTCTGGGGGCTCCCTCGTCCTCCTGGGTGACTTCAATGCTCACGTCGGCAGTGACAGTGAGACCTGGAGGGGCGTGATTGGGAGGAATGGCCCCCCTGATCTGAACCCGAGTGGTGTTTTGTTGTTGGACTTCTGTGCTCGGCACAGATTGTCCATAATGAACACCATGTTCAGACATAAGGGTGTCCACATGTGCACTTGGCACCAGGACACCCTGGGCCGCAGTTCGATGATCGACTTTGTAGTCGTGTCCTCGGACTTGCGGCCGTATGTTCTGGACACTCGGGTGAAGAGAGGGGCGGAGCTGTCAACTGATCACCACCTGGTGGTGAGTTGGCTTCGTTGGTGGGGGAGGATGCCGGACAGGACCGGCAGGCCCAAACGTATTGTGAGGGTCTGCTGGGAACGCCTGGCAGAATCTCCTGTCAGGCGGAGCTTCAACTCCCACCTCCGGGAGAGCTTCACCCATGTCCCGGAGGAGGTGGGGGACATTGAGTCCGAGTGGACCATGTTCCGTGCCTCCATTGTTGAGGCGGCTGTCCGGTGCTGTGGCCGCAAGGTGGTCGGTGCCTGTCGTGGCGGCAATACCCAAACCCGCTGGTGGACACCGGTGGTGAGGGATGCCGTCAAGCTGAAGAAGGAGTCGTACCGGGCCTTTTTGGCCTGTGGGACTCCCGAGGCAGCAGACGGGTACCGGCGAGCCAAGCGGGGTGCAGCTGCGGCGGTCGCCGAGGCAAAGATCCGGGCGTGGGAGGAGTTCGGGGAGGCCATGGAAAACGACTTCCGGACGGCTTCGAAAAGGTTCTGGACCACCATCCGGCGCCTGAGGAGGGGGAAGCAGTGCATTATCAACACTGTATATGGTGGGGATGGTGTGCTGCTGACCTCAACTCGGGATGTTGTGGATCGGTGGAAGGAATACTTCGAAGACCTTCTCAATCCCACCAACACGCCTTCCAGTGAGGAAGCAGGGCCTGGGGAATCGGAGGCGGGTTCTCTTATCTCCGGGGTCGAAGTAGCCGAGGTTGTTGAGAAACTCCTCGGTGGCAGGGCCCCGGGGGTGGATGAGATCCGTCCGGAGTTCCTTCGGGCTCTGGACGTTGTAGGGCTGTCATGGCTGACACGACTCTGCAACGTCGCGTGGACATCGGGGGAGGTACCACTGGATTGGCAGACCGGGGTGGTGGTCCCTCTTTTTAAGAAGGGGGACCGGAGGGTGTGTTCCAACTATAGGGGGATCACACTCCTCAGCCTCCCTGGGAAGGTCTATTCAGGGGTACTGGAGAGGAGGGTCCGCCGGATAGTTGAACCTCGGATTCAGGAGGAGCAGTGCGGTTTTCGTCCTGGACGTGGAACTGTGGACCAGCTCTACAC